>CM060952.1:173433493-173701585 GCA_030765055.1 Mantis religiosa
AGTTATTTAAATAGGAGTATAAAGGTGCATTAAGTAATATAAATATGTACTATAATATATGGTATAAAAGAATAAATGGTAAGGTTTTCATACTGTCAAAGTTTATGGGAAAACAGGGAATAGAACATTTAGGAAAGTTATCTAAGAAGGATGCAATTAATATACTTCCGAATACCTTCTAATTGAAATGCTACAACACAACTAATTAATGCGTTTAAATGCCCATATATTTCAAAGAGATGATAAACAAGTATAGTGTTCTTCTTTTCTTTTCTTTTCTTTTTATCTTTTTTTTTTTTTTTTTTTTTGAAGGTAGATTAATTTCAACATTATTTTTAATTTTTGGATGCCTGAACGTTTTCAAGCTGGTATTTATTTACTTGTTTATACTTTATATTTGATCACTCGTGGGATCGCTTCGGTTTCCCGCCGCTTCTCTCTTTGAGCGCTGCGGGTGGTCCGAAAGTCTTCCTAGGTGTACTGCTTCGAGTCAAGAGGGCAGTTGGTACGAGGTGTCGAAGCGCTTGTCAGGGGTAGGAGCTCCTAGTTTTGGGTTTTTGGTAATATTTCTTTGAGTTTTCATGATCGATTTTGCTGAGCTCTGATTTTTTAATGGGCTATTCTCTTCAGTTCCGAGACCAGAAGCTTTATTTTTCCCTTTTTATGTTTCTTGGTTAAAAAGAAAAAAAAAAGTGACTGATAGATTGACTTTTCTATATCGTTTAATGGGGTAGGGAATTTAACTGTCAGTTTACCCTAGTCATTTATGTATTCAAAGTTTTGAGATGTTACTCATGTAATTTATCTACTCGGTTATTTTGTTTTTGGTAAATGCTTTCTGTACAGTTACTGGCTAGAATCACCGTTAATTTAAATGTTTTCCGGGACCCTTGTTACCCTCACACTTTATTATTGTTCTTTCAGGAGAATTCTTTGTGTTAGAGTAATTTGGCTATAAAGATTGTGATGCTCTGTTGTTTCCTTGTGCTATCTTAAAGGGAGCAAATATTGTTATAATGAATATGTTATACTGTTATAATCAAGGCTTGTAGTAATGAATTAAAGCATTTGAATTGTTTATTGGGGACAACAATGACTCAGCTCTTTGTATGCCCTGTACCACAACCTGGACCTCTTAGATTTAGGGCCAACATTTTTCACATTATGCTGTTTAGGAAGTGTTTAGGTGCGAAGTTGTGGCCTGGGACGGCCGGCACCACTACTATCCAGAAATAATTATTACCTTTATAATATGGCAGAACAGTGCAACGAATTTAAGCTCCACAAATAAATTTTATAATTTTTTAGAATAATGGTTACATATGGAAATTTATATTTACAAAACAGTAATTCTCCTTTAATAGATATGTTAGCAAAAACTAAGCTGTTGACTCATCCTGGTATCCTTAGTACTGTATACCTCAATTTTCCAATTTTAAATAAACTTTAATGAATGTATATTGCAAAGTATTTGGTTTCTGTTCAAGTTGACTCTTTGGCTGTGTTTGTTTTATCTACTTTTGATGCTGTAAAATAATATGATAAGGAATGTACCTTAGTTTAAACAAAATTGAAAGATGAGAAAGGTTCATGAAGAAGAACCTCCAAGTTTATTAATCTTTGCTAACAGATGACGAGAAAAGTAATTTTTTCTCTTTCTTCCAGTCTTGACCGACAAACGGAAGTCCGGGGGCAATAGCACAAAAGAGTCATAATTTGAAGACGCATGTGAAGAAGAAGCTGCAGCCGCGAGCGGTGGCGAATTTAATTTCACAATGCCATTCAAATATCTCGTAATTAGTTTCAAGACGGGCGGTGGGAGAAAATGTCAAACTAATTATATACAAAAGTCTCTGCTTTAATGAAGTTTTTTATTTGAAAATGAATGAGAGAAATTGTCTTCTCTTTAGAAAAGAAATTCCTTTTAAATTTAGCGTGCCTCAGGCCCTGACTTAAGAAAGATATTTTCTTCCAATGTACTTCTTTTCATGTTCCTGGGTTTTATTTATTTTGCTTTCTTTTAACGCATTTCCTTTAGTCTCTAGCACAAACTCATTAACTAAAATGTCATCAGATCTTTAAAAAAGAAACACATTTATACAGGACGAAGCTAATTTTTGCTATAAAGGTGACTGAAGCTTCTAAGGCATAGAACTGCCAAGCGATTACTCAAGAATGGAGACAAAAAGGACGAGATAACAAATTGATTTATTTTCATATCTACCTTTTCTGGCTGAAGATTGCACGAAAATATTATTTCTACCCGGAATGTGCAATTAAAATAAGATAAGTGGAATATAATAGATGATTATAATTAATATACAACTTTATAAAACCAAATGTGACAAAATAATGATGCTATACGGATGGGACCAGTGTAATGTCACCGAGAGCATTGTTGTGCCTCTGCCACAAGCCGCAGCCGGGCGCGTAGGCAGCAGAGATGGACGCTTCCAAGAGAAAGAAAGAGACAGAAAGAGACTATGGAATATTCTGTCTTTCTCCTGCCGCCGCGATCGTTCTTGGAAGGTCTACGTCAATCTAGACACAATGACTGAGGTTTAGAAACCACGCAAAGTGTTAGAGCGGTAGTTGTGTAATTATCAGAGTTGTGTGGCCGCGCCGTGGCTCAGTGGTTAGATCGCTTGACCTTCAACAAGGTGGTTCGATCCCAGACGACCGCAAAGTGAGATTTGCGGTGTGACAACACGGCGCTGGGGCGGGTTTTCTCCGGGATCTCCAGTTTTCCCACCATCTCATTCCACCGGTGCTCCATCTTCATCTCATGTATCATCAGTGTCACCGCCTGAGGTGGCGTATGAAGTAAAAGCAGGCGTTAAATACTACACATTAAATTTCATTATCAGAGTTGCGTGTGGTGTAGAAAAGCAGTAGCTACTTTTGTGATGGTTATTGCGACAATGACTTTGGTAGTGTACCTCAGTGATTTCTTTCATTTGTTGGCGGAGAACCGAGTTACCTTGAAGACTAATGGTCAATTTCACGTCTTTTTGCTGCAATACTGTTCTAAATTTCTGCAAACCAGACTGTTGACTCTATTTAACCCACGTAGTCACAATATTCTACAACTTCATGCTATTCCCAATTGTAAAACATACCTCTTCTCTCTTCTCTCTTCTGTTGCTTTCGACAGGTTCCCGAAGTTGCAAACTGCCTCATGTCTTCTGATGGGGTTGAAATGCTCAACGATTACAGAAATATAAAGAAAGAGTCTGTTCCTCTGAATGTGTACTTTCCTTAGGACAGCCGTCGTTGAAAGTACGTCCTACCTAAAGAATGCAGCCAGTTGGCACACGACTCAAACAATTTTTAATCATAATCGGAATGTTCTTTGTTTTTCTTTATTAATTTTTTGTTATCCAAGCTACTCCAGCCACTAAGATTCAAACTTATGAACTCTTGAACCAAGAAAGGCTTTCGTTCAAACCAGGATTTATCCAAAAAATCAACCACATTCGCCTCTACTCTCCACCTGAAACCCAGATAACTATCGGTGTGTCCTTTTGTATTGCACCCGGCTGTTAATGTTCCCAAATGCTATGCCGCCGATTAAATAGATATAGGACGGATGGTCACAGACAGCAAACCACCCCCGACACCCGTACAGACTTTTAGCGTTTGCAGACACAGGCTGCACTCAAGGAGGTTTTCACCTGATGTTCAGATGTCTTTCTTTTGTTTCCTTTGCAATGATAATAGTTCTTTTGAACTTACGTACTACAACCTTAAGTCATTTCGGACGATAAATGAAATGATGCGTAAATGAACCCATAGTCCATAGAGCTTAAGTTACCCAACATTCGTCTTTCAGAATAAGGGAAAACTTCGGAAAATATCTTATATGGGTAACTCACACTGACCGAGACCTCGGGAACTCGGGACCTCTTGAACGTGAGGTAGACTCGCTACCATCTACGCTACCGAGGCGGGCGCAATGGCAATAGGTTTGGTTGCGAATAACATGAAGCCAATTGTTCAAGAATTCATATGACTGTATATCATTGGCCACCTCTCGGCTAGGGTTTCGTCTACGTCATTGCATCATCATCATCATCATCATCGTCGTCGTCGTCGTCGTTGTCCTCATCATCGTCGTCGTCCTCCTCCTCCTCCTCCTCCTCCTCCTCCTCCTCCTCATCATCATCATCATCATCATCATCATCATCATCATCATCATCATCATCATCATCATCATCATCATCATCATCATCATCATCATCATCATCATCATCATCATCATCATCATCATCATCATCATCATCATCATCATCATCATCATCATCATCATCATCATCATCATCATCATCATCATCATCATCATCATTATTATTATTATTATTATTATTATTATTATTATTATTATTTAATAGGACTACCTGGAACTTAGCAAAAATTCACATAATCATAAAGTGAGCTATTTTAAGAAATTCAGATGTAAAGAGAACTGCTCACTTGGGAGATTCTGAACTTTAGTACCACTTTAGTATATTTCAACTTTGAGTTATGTTGCTCATACAGAGAGACTCTCTCTCTCTCTCTCTCTCTCTCTCTCTCTCTCTCTCTCTCTCTCTCTCTCTCTCTCTCTCTCTCTCTCTCTCTCTCTCTCTCTCTCTGTCTCTCTGTATCTGACACAATTATTCCCTCCACCTCCCATAAATAAGTCTAAGAAATATTCAAAGAAGTTTGCTGTTGTAATGCATTACTATTCTGTCACACAAATTTAAAATGGGTCATATAAAAATTGCGAATTTTAAGATCCTTAGGTTAATAAGGTAATATAAGTATAACACTTCAAAAGGACATTGAAACTATAATAAAATTGAAATATTAAAATAAGATTAAAATCTACAAATCAATAACATTATGAATACCCATATTTTACGTTCTATAAGATATGGAGACTTTTTTCCTTTCAGTTCTCATTGTCATTTTGTCAGTGCATCACTTTCTGTTTTATTGAATGTTGAAGTATGCAATGTACTGTTTTACATTTCAAAGGCAAAGCATTTAGCTACTCCATAAAGACGAGTGCCTAGAATTCTGCGTTGTCTGTACATCTATATAGACAAAAAGGCAGCAAAATACACAGAGGAAGCAGTCACAGTAAGCCCTTCTCAAGATGTCCGTTTAAGCCACTGGAGACACTGATCTCTGACAAAGGGACTTAGTGCCAACCACTTGACCTTGCTTTTCTTGTTTCCTCCCTAGGGAAATTCTCCTCCCTGGTTCAACAGCAAAGCTGCTTTTCTTCAATTAGGCCGTTCATAAAAATGCAAGAGAAAATAACTCGAATTTGTTAGAAACATGGTATACTCCTTAAAGCAGTACATTTTTGTTGCTTGAGTGTTTCCCATCTTGTTTGTGAATATTCGTGAGGGAAACAAAAGATTTTACCTCTTAGAGAAAAGACATAAACTGCTGCTAGATGTGACTAAAGTAAGTGTGTCACAAACATCTCATAACGTGGGCTCTTATCTAGCCAGCGTCTATTTTCATTCTTTAGAAACGAAATGAAGAGATGGGAATCCCAGCACTAAAGTGCCTTGTAAGATATCAGGATTTAGATAATTTTAAAATGCAAAGACAATCGCTTAACTATGCCAATTTCATACATTGGCTAGCTAGCCCAATATAGCGTAATATAATGTGATCCTTAGAGACCTGAACGACTTCAATAGGCCAAAACTTTTGAACCAATAATAGGGCAGACGTGCAACTTTGGGGGAATATAATACACAATTTGGAGATTACATTACACTATTTACATCTCAGAGAAAAGGTGAGTATCCTCGCCAATGTTACTTATTTCGGTTCGAATGGATTCCTTGAGAACATCAATTGCCCGTGGCCTATTCTAGTACACTCTACTTTTTAGATACCCCCACAATAAAAAAATTCTGTGAGGTTAGGTCAGGGGATCTGGGGACCACAGGCCTTTTGAGATTATTCGATTATCAAAGAAACTGGTTACAAATTCCATGGTGTCATTAGATGTATGGCACGTTGCACCATGTTGCTGGAAATAACCTTCTCTCAATTAGACATCCTCTCCGTAAAACTTCAGAGAACATGATGAGATGAGTGCAAACATGTATAGATGCTGGTGGACGAAACTTCCAACATTTTCTCTGAAATATAAATAGTGTAATGTAATCTTCCAATTGTGTATGGTATTCTCCCAAATTTACACGTGTGTTTTTTATATGTTCAAAAGTTATGACCTATTGAAATGGTTCAGGTTTATGTGGATGGCACTACTTCTGATATATATTCTTTGTTTGCTATATTTTACTTTACTAATTTTTTAAAAAATAAGCCACTAAACAGCTTAAAACAGTGAAGGTAAATAGCTCAAGAAATCTTCAACTTTTTAGTGTAATTTATAGTTTCTTCTATGCTCCTGGAAAGAGTGCTTACTAAGTGTCCAATAAAGTAAGTTCCCTTTATGGAAACAGTCAACATGAAAAATTCAATGCCATGGCCATGATAGCTCAAAGGTTAAGAGCGACTGGACGGAAACCAGGAGATCCGTAGTTCAAATCCCGGCCATGGCATTGAATTTTTCGTGTTGACTCTATCCATCAAGTATCTTAACCTATATACGGCTAGTGTGGAGAAATGATTAATGTCCATCAATTAACTAAAGTAAGTTTCATTTTAGCTGCATGTAACTTATATTTTGACTGCTTTTTACTAGCGTAATATTTCAGCAGCATGAAATGGAATGTGAATTTTACCACACGCGGCACTGCAGGCGGGGCACTGATACTACATGAGATGAAGATGGAGCACATGTGCAATGAGAAGATGGGAGAAACTGGAGATCACGGAGAAAACCCGCCCCAGCGCCGTGTTTTCCTGCCCGAAATCTCACTTCGCGGTCGCCTGGGATTAAACCCGGGCTTCCTTGGTCAAAGTATAACCACCCAGCCACGGTGCGGCCGTTTCAGCAGTGTGGAAAATATACTGCACAGTTGCTTGCTTTACCCACTTTTGATTTTGTGATATATTTGATTATTTCTGTTAGTAATTTTATGTTTCTATGTTAATTATTCTATGTACCAAATATATTTAAAAATACAGTATTACAGGCCGTTTACTCAATTCTGAAATTTCGCAAGGTCCAATGACTGAGTACAATGTATCAGCTAAGACTGCTGAAAATAGATTAAACACAGCAGTGGAATATAACTGCAAATTATTGCTTTAGAAATCAGCAACTTATGGAGACTAAGAACTTCAGAAGCACTCTCTCCAAATTAAATCTGACACCTGGAAGTTTTGGTAATGTGTTGAGGAAAAAGTACCTGGTACGGATTGTTTCACTAAGTGAGAACGGTCTGTGGCAACGCATGTCTCACATTCAGGGAATACCTGGTATGGCCGCCCGTTTGATGGTAAGCTTATCCGTGGTTATTCTATTGTCGGCAAGTGTATCCTCTAACATGGACCACTTTTCTCCAAATGCCTCGCATTTTATTTCCCTCTTTCACGCTGTAGGTTAATTACGGATGACAATGGATGACGTTACGGAGGCTTGTGATTTGAGCTTCTTGACTCCGTGAGAGGGAAGCCGTTCAATCCTCCACTGCTCTATAGAGCATTCTCCGGCACCCATTACAGGATAGCTTTGAGCTTTCTCTGGTGCCTTGGGCGCTGCCAACGTTCTCTAGCTGAGTGGTCAGTTGTGAAACTGTTGGGTAACTTTTCACGTCTGTGTAGTTTCGGCCAGCTGTTCCTGGGTTTCCTTCGTCTCATCCAATTTTGGGTTGACGTAGTAAGTATTCTCTCTATTCACTAATACATTCTAAGAATATAGTATTATTTGTGATATACCCAGAAAATTAAAATATTTATGAATAGTTTGAATATATCTTCTTGAATTTATATCGAAATACAATAAAATGATACAAAATAGCAGATTCTGCATTGAAATCTAAGTTGCTGAATTGGAGAAAAGTTTTTTTTCCTTTATTAATTATAAGTAAAATTGCACTGGCATTGTTTCTTTTAAAAAGGAATTTTAATAAGCAAAATGAGTGGTTAAAGTAAGAATAGTGCATTTAGCGATTGTAAATTACAAGAGAAAACAAGTTGAATGAATTTAGAACAAAATCGCGTACTATAGTATTGTGTGTTTTTGTTATTTTCCACTTTAAAGAAAGACATCCTAAACCTCCTCAAAAAATAGGTTTGATAAGCTAAACGATATGTAATGATATACAATAATCCTTTAGGGAGAGATTACATTACATTTTTTGTGTCAATATGACATATGTATGTGAGTATTAAGGAGAAAATATGCATAAAGGAATTGTAATTTACAAAATAATTAAAAAAGGAGGTTTTACGGAAGAGTTTAGACGATGAATTTGGAAAATTATACGAAAGCGCTTCCCCTATTATATAGTACATAACTTTATTATATACTATTATTAATTTATTTTTATTCATGTATATTATGGAGGAACAGTTAAGAATGGGATAGTTCAGGGTCAACAGTTTAATTAGTGCACATAGTTGAAGGAAGAATCCATAGCATTTAACATAACACTTTCAGCTAGAAACTATGGTGGAAGGTATGAATAATTTGCTTAATGTACCAGAAAGCGATCGAACATAATTATAACATAAACATACATATAAACGTTTATGTTATAAATACATAAGTATGTTGTTTTGTGTACAAGATACCTACGTTTAGTTACGCTGGTTGTGGGGCTGTCATCAAGATAACTTCGATGCACGTCAACAGAGCGCTCTGGTGCCAAGACAGATGTGATAAGGTTCTTGCAGCTCAGCCACATTTGTCTGTAACCACGTAGATATTCAGATCTATTAAATAACATTGATAGTGTTTGTCTTGTTGGTAGAATTCGAGTGGCGAAGGTAAACACATTGTGGAAAGGAAATTTACACTTAAGTAATGTTACATTTCCCGTACACTTTTCGATAGTGACAAATACAAGACTCATAGTAGTATTATGACTGCTTGGCGCAGACGTAAGGGTAACCAAATTATACTTTACAAACGTTTACAATTATGCAGTTGCCAAAATCAAAATTAGAAAAAACATTTTCGCAAATTATGTATATTTTAAAATACTATAATTATAGTTTATTAATTACCTGTATTTCTAATCCAATGGAACTGCCAGTGGCTCATCCACATCGTTGTCAATGTCACTTCTGTTAAGAGACAATTCGTCATTGTTACTGTCTTCATTGTCTGAGTCTTGCAAATTTATAATTATAGGTTCCAAGATCTCGTCACGTGCTATTTGTTTCTTAAAATCGTCTTCTTGAAGGTTTTCTGCATGGCTTACGCAGTTTTCCCAGTCCTGTTGTGTTACCTTGTCAATTTCTTCGCAAACAAGTCGTTCAACGTCCGTCAGTTTAAAACTATTATTTATTTTTGCAGTCCCGCTTTTTATTTGAGCCCAAACAAACTCAATTGGATTATATTGGCAGTGGTAGGTAAGGTGGGAGGCGTATTACCTCGTGTTCCGTTTCAATTGCAAGTTGATCCAGCTAATACACTTTTTCCGTGTTTTTAAACGGAAGTACTCTTTGCAATAACTCATTTTTAGTTTCTGTTTCCGAAAAACTTTTGAAGAACGTGTACACCTTAAAAATAGTGCTTCGAGCCTGACTTCACAATACCAGCCTGTTTGACTCTCCACTAAATTCACCGCAAGAAGCAATTGCACTATTTAACTCTTACTCTGCTATTGTGTAAAGAACAACTGAATGAAATTAATCTGAACTCTCCTGAGTAAATAAACACTTCTTATTCAGCATTCATTCATAAACATAAGCATACAGAATTCCAAAGGCTAAAAGGAAATGAAGTGTTTGCTCTTTCTCGAATTTAACACCTTGACTTAGTCACAGTAATTCCTTTATCCGTCAGTTTAAGTTTCAGTTCTGAGTAATGAAAAGTATATGTACATACATAATCACCAACCACTTTGAACTCTCTAGAGTAAATAGAGATTACGAATCATTCATAAACAAAGATATAATGTGACAAGACACGTTCTGCCAGGGTAGCAGGAAATTTATTGTTTCCTTTCAGTCGAATTGGATTATTCAAAGTAATTCTTTTATCACGTCATGTCAAACATTTACGTTTCAGTTCTGAGTAATTACATATATACGTACACGCATAATAATAGTATCCATGCAGTGCTTACGTCGCGAATTATTGTTATAATACAGGTAATAGTGATTATTTATTTGTATTAGGAAAACTATTTGAGCTAAAAATATGGGGTTTTCATGGTTATATTAGATACATTACTCTCTACCTTCCACATGGATAAGTTTCGGCCAAATCTGAATTTTTGTCCTAGGCGAATAGTATTTCATACAGATTGATTAGGTTGGCGCTCGTTACACACCACTTAGCGGGAATGCAATACGACAACGCCGCAGGACTCCGATTGGTTGCTCTCCTAGTAACGCTCAAGGACAAACGCCTTCCCATTTGAAATACATAATAGTTCTTATTTTGGTACTATATTCTCATCTTTGTGTCCTATAGGAAGCTAAAAGAATCAAAACAGATATATCACATGTGTATACATTAGTGCATAACCATCTAAAAGTACATCTGTTATCTGGCATACCAGAAAATTATAAGCAGTTAGGTATTTCATAGAAACGAGCTTCGTAATTGTAACAAAACGGTGGGGACTGGAATTGCCTGGTCATCCAACTGATCACTATGGCTTCAGGAATATAGCTTCTGACAAAACCTTGGAAATTATCGACTCAATTACGTTTAATCAGGACCTAAACGAAGTTCAGAAATTAGTGGCAGGATTGAACTGTGTTTAGCGTGCGCCATTGCTAATAGGCTCATTAAGCATAATTACTCTGGCTGGATTCAAATGGCTGTCTACCTCTTATATGCACAGAGTTGCAATTGTGGATCAAATTGAACGAGAAAGAGCTGAGGTAGGAAATCCCAACTATTCCTAGTCAGATTAAGCCATAAGACCTACTAACGGACTAAGTACCATTCGATAATAACTCAGATGCTTATCTTGACCCTAAATGAGCTATAGAAAGCACTGTGATAAAAAGAGGAAGAATAAACAATATTTAGTGTATTATAGTCCTTAGGCATTACTGATAATGGCTAAATTGATCATTAAATCAATATTTTGTAAGAAATAATTGATTTAAGTAGCCTTTGACTGCATTTTCGAAAGTGTGTGTTCAGCTAGTATTCCATATGAACGTGTGACATTAGCTTGCTGTACTAGTAGATAATAAAAGAATTTAAAATAGACCGGAAGTAATTGCTTTCTAATATAAATAGAATACATTTAGTAAACAAATAATCGGATTATTCATCATTATCATCTTCAAGGATTGGGCCCTGTGACCCATTCTGTTCTCTTCAAGAGCCTACTGATCCTTCCAGCGTAAAGCTGGGCGTCCCACATCTCTCTTTCCCTTCGGCATAAAATCTAAAACTTTTCTTGGAAGTCGTTCCGCGTCCATTCTTAAAATATGATTTTTCCATTCATTCTTGCTCTTTATTAGTTTACTGTTTAAATTAAAATTCCCAAGCTCTTCTCTTATTTTTTCGTTTCTTACGTTGTCTACTCTTTTACAACCTGCCACTCTTCTCAAAAATCTCATCTCTACAGATTCTAGCTGTTTGCGTTGGTTCTTTGCCAGTGTCCATATTTCGGAACTGTATCTTAACGTTGGGACTACCAATATCATATAAAATTTCATCTGTGTTTCCTTTCGTATTTTCCTATTCAGCGTTCTTATAATAGTCCCACACATTTGATTGAATCTGTTTAATTTCACCTCCATACCCTTGTTGTTATTTGCTACTGCTACTGTGTAGCCTAGATAGTTAAAACTATTAACCTGTTCTATTATTTTACTGTTTATAGCTATTTTTGCTCTTATGTTGTTCTTTCCTCTAAAAGCAATTACTTTAGTTTTATGTTCTGTGATTGAAAGGTTGTTTCCTCTATGTATTTTAAACTATATACTGCTCTTTTCATGTCATCTTATGAGTGGGATATTATCTCTTGTTCATCAGCAAATAATATTGTATTTAAAATTATGTTTCCATTCAGTACATTTTGTTTTATACTTTGCTGCCATTCTTGTACCATATTATCAATATAGATATTAAAGTGTATAGGCGATAGAGGGCACCCTTGTCGTACTCCTTTATTTATGTCCACTGCTTCTGTTTTCCTTCCACTCTTTATTATTGCTATTGTAGTGTTTTTATACGTACCTTGTACAGTCCCTATTAAATGTGCTGGTATTCCACAATTTTCCATCGCTATCCAAAATTTATCCCATAAAACCGAAACGAAGGCTTTAACATAGTAAACAAAAAGGTTAAGTAGGTCAACATTAAATTATTTGTGTTTTTCAATTAGTTGTTGAATTATAAGTATACTATCCGTGCATGATCTTCCTTTTCTAAATCCGTTTTGGGCCTCATGAAGCCGTGCTTCCGCTATTGTACTTATTCTTCTTGCAACTGTTTTAGCATATATTTTATATACTGAACACAGCAGACTAATTCCTCTGTAGCTGTCACACTTTTCTCTATCACCCTTCTTAAAAATTTGTATCACGAACGCTGCATTCCATTTTTTAGCGATATGCCCATACCTCCAAAAAAGATTAAAAAGATCAAGCAATCTGCTATGTAAACACACAGGTGCATATTTTATGAGTTCCAAATTTAATTGATCACATCCAACTGCTTTCGTATTTCTACTAAACTGCATTATGCTGTTAAATTCTTCGTGGCTGTTTCTATGAGAATTGTAGGTTCCCTTTTTACTATATTGGGTAACCAGCCCAATGCTAAAGCCCCATCCTGGAGGGCCCGGTTTTATATTGGAGTTGCCCCTTCCTGGTTGAGATGTCTTACTGGACTTCGAACCTCATCTGTCCGTACGTAATGTACTATCTCCATAAGGAGGGATAATACATTCTGCGACTTCGCCATAGTGAAGAGCTTCTTCTCCGCCGAAAATCCGAAAATCCGGTTGAGGTATTCACACTTAAGCCTGTGTGTGGGGCCCTTTGACCAGGGAGCAACTGTACTCCCAATATCTATTTCTCCTCGGGAGCCCAGGTGGCCCAGATATACCCCTAGGCACTGGGTCGGATTATTAAACATGTATGAAACCATGTACATTAAAAATGTGTTAACTTCAGAAAGCGTCATTTCTCTAGTTGTGTGCACACAGTGTCAGGTTATTATGGGTTCACCCATCCTAACTTCTATGTTACTGTGTATTATTCTTTAAAGATGGGACAGGAATTTGGGACTATTCGTCGTTAATTTGTCTCCATCTTCATCAGCCACACGCTCGGGCGCAATTTGGGACAGGATTTCAATGTTGGACGCAAAATTCTTTCTCTTCTCGTGTGAGTTTTTGCGGCTATTATTTCCTCTTGTCACCAATTGTATCATCTTATTCTAAATAAGAGTCATGAGACATCTGTTTTTCAGGCGTGGTTCGGAATTAAGTTTCGGAGAAGTCAAATTCTGTAACTATTTAATTGTATTATTTAGATTACATTTTGCTTGAACTTCCTTTCCCAGTCACTTCCAACATATCGATAAACTCTTACTTTGTTATATTTATATAGATTCAAACTATTATTTAAATGTTCTTGATCTTGCACCACTATTCATCACACTCCACCATTACAACAAAAATCTCTCTCTACCAAGATTATTGATTTATCGTAGCTATCGTTACTGCTATCTTAATTTTGTAATTGGCCGATTTAATACCACGTCACAACATTACGTCATATTACGTCATACAATTATTACTTCGGCCAATCACACAATTACATACATTTTTACATATTTAAATTATTAAATATTTTTACATAATCATTTTTTATTAATTTATAAACTTTTCATACTTCAAACATAACCCAAAAGTACTGTTACAAAGAAAAATAAAGTGTATTTAATTGAGGAAGATGTGAGATTGTGATGAAGACGAAAAACAGCGGATAGTCGGGCCAGTTCGAATAGATACGCGCGTAGGACCTAACTGTAATTGAATAATGAGCATTTTATTCGTAATCTTTTATAAGTTGATGCTCGTGAATTATTACCATGCAATATTAGTTTCAAACTTTGTTTCCAAATTGACCGAGGAACACGATGAAATTGAGCTACACCAATACATTTAGCCACTTTAATGTGTAAATCATAGTCTACATTTCCTTAACACGTATTTAAAATATTTAAACCACTTCTATAAATTAGGAACCATAATTATATAATAATTTTATACTGGAGCGAAGTTCTCTCTACCTAAATCTTCTATGAGCTGGCTTGTGTACTCTGAGCTTTTAACCTTCTGATCTCTTGAAAATTTCAGGCACGCTTGATCGAACTTTGTAGACAGTTGTGAAACTACATTGAAGTTGGATCTCCACAATAACATCTTTGTTATTAATATGTCTTTATGAGCGCTAAACTTTGTAAATGTTAATCTTAATAAGTGTAGCGTGAAAGCGAGTGAAAAGAAATGTAAAAGGTTTTTGGACAATTATTAATAATATGATAATGGACATTGACAGACAAGTTACGTGGGGAAATCTGATAAGTAAGAAATCATTAAATGTATACCTGAAAATAAAGACAGAATGAGGAAAGGAAACATATATAGACATATGTGATAGATATGAGAGGGAGAACTTAGCTTGGTTAAGGACAGGAGCCATATTGAGATGGGTTTCACCAAAAGAGTGCATTCTATGTGGAAAGAAAATAAGTTTAGAACATTATGTAGTGGAGTGTAAAGAAATTAAAAACTGGAGGAAATTAATATGGGATAAAAACTGGGATAGTAAAGGGGCTTACGTAGTAATAATAAAAATACTTATGTTGAAAAGAGAGAAAACATTAAGGGAGGTGGGAAATTTGCTGACAAAGTCAAAGAGAAACGGTTGAGATTGTCGAGGAAGTAAGAGGTAGAGAAATGGAAGACACAACCAGAACGTTAGGTCAAGGTCGTATAAGGGCTAGGGTAGAGGTTAACGGCCAGGGAGTCAACACCACTATCAGCCCATAATATAAGAAGCTGACAAATTTGTACCTAGATTAGAATTGTAAACCTTGTAATTGAGATTGTAAGATATGTAAGTACAAGTAAATTAAAATTAAGTTAAAATTAAATTAATAAGTGTAGAATGAAATATTTCAGTGCTTATTTTTATTTTCCAGATTATGGCCGTAGGTCAAGGTTCGGAGAGAAGGCATCCTTCTGCCTATAAAATATCTCCTTTTACTTGCATACGTAATTGAGCAATAAGCCACACTGCTTCTCCTTCTTCTTTACCTTATCCCTAGTATATCACCTTTCGGTGATAGGGGATTCGTTTTCCTCTATCCCTTTTTAAGGTGGTGTCTGAGGGACCGAAACTTCGGATCTGACAAAGAAACAGGATGGGTGACCAGTATCGCCCGGTTTCAAGACCATGCGAATATCGTATCAGGGTATTGGAAGTATCGAGGAACCATGTCTAGTTCTTAATTATGAGGACCAAAATATAAAATACTTATTCATGCCTTTTTAGTTTTTATATAGGATTTCCATAGATATAACCTTTCTGCAGCAAGGACTTTTATTTTATCTGTTCATTTCTTTCTTGTCTGTGTTCCAATTATGGAGCTTTAAAGTAGGTATGACATTTTAGTGTGGATGAAATATCTTCAAGTTTATAATAATTGACTGTATTGGACAGTGAAATAAAGGCTACATGCATTACGATTGGTTTGCAAGAGAAGCTCTCTGTCTGGATAATTTCCAAGGGGACTGGACATGGTAATCGGACTTGGCTTATTGTACCTATGTCCCGAGGTGGAGCATCCCCGAGAGGAAGAATGAGACAAGAGAAGACAGAAGGCGTCATCCCAAAAAGCCATGACAATGTAGAGGACCTTTTTTTGTCATTTACGTCCTCCAACGTTAAGTCATATCGGACGATGAATGAAATGGGTGAAATGATGCTCAAATGAGTCCGGGATCCATGAAGCTTATAGTTACCTGACATTCATCTATCAAGATAAGGGAAATCCCGGATAAAACATTATCCAGGCAAATCACCCTAACCGAGATTCAAACTTGGGACCTCTTGAACGTGAGACAGACACGCTGTCATCTATGCTACAGAGTCGGGCGTAGAGGGTTCGGTCTCTACATTGTAATTAGATGGGAACTCCCTCCGGCAGGCCGGAATAACGGACATCCCACCCAACGTGATTTTGAAATGACCCACTAGGCCGTCCGCAGATGCAGACTCTCTCACTGGAGGAGGAGATGTTTACCAGGAGCATATCATCCCGCCATGCATCGCTGAGATACCCGCCGACACTTCTAACCTGAAAGAGACGACCAGATAAAATAAGGTATGAAATTATAATGGAAATGAAATGAAGAAAAAGGAAATTCGTAGAATGCACTTAACTTGCATAGAATTTGACCGGCTACCTCGAAACCCCCAGAAGTAGCCCATGGGTCAGGTAAGTCGCGTAGGAGAATCAAACCCGGATCTCCCGAATGCGGGCCACACAAGATATCGCCTGAGCCATCCCGCTTGGTCTCCAAGAGAAGCGCATTATTTATGCTGAGTGTATCCAGAATATAATTTCATAAAAATAAATTAAAAGCATAGTGATTTTCTATTGTTTTGACGGTAGGAATATATAGTCATATTTTTGGGAACGCCTAGGTATTGTTCCTTCATGGCGCCAAAAGAAATGAAAAATTATGACCCTTACCAAAATTATGTTAATTCTACATTACAACTAAGGACCTGAGAATGGGCGTTACTTACCTTCAACGTTTTCATTAAGTTCTTTGTTGACGTGAAAATTTATTTTAAATTCAGTCCCTTGTATGTCCCAGACAGTCATTGTTAAAAGGCATCATCAAGCCTTGACATTTATAGCTTCGCATGCTACCTGACACTTTACGCTAGAGCGCTACGAAATAACTACCTGCATTCATTTAGTAAACGCCCCATTTTATGTCGACAAGCATTTACGTAAATCATATCATCTACTGTAAACAACACAGCGCTGGCGCATGCGTGCGGGCGAGTGACTATTTATTCCGTGACACTGTGTTGACGTTGCAAACAAAAGCAAGAAAGAAATTATGTGACAAAGAAGTGCTAAAGAAAGGCTACCTTCTCATATCATTAATGGTGTCTAACTTACAAATTATCTTTATTGAATCACACAAAAGAGCTTTTCCCTGGTCACTAACATTCATGGTGATTATATAAACGATTCATATAAATATAATTTGCAATATCGGATACATCTTATGTAGGGTGCAGAGAGATGAAGACAGCGATCATGAGTATATACAGATACTCCAAAAAGCATTTGTATAATCATAGCACAGAGAATATAACAAGCACAATCAGAAAAATATAGATATGAATCGAACAATAACTATTTCCTTACATCGGTTGATATTTAGATTTAAAAATAAAACACAGTTTGGGTTCATATATTGCTTATTTAATGAAAAGCCCTACGTTATTTAAAATCATGTCTCATTTGATGTCAAACGAGTATTCGTCTAGTAATCAAGATCTCAGGTATGATGCCTCGCTGACAGATACCCCTTCCCTTCTCTTATGAAGTTGTGTTTCATCCACTGTCATTGACAGTTCCATCTCTGTTTTCAAACCGGTGACTGCTATTTGAGTAATATGAAAGTACAAAAGTAGAGAAATTTGCATAAGGTTATTTAAAAAAGGATTTTTTTTTCAAGAAATTGGAAAAATATCCATTGGGATACCTACCAGTACAGTGAAGCCTATTACATACATGTTTAATCGGAACAAAACTTACTAAAATCAATCAAGAAGTGGTCGTCCTGCAGTTCTATCCGAGATGGAGAAACGACAGTTACTTAGAGAAGTCAAGAAAAATCATAAACTAAGTGCTCCAAAACTTGCTATTGCAGTTCATACATACACAGAAAAGTCCATTTCACTACAAACTATAAGAAATGTGCTTTATAAAGCTGATTATGGAGGCCGAACAGCCCATTGAATACCATACTTAAGTAAAACCAACAGAAATAAACGAGTAACTTTCGCTAAAGAACATAAATACGATGGGTTTGATTACTGGAAAAAGGTTGTATTTACTGATAAGAGTCAATTTGAGGTCTTTAAGTCAAAAGGACTAGTAATAGTGCAGAATAAAAAGAATTGTGAGCTTGAGGAGAAAAATGTAACAGTTTCAGTTAAACATGGAGGCGTTTCTGGCTCTGCATTGAGTGCAAATTGTGTCGGGGATTTGTGTTTTATTGATGGAATTATGAACCATAAGGTTTATATAAACATCCTAAAAACACATCTGTCCAGGAGTTTGAATGATATGGGTGTTTTTGAGGATTATATTTTCACACAACTTAATGAACCAAAACACAGCTCTAGATGCATGGCTATGGTTGTTGTATAATACTCCACAATGGATGCCGACACCACCACAATACCCAGACATGAATCCAATAGAGAATTTGTGGAGATTACTGGACACAAATATTAGGAATCATCAGATATCTAATATAAAGGATCTAAAGAACGCTCTACTAAAGGAATGACGTAAAATTACAGTGGAAACAACACAATATTTGGTGAAATCCATGCCAAGGAGTTTGCAAGAGATTATAAAGAGGAATGGGGGGCCTACAAGTACTAACCGTAACATTCTACACCATTTTCGGAATGTACCGTAACATTCTACACCATTTTCGGAATGTAGACGAATACTTGTTTTGCATCCTATATTGTATATCTTTACTTTTGAATGTTTAACTATGTTTATGTGAAAGATACTATGCGTTTCTTTATTGTATTCTCTTTTTCACTAATTAATAGATAAGAAAGTGTCCCTGATGTACTTATGCTGATGATTTTCCACTATTCATACATCCTTAAACATAAACGTATGCATTAGACGTGATAATTAGAAACAAACGGATCATTGTGAGGACCATTTCAGTCCAATTTATATTTTGTTAAATTATAATAACAACATTTCTAACTCTCCCAAAACATAGTAGGTATAATATTGGGTTTGTAACACTTGTTTTTGTTTGGCCTTGAAAATGAGTTTTGTTCATTTGCTTCGTGGTGTTGTTTGGAATTTGGAAAATTGGTTTAAAAGCATTATAATGTTTATGCTCAGTGTGTGGAAGTGAGATTCCAGAGGGAAAATTGTACAACATATGTATATTCTTTGGTATAAGTGACGCGAGTATAAAGAAATGAACGGTTGGTATGTGGGGAAAATCAATAATCTTCATTGAGGAAAATGGACGCGCAGAAGATGAAAGTTTTGATAGTGATGGGTGGACGTGTAGTTGTCAGCAATTTTATGTAATTAACGGAAACTATTTATTAATGAAGTAAGGATTTATCGATATGCTGAAGATAACCTGCAATGATTGACTAGGAAAGAAATTTCGAGTAAAATGTAATCCAGATGATACAATTAAATTAGATATTAGAAATTGAACTTATCCAAATTTCAATTACCTTTTTTCACTCGTAACCACTCTTGAAAAGAAGAGATCTTATGACTAATATTTAAACAGACACAATATTCATGGTCCAATGCAAACTACACCGAAGAAATCATGTTACATATGTGTTCTCAAACTTTCATCATCATCAACCTTCAAGATAGGTCAGATAGGCCTATTTCGGCTCAGAAGGGATCTTCCCAGCGTCTCCGTGGTCTTCCAACATCTCTAATACCAACTGGTTTATACTGCAAGGCCTGTTTGGTGAGTCTTTCTTCTGGCATTCGAGAGAGATGATCTTGCCATTTCAGTTTCTACTCCCTGAGTGTCATTTAGAGTAAATATTTCTAGTTGTTCTCTTATTGTTTCAATTTTAATGTGATCTTTAAGACTGCAGCCAGCTACGTACCTCAAAAATTTAATTTCAGCCGTTTCAATTATTCTTTTGTCAGTTCTGTTCAAGGTCCAGGTCTCGGTTTCATAAGATATAACAGGCACTGCCATAGTTTTATAAAACTTTAATATAGTATCTCTTCTTTATTTGTTTTTCAAGTTTAGTTTTATAGTGCCACATATTTTTTGAAATTTATAGGTCTTTTGTTTTAAATCTCTGTCAAATTCATAGGAAATATCACATCCTAAGTAATTAAAATATTTAGCTTGTTCTAGTATTTTGTTTTTGAGGAGCATTTTGGACCGTGTTGGGTATTTACCAATAAAAGCCATCACCTTCGTTTTCTCTGCCGAAACGATAAAATTATACATTGACAATGCTTTGTTGAGTTGGTACAAAGCTGGGGCTCAACCTGGGGTCTCAACAGGTCTCCCCAGGTCTCATCTCATCTTCACCATAGAAATCCCGCTACAGTGTTCAGACCCTAATGCCACTATAAGACAAATTCAAAATATGTATAATACTATATTTGATTCAAGCTTATTTACTGAAATATGCAATATTACGTTAAGCATTATATTTTCAGTATATGAAGTGCAGAATTTCAAAACTCTTTTCAACTTAAACAAGACTGTAAAAAATAATGTGAAAATATACTGGTACATACTGTCCACCGAACACAAGAAGGCAAGGTGTAAGGTAATAAATTTTGCTGGCCACTTGATATTTATGGTCACCGTTTTATTTTTTTAATTTACGTCCTCCAACTTTAAGTCACGTCGGACGGTGAATGGAATAGGTGAAATGATGCTCAAATGAGCCCAGGGTACATAGAGCTTACAGTTACCCGACATTCATCTTTCAGGATAAGGGTAAATCCCGGAAAAACCTTATCCAGGTAAATCACCCTGTCCGAGATTCGAACTCGTGACCTCTTAAACGTGAGGCAGACACGCTACCACCACGCCACCAAGGCGGGCACTCACCGTTCCGACAAGATTACATAACTTACCGTTGCATAATACTTATCACTGCAGCTACTGAAACGAGCATTAGATCTGGCAGCATGGGTGACTCGTATGCACTCGCGTACACTCATATCATAGTAAGAAGATCCACTACCGGAGCATATAAAAAGTACGTCCCTCCCCCTATTCAGGCTCCGTTTGCCTTCTTGCGGAGGGTAGATAGAAGATATAAAATTAAAAAAAAATACATATATTCCAGATCACTTAAAGTACTAAATAAAACATGCATTTAATCAGAAACTCGCTAATAATTTCGTATGCTATATTACAATAAACCCCGCATTTTTCACATTTTTTCTTTTAAATTCAAAATATTGGAAATTGGAAGATCGTTAATACAACCATATATTTTGTTTTGCATAAAAATAAAGAAACAATTTCTTTCAGTAATTCATATTTTTCACTTGCCTATTTTACAGTTGTTTGTCGTCTTATAACTCGAATGATAAGTGTTACTCCCATACTTTATAGAACAACTTCGCTTACATTTAAATAAATTGGATAGATCATAAGACGACACATTACTCAATCAGGAAGTGTCTTAAATGCAGTTCTAGTTAAGAGATAATGAATGTGCATTTGTAATTAAAGCTGCAATTAATTCAGCAGCACATAGTGATTTTGATAAGCTACTTTGAAGCTATTTGTACGGTATGAAAAAAATTGAGTTAGAGATGTTTGAATATAATTAACATCTTTTACAGAGGAGAGGCGAATTTGATTCCCGATATTGGTATACAGATTTTCTCCTGCCGGGAGGCTGGTTGAGGTTATACTTAACCTTATTAGGTTCCTGAAGGGCCAAATGATTGAGATGTAGCCACCTCTGATTGCAAACGCTGTTTTATCAGCCGCGAGGAAGTGAAGCGCTAAGCACGTCTCATGTGTATTTTTAAGTCAGCACAATCAAACTATGAACATACTCTTCGTCGAATAAAAATCCCTGCTTTAAGCTTTCTTTGTTTGTAAATGTTTCCTTAGTTTGTGTGAACAACACAGTTCCAACTTCAAGAAACTGGAGCGCGAATTGCATGTATAGGTAGAAAAGACAAAAGAAAAGAAAAAAAAAAAAACAGGCAAACGGAATGAAGTTAATAATCCCAGAGCCAGTGCGCCTCAAGTAGAGACTGAGGTTGAGAACCTTTTCGACTGCTGTGAAGGAAGGAGAAGGTTGAAGGGGAGATTTAGTGTAAGGCGTGACAGGGTCGTCAACGTTTAGCTCGGGAATTAAACTCCTTTGTTATTCGTGGTACATCCCTTGGCAAAGTGCGCCTGCTCTTGGCACCTACCGTGAAGCCTCGACGTGCCGCGCGGCTGGTAACGCCTCGTCCGGAATAAAATATTCACAACGTTGATACATGTCCTATCATAAGCGGCTGCTATTCTCAGAGTTGTTGCAGCTTGTCAGTTGTTTCGGTAACATGACTCTTCTTACCTTCGCTAGACTAAAGGAACGAGTTGAACTATTCCTTTACCAGCTCTTGATAAAATACTGCTACGTATAGGGTTGTAGATAGTGAGGGGGATTTACTTACACCCCTATGTAGCAACTGGGGACGTAACTACTGGGAACTAGGAATTATAGGATGGTAGAGCTACGTGAGAGGGAGGTAGAGATAACACCTAAAGTAAAACCCTAGTAAGTATATGCTAAGGGCTTAATGAAAGTTCAGGGCACTGCCTAGATCTTTAAGAGATTGGGAGTGCAGAGGAAATATTAAATACTGGTGTCAAAGTGCAATCATACCTTGTGATGCGTTGCTTAGATGGTAGACTTTCGTGCTGGCTGACAAGCAATGTTTCAATCTGTAGTCTCTGGCTCTCGGTCTGGTCTCAGATTCACTTTAAATGAACTCTCGTTCAGAGTAACCACCCACGAATATCTCGCGAATGTCCCCCGCCACTGGCTTAACCAGCCTTAAATATGCATCCTACAAAAATGGCAGTGAACAGTTAAATCAGCATTTCCCACGTTAGAGGGTTCACGTAGACGTTTCCCAAGACAGCTAAGCATTACATATTGTATTACGCCAACATATTTTGGCCTCCAATGAGTGGTTACGTAATTCAGTTTATGCTGATTCATGTGTCCAGCACCTGCACGTAGTTGACACGAGTCACCAGGAAGTTGATGCAATAGTCCAAAGTACATCTTTTCGTTAGCCAGTACAATTGAGCCCGAAGTTACGACACAGGTAATGAGTATTTAAATACCAATATTAAAGTAACTTCCTAAGTCTCCCTCAACCATTTTCGCGACAATGTGCTCTTATAAATCTACTAGTTATTCCTAAAATGGGTGTGCCAAGTTGAAGTATTTTACTGTTTTAATTTCAGTTTGTATGACAGTATTTGAATGTACTGGTTTGCAATGAAAGTTTCTCTTATACAATATATTCTCTGGCACATTTTAAATGGAATGCTATCCAGATATTTCACGAAATAATTCTCCAGGATAAATTATAAATACACAGTTTTTGGGCGCAGTGTGGTGGAAGCAAAATTTTAACCATTGGAAATTGTCTCTCAATTTGTCACTATGTCCTTATCAGCCTCCTGTCTAAAGAGCGTTGGGATCTGTTGCAAATGAAGGATGTAACAATTCATCAACTGCGCTGAACAAATTAATTGCCTGCAAATATTTATATAAACAGATCACTTGCGTGGAAGACCTACCTTCTTATTAATTAATGAAATGACAACAGTCAATGCTGTAAATTATCATCTACAGTATACGTGGCTAGTTCAAACCTGCTGTAAACATCAAGGCGAAGCTGACTCAACTTGTTAGACGCTACATGCATGCACACAAGTTTGGCAACACTAGTATTATAGCAGCGCTAACTTCTAGACAGTAAATCAGTAGGGTTGGGTTACACATTAACTTATTAAATTTATGAGTTGGTTCATTTCTGAATAAAAAAAATTAACTTTACTGCATACAGCACTTTTCCTAAAATCGTATTTCTCCACGCGCTTCTTGCATTTACGCGATTTTCCCGGTGTTCCTAGAGCTCCGGAAGCTTGATGTTCTATTCTAGCACTATGCACACTACTTGCGGAAACACCAAGGACATCACCAGTTTATTTCTCAATGTATTTTCTATAGATAATTCCTGGTTTAATTTTTAAGTACCGCGAAACAATGTGCGATCATTCAACTCTCGCCAATTTTTAAAGGTTTGCCTGGATTGTGTTTCGTTCCGGTTGAAGCACCGGCCTGCTCTATGATGAAAAGCTTACTGCCCGCCTCGGTAGCGTAGATGGTAGCGTGTCTGCCCCTCGTTCAAGAGGTCCCTAGTTCGAATCTCGGTCAGGGTGAGTTACCTGGATAAGGTTTTTTCCGGGGTTTCCCTTATCCTGAAAGACGAATTTTGGGTGACTCTAAGCTCCATGGACCCCGGACTCATGTGAGCATCATTTCACCCATTTCATTCATCGTCCGATATGACTTAACGTTGGAGGATGTAAATTAGAAGAAAAAATATAAAGCTTACTGATTTTAAATTGTATATAGATAAGTGTTCTTGGGCTTGTGAGGTATAATTCTGCTTCTCAAGAGGTTACCATAAATTATATAGATACCTCTCACTTAAAACACTGATTACTCCACGTGGAGTGAACATCCATTTGTCATTTGTGATTCCTGCAACTTCCGTTGGCTGAAGTGATGCGTTCATTGGTATACTTAGAGCAGGCCCGGTAAGCGCGGCAGTTCCCCTCTTACTCTTTCGAGAATAATCAGTGAATTATCTGAGAGGTTTCTGTTAACAAAGGTAAAGCCAGCGTAACCGTTCGAGATGTACAGGAAATACAATGTTAAATATCAGAAGCAATTCCACACTATAAACAATAACATCTTAATCAGCATTCAACTCGATACAGTTGAGACCTCGTTGCGAGAGAGCTGCCCGGTATAGAAATACAAAAATACGAGGGCTGTTCAATAAAAAATGATCATAACATTTTTACGGTCATAATTTTTCGCACTAAAATTCAGTCTTATTATATTCTGTTAGCTTATTGTGAAACAAACACGCCGTAGTAGTTTCATTGTTGGTACTCCTGGTCCCCGCCTGTGAGAACCAGGCAAGTTCAGACATGTTCAGTATCGCCTACCGCAGCCATGGAGGTAACATGCAGTTAAAGTTGATGTTAGAGGAAGATCCGGAGTTTCTTTCAAACGTAATCACTGCTGATGAAACTTGGCTACATCATTTTGATCCTGAGAGCAAACAGCAGAGCTCAGTATAGAAATCTCCTTCATTACCAAACCCCAAAGAGCAAAAGCGGTGGCTTCTGCTGGGGAAGTTATGGTCAACTCATTCTTTGACATTCATGGAATGGTTTTTAAGCATGTTGTACCTGCACACACTTCAGTAACTGGACAATACTACAGGAATGTTCTGAAAACATTGTAAGTCCATATCAGTCGCAAAAGACCACATTTCTATGAAGCAGGCTCGATGCTGCACCAGGATAATGTGCGGCCGCATTTTGCCAATGTTTTTGCTGAATATCTTGCAAAAATCAACCTGAAGTGCATTCCTCACCCTCCCTATAGTCCAGATTTAGCCGCATGTGACTTTTTTCTATTCCCTAACTTGAAGAAATGTATTCGTGGGAGGCATTATCCATCATAAGCAGCAGTGGTGAAGGCTGCGGAGGCGATTTTGAAGGATCTCTCAAAAAATGGTTTCAGGACCATCAAAATTATGAGGATGAGCAAAGGTACGTTGTCACAAAAATAAATCTGATCATTCCTTATTGAACAGCCTTCGTATTATATAATAGCAATGTCCTTTAGTACGTGTTAAATAAAATACAGTTTAATTTAACATAATAAGTAGATAGTTTGTATAATTTTACTTGTCTTCTGTCTAATCTAGGGAGTATACAGAAAACATCTTAGTGGTATGTGAAGCCGGAAGATAAAATGCGGGACAATTACGTTTATAAGAATCTAAAGAGTTGCATAATTTTCTCTCCGAAATCAGCTCGGTCAGAGCAGTGATCAGAAAGCTACTTATAGTACTGTACTTAAAGGAGGGGTTTATTGTACGTATGCAAGTAAAAGAAAATATCCATTAACTTCGCTAAACCAATACAACAGCTTAACCGTTTTCTATCCCAATATCTGTCTGTCTGTCTTCTCGCCCAGAAGTTTACAGCAGGATTAAACTTCGTCGAGACAGTTTATAATTATATTGATACTGAGGCTGTGAGATCATTCAGTTTGAGAAGTTTCTATTAGATATGTCAGTCAGCGTTGGAAAATTTATATTACAGTTGTGGAAGCACTTTAAACGTTTCGAGGTTAACCACGTTCTCATTGAAAATAAAATAATCATTTAACTCTCAATGACACTACACTCATTGCGAAATACTGGCAGATAAACAAGTGCTATCAAAAGTTATTCAGGGGGTAGTTAGTGTCTCTAAAATGATCACCATCATCACAATCATCATCATTAGCATCATCTTCAAGGATTGGGCCCTGTGACCCACTCCGTTCTCTTCAAGAGCCTACTGATCCTTCCAGCGTATAGCTGGGCGTCCCACAACTCTCTCTTTCCATTTGGCATATAATCTAAAACTCTTCTTGGAAGTCGTTCCGCGTCCATTCTTAAAATACGATTTTTCCATTCATTTTTGTTCTTTATTATTTTACTGTTTAAATTAAAAATCCCAAGCTCTTCTTTTATTTTTTTTTTTTTTCGTTTCTTGCGTGGTCTATTCTTTTATAGCCTGCCACGCTTCTCAAAAATCTCATCTCTACCGAATCTAGCTGTTTGCGTTGTTTCTTTGTCAGTGTCCATATTTCGGAACAGTATGTTAACGTTGGGACTGCCATTATCTTATAAAATTTCATCTGTTTTCTTTCGTGTTTTCCTGTTCAGCGTTCTCATTATAGTCCCACATATTTGTTTCCGCTATGTTGTTTAAACTATATACTGCTCTTTGCATGTCATCCTCTGAGTGAGATATTATCATTTGATCATCATCAAATAATACTGTATTTAAAATTATGTTTCCATTCAGTACATTTTGTTTTATACTTTGCTGCCATTCTTGTACCATATTATCAATATAGATATTAAAGAGTGTAGGTGATAGAGGGCATCCTTGTCGTACTCCTTTATTTATATCCACTGCTTCTGTTTTCCTTCCATTCATTATTATTGCTATTTTAGCGTTTTTATACATACCTTGTACAGTCCCTAATATTTGTGCTAGTATTCCACAATTTTCCATTGCTTTCCAAAGTTTATCCCTTAAAATCGAATCGAAGGCCTTTTCATAGTCAACAAAAAGCATAAATGTGTCAACATTAAATTCTTTCTGTAATGTAAAATGCAAATGGAAATTGTGAAAAATTGTAATGATCACATACAACTGATATTATTGCTAACTCCTTCTGGAAAAAGATAAAACCTTGCGATGAGAAAGATTGAATAGTCCCAATTACGAGATAGCAATTAAATCTTAAAATGTCCTCTCACCTTGTAGTAGAAATTATATTTATGTTGCTAGGTTCAACACGCGCTAACAAATAGTTTTTAACGATTTCACTGCAAATTGTATATCTTCATTTGTATTTGGAAAATAGAAAATAATCACTTTACTGAAACTCGGCAGTTATGTGATATTGACGCCATATGATGTGGACGTGTTACGCTGCCTTATACAAAAGTATGCTTCTCTGAACGGATTCATGCAGCAATATTGAACGCATTGTTGAGAACAACCATGTGAGTTTCCACGGCTGCCTGGTTAAAGGTAAATTTGCCGCCATTTCTCCTCCACACAAGTTTGCATTCTGATTTAACCACAGGTGTTTTGTAGAGAAGGGACAATTTCAATAACACTTCCACTATTTCACAGCAACAAAAACCTTGTCTGCACAATGAAAATAAACAACCATCAGTGTGGATGATCCCACTTGGTGTTTATAAGTGTTTAAACATTAGTAGATGTATGAAATTGAAATTGAAATATTATATAGGTCGAGCACTCTAAGTACACCAGACATGTCATTTGAGGAACGAGAAACAATGTGTTCTCTCTTAGTAACTGCAAACGTTGGTAAAACCAGTTACTGTATAGCAAGATCGATGTAGCTCTCAGTGGGAGCTGTACGGAGGATGAGTTATGTTGTTTTGTGATGACAATGTCGTTATAATTCCAGCGGAAATCACTTCTTAGCATGGCGGCAGTGCTGTACCCCATCTAGGCTGAAAAATGCGGAACTCTGTGAGCAATGGCACAGCGTTTCACGGATTGTTTAACGAGCGTGGCGCGTAATGAAACATCCGTCAAGGTGTCGCTCGTGCGGCGGACGCCATTAGTTCTTCACTGACAAACGATCCTCCCGCCTCTCGGTCGAGTGGACCGACGGTGGGGGAGATATCGAAATTTAGGAGCGTTTCGCGAGACTTTTACCGTCCGCATTACCACCCCACCAATTTGTTGGTCGTCATTTAGAGAAGGGCATCGCTTCCCCAAGTGAGGCTGGTGAGTAATTGTAACGAAAACCAGAGCCTCAGTGCGCGTGGCCAACGCTTTGGGATAAATTTGTCACTGGCTAATACACACTATTGGTATTTAACGAAATTAATAGACACAACTCTGAAAGGCATTCTAAATTATGAGAGCTAGTATTACAGCATATCTTATGGATTTCTGATAATCTCATTCGCTTTTAGCATTGTCACACTCTTTTGGAAATGTTTTCAATGAAAGCAAATTGACATCACCTTTCAGCTTTATTTACTTTCATAATTTGTATTAGATGAACTAATCTATGAACTCATTGTTCATATATTCAAATGCAGGTCTTAAGGGAGGACGTACGAGAAAATGTTCAAAAATTCTAATTTTTTTTTATTATTTCGTAAAATAGTATATAATGTTAGCTTTCAAACACCAAAATATTATGACTGTACGTGGTCTGTATGTATCTTTAAAAAATTAAATGCCCTAGTGTTGCATAGTAGCATAGTAGCAACACATAGTCTTCCATCAGCTGTCTTGGAATTTGTAAAGCCCACCTACGAATTCTTAGCACACCCAGACTTGCTAAGAAAGGTCTCTATGGAGAGACACAAAACCCAAATGAAAGCCTCAACAGTTTGATATGGAAAAGCTGTCCCAAAACATCATTTGTGTCTTCTATAGTGGTGAAAATTGCTACATTTGATGCTGCAATAGTGTTTAATGATGGGAATGTTGGCAAAAAGAAAGTTATGCATCAGGGTATCAACCTGGTGTGTTTATGGAAACAATTTTGCAGAGTATCGACAACATTTTCATCGCTGGTGCAGAAAGAGCTATGAAATGAATGCAGAAAGAAGCAAAATTAGAAAGAAAGGCTGAAGAAGACCAGAATGAAGATAGAGACTATGGATATGGGAAGTTCTGACTTAAAATTAAAAGACAAACTGAATAATACTTATTGTAGGTGCGTAGGCTTCCACGGCCTGTGTTATTGTAGGTATCCTCAGCTTCCGGAGAAGGCCGCGTCGTATGTTGGCTAGTTGCCGACGTTTCGCCCACCATTTTGTAGGCTTCTTCAGGGATCGAGTGCACTGACGGTCTATTTGTGGCTGCTTATATACTGTGGTAATTGTACAGGTGACATTTTGCATTCAAATTCCCACTTGTGTTCCCAAATCACCACTTATTGAAGTAATACTTATGTATCTTCTAGTTTTGCTTATACTTTAATGGACAAACGGGATAGTCTAGTTATTCAAAAACCGTTGAGAATATTTAAACTAAAAGACAAAATAGCATGGTACAGGAAAAAATTTTGCAAACACGTTTGCAGAATGGAACATAATAGAATTTTCCAAAGAGCATTAGGGCCAAGAGGACAACAATGTCGACGAAGACCGGCCTGAAGATAGAGCAATTTTAGTTTGGAATCGGAACATATCATTAGTGGTCTAATATATATCTCATGGTCTATTATTACACATTCAATTTACTACAACAGTACTTATGTATTTAATTATAACTATACCAGAATATATATTTTATACAGTATGATGTAGCGGCTATGGTTCAAGTTCATCAGCAATTTGGCTCTGACAAAGTGATAAACAGATTTAAATATATGCGGTAGCGCTGTACCCCACAGTAGATTAAGGAGGCGCTACGGATCAATTTTAAAATGTGCCAAATTCCCAAAGGCTGCAGAAGAAAAACGTTCTCTTGAGTGTGTTACAGTACGGCCGTTGGATCTCCAGCCCTGGCGTTTTGCAGTTGCGAGAGGCGGAGGGGGAAGTTTAATAGTACCAACATCAGTAATGAGTAATCAAAAACATCCACAAAATTATCATTAGAATGTAAATGTAGGACTATATTATCTTTAAAACACCGAAATTTAACTTGAAATTTCATTATCATGCAAGATATTCATTACAACGCCACTGTATTCGAATATTTCTTTCACACCTTTTACGCACACTGTTTCTGTTGGTGGTATTGGGAGTCTGTATATCCCGTGGTCAGGAAGTTAAAACTGTCTGCTAGCACCAATCAGCATTGTAGCTGTTAGGCGTAGCTTCCGAATCCAACATCCTGTTGCCAGTTTAATTTGGTATGCATCACGTGGCTTCAGTTGCTTTTGGCGCTTGCGCCGGTGAAGTTTGTTTGCTATTTTGTGCCTGCGTGAATTCCGTTTTCTATATTTTGTAAGTCCTATTATTATCACTATTATAATAATATGGCTACTGGCTCGTGAAATATGCAAATTCTTCAAATATTTAAAATACGCATGTTCCTCTGCTTGAAATTCCCGCTAAAGAACTGATAACAGCCTGCTTCCCCCTCTCGAGAAACGTCAGAGCCGGAAAGCGGCCGGTCAAACTGTAGTGAGTTGTGCTTTCCGATGCGACACCTAGTGTCATTATTAGGGCAGGAAAATTTAGCCCAAAAAAGCCACAAATAAAAAAAACACCACAGCTAAGTAGTGACACTTTTATATGCTACTTGCATTTTGTATACATAGGAGAGGGGTTTTTAATAGATAGTCAACATGAAAAATTCAATGCCATGGCCGGGATTTGAACCACGGATCTCCTGGTTTCCGTCCAGTCGCTCTTAACGTTTGAGCTACCATGGCCAACGTGCCGTCCTGACATTAAATTCTCCATTTGACTCATATATTTCCCCGAGAGACCACTAGGGGCTCTCACAACCGAGATACACCGTTTGTGGCGACTTACTATTGTAAGTACTTGAGTTCCAGGCTCCATCATTTAACTCTTATTATTTTAGTTAATTGATGGAAATTAATCATTTCTCCACACTAGCCGTACATAGGCTAAGAGTTTTAATAGATACAGTCGACATGAAAAATTCAATGCCATGGCCGGGATTTGAACCACGGATCTCCTGGTTTCCGTCCAGTCGCTCTTAACCTTTGAGCTACCATGGCCAACGTGCCGTCCTGACATTAAATTCTCCATTTGACTCATATATTTCCCCGAGAGACCACTAGGGGCTCTCACAACCGAGATACACCGTTTGTGGCGACTTACTATTGTAAGTACTTGAGTTCCAGGCTCCATCATTTAACTGTTATTATTTTAGTTAATTGATGGAAATTAATCATTTCTCCACACTAGCCGTACATAGGCTAAGAGTTTTAATAGATAGTCAACATGAAAAATTCAATGCCATGGCCGGGATTTGAACCACGGATCTCCTGGTTTCCGTCCAGTCGCTCTTAACGTTTGAGCTACCATGGCCAACGTGCCGTCCTGACATTAAATTCTCCATTTGACTCATATATTTCCCCGAGAGACCACTAGGGGCTCTCACAACCGAGATACACCGTTTGTGGCGACTTACTATTGTAAGTACTTGAGTTCCAGGCTCCATCATTTAACTCTTATTATTTTAGTTAATTGATGGAAATTAATCATTTCTCCACACTAGCCGTACATAGGCTAAGAGTTTTAATAGATACAGTCGACATGAAAAATTCAATGCCATGGCCGGGATTTGAACCACGGATCTCCTGGTTTCCGTCCAGTCGCTCTTAACCTTTGAGCTACCATGGCCAACGTGCCGTCCTGACATTAAATTCTCCATTTGACTCATATATTTCCCCGAGAGACCACTAGGGGCTCTCACAACCGAGATACACCGTTTGTGGCGACTTACTATTGTAAGTACTTGAGTTCCAGGCTCCATCATTTAACTCTTATTATTTTAGTTAATTGATGGAAATTAATCATTTCTCCACACTAGCCGTACATAGGCTAAGAGTTTTAATAGATAGTCAACATGAAAAATTCAATGCCATGGCCGGGATTTGAACCACGGATCTCCTGGTTTCCGTCCAGTCGCTCTTAACCTTTGAGCTACCATGGCCAACGTGCCGTCCTGACATTAAATTCTCCATTTGACTCATATATTTCCCCGAGAGACCACTAGGGGCTCTCACAACCGAGATACACCGTTTGTGGCGACTTACTATTGTAAGTACTTGAGTTCCAGGCTCCATCATTTAACTCTTATTATTTTAGTTAATTGATGGAAATTAATCATTTCTCCACACTAGCCGTACATAGGCTAAGAGTTTTAATAGATACAGTCGACATGAAAAATTCAATGCCATGGCCGGGATTTGAACCACGGATCTCCTGGTTTCCGTCCAGTCGCTCTTAACCTTTGAGCTACCATGGCCAACGTGCCGTCCTGACATTAAATTCTCCATTTGACTCATATATTTCCCCGAGAGACCACTAGGGGCTCTCACAACCGAGATACACCGTTTGTGGCGACTTACTATTGTAAGTACTTGAGTTCCAGGCTCCATCATTTAACTCTTATTATTTTAGTTAATTGATGGAAATTAATCATTTCTCCACACTAGCCGTACATAGGCTAAGAGTTTTAATAGATACAGTCGACATGAAAAATTCAATGCCATGGCCGGGATTTGAACTACGGATCTCCTGGTTTCCGTCCAGTCGCTCAAATCCCAGCCATGGCATTAAATTTTTCGTGTTGACTCTATTAAAAATCTTAGCTTATATACGGCTAGTGTGGAGAAATGATTAATTTCCATCAATTAACTAAAATAGGAGAGGGGTGTTGAGTGCCATACACTCGACTACAGCAAAGGTCATGGGCAACGGTAATCTATCAAGCGTAGTCAAACTATGGACAAAGTGTCATAGAACATATTACGCATTTATTCACAAAACAAACTTATCTTTTCCAGATATGTCTGCATAAACAAAAGAATCATTAATATTTACAATGCACACAGTAAATGAAAAGCAAATTCGCTGTTACAATACTACATTATGTTTGGCATATGCCTTATTACAGTGAACAATATACATTTTTAAGGTTCCAAACAAAATGTTCTGTTCTGCTAGAGGCATGCTCCGTATTGGGAAAAGCTACTCTCTACATCGCATGATGTGACCGGAAAATTTAAACGAAGGGGCTACTACTTCCTTTTTGTGCATTACAGTTTTCTCTAGAACCTTGTAAATCATTCCGAGTTTTACCCAGAGTGGAATATCCTATATTTTCCTGGAGAACACATTTTAGTTTCTGCTGCACCTGTAGAAGTATTCCGTCTCTGCTTGGCGTAGCCAATGCGCCGGATCTTCCACCAACAACACGAGTTGATGACTCAGTTGGCGATCTTATACCACGTGCCAAGTAACTTAACGAACTTTTGGCTAAACTTCCAGGTTCTAGTGATTATACAAGTGAGTTTGTGAGCATAGTTGTATCGTACTATACAGTGGGTATTGTTACCACTGGAGATCATAGACGCCTTTTGTTCATTTCTCCAGTAAATGATTCACGAAGCTACTCTGCTCGTGATGGAAAATTAAACTAAATCGTATGTGAGAAACAATGGAAACTGAAAAAGTATTAAATACCAAAGTAGTAACACATTCACGCACGACTCATGCATATTTATTATTTTATAACTAGGGCGGCGGATTTAAGGGCACTAAAAATGGTTGAAATAGGCAGGAAAAACGGCACAAAAATGGACAAAATAGGCACTTAAATAGGCACAAAAAATTTGCTAAGTAAACACTTAGATATACACAATTTTGGTAAAATGGCTATTAAAATGCACTATAACAAAATGACAATCATCGCAACATATGCTGCAACAAATTCGCTAAACACACACCAAACTGCGGTTCCCTAGGCGAAATAGTCTACTTTATTCCAAATGTCATAAGTGGCTCCACAACAAGTTAAAATAACAGATATTGCCATATAATTAAAATACCTATAAATCCACTCCACTAATAAGAATCATAATGTGCAGAAAGGTGAAGTAATTAATTATGTCAAAAAACAAAAACATGGGTTTGGGGGGAGGGTGAAAATTGAAATATCTGAAGCATTTTTTTTTTTAGATTTTTTTTTTTTCAAATTTTTACCATTTAATTTTGTGATCGATCAAGAATGAAATAATACCAAGTTTCAGCTTTCTAGTTACAAAGGTTTCTGTGGAATTAACAGGTTATATCTAAATGACAGGCGATTTTCAAAATATCCCAAATACTGTAATTTTAAAAACTAATGCTTGACGTATAAGTTTTTGCACCCATTTTAACCTATTAATGACCTGTACCTATGTGAAATATTTCTCTTTGCCATATCAACGAAGGGGAAAAAGTAATCATACCTATTTAACAATTTTATTTAACTAACCGTTTTCAGTAAGAAGTAAGCATTATAATCCTTTTCAATGCAAATAACAAAAACACACCAAATGTAAATGGGTACATTTAATATGAAGTTGTCCTTACAGGCATGTTTAGAATTTCATACAGATTAATAGAAAACTGCATCCTGTGGAATATTTTGAAGTTAGGAAAATGTAGAAAATATGGAATCTGAGAAATCTGAGGTTAAAATTGCGTAATAGCAGCTACGATACAGGTGTAGGGTTATTTAAATAGTCATATGACGTTTTCTGTAGTGCCACTAGGGAAAAAATCACTTTATATTATTGAAGTATGTCTGTATGAATTTTAAGACAAAAAACTAAATTTGGGATTGTTGTAAGTTTTGGGCCAATTTGCTCACATGTATCTCCTTAATAAAGCACATTTTGTACACTGAATATGCAGCAGTAAGAAATTTCTCTTCCGCAAAAAGTTCACGTTGAAACCAAAAAATGCAAAAGCTTTGTCACAAATTACAAGCAGAAGAAATTGGCTAAAAAGGCAGTTTTAGGCACTAATAAGCAGAATAGGCACAAACGTATGAAATAGGCATTTATAGGCACTATAAAACAAAGCAATTAGGCTAATAATTGTAGGAATCGTGCTTATAACTTAAAAGCCTATGTGTCTGAACAAAGGAATAAAATAGGCTAATATGGAAAATTCCGCCCCTATTTATAACAATTGCTTGCGAATGGTAATACGGCGTCACTCTTAAACAATTCTGCCGGAAAACTTTGCACCATCTGCATCATAATGACATTATTCAATGAGTTAACACTCAACAAAGTAACGCCGTCAGCACAGCTGCTCATTCGCATAGAAAACACCTGTCTCCACTAAATTTCCCCGAGTTCTGCACATAATAGATATGAACATAAAAGGCTACTATGTTACAATGGTTGTCATTATGATCCATTTATTCCAATCTGCAGTGGTAGTACTTTTGTACTTCCAGTCTTTTTGTACTAAAACCTAAAATTATCTTTTGTATACTTTACTCCCCTATCCCGCGTATGATGCTTACACATTGATTTGTGTTACATATTTACTCAACATTAAAATTAATATCAAATCATGTAATTTCTTTTAAAAAAACTTTATTATCCTTTTGAAAACAAAGAGGAAGACAAAGCACTGTTTTCGGAGAAGAATGGGTCACTGTTTTATTATATATTTAAGTACGAAGCATGTTTTTTAAGTCAGTACCGTTTTGCGATTCCGCCGCCGCAGAGCTACGGTCGGCATTTCGCGCATGCGCGCTGGTTACCTACATCTCTTGTCTACGCACTGACGCCATTATAGTCTGATTCTTCATTGTATACGTTGGTTACTGAGTGTTTAAGATGCCTCAGACAATCGTGAGTCCCGCCGATTGTGAAGTACGGGTTGTTATACGTTTTCTTAGTGCTAAAGGCGTAAACCCGATCGATATTCATTGTCGGATCTGTGAAGTTTACGGAAAAAACATTATGAGTGATGGAATGGTAAGGAAATGTTTAAGAGAATTTAAAGATGGCCGCACAAATGTGCATGATGAAGAACGGAGTGGGCGTCCTTCGGTCGTTACTGAAGATTTGGTGCAGAAAGTGGACGAAAAGGTGAGAGAAAACAGACGCTTTACAATTTCATCATTCTGCGACTATTTTCCTCAATATTCTCGTAGTGTTTTGTATCTCATTATGACCGATAACTTGAAGTACCAGAAATTGCGTTCACTTTGGGTTCCAAAAAAGTTGACGGATTTGCACAAAACCCAACGTTTAGGCAGCGCATTAACTTTCCTTGAGCGGTACCACAATGAAGGTGAAGATGTTTTAGACCAAATTATTACTGGTGGCGAAACATTGACGGCCTACGTCACACCAGAATGGAAACAACAATCCATGGAATGGCGACATTCATCATCACCCACAAAAGTGAAGTTTAAGCGAACAATTTCTGCCCGGAAAATCAAGTACACAGGTGCTTGGGACAGAAAATGAGTATTCCTAGTGGAGTTTCTGCCTCGTACTGAAACAATCAATGCAGCGTTTTATTGTGAGACATTGAACAATCTGCGCCGTGCAATCCAGAACAAAAGACGTGGCTAGTTGAGTAAGAGTATCGTTTTGCTGCATGACAATGCCCGTCCACATGTGGCTAATTGGGACCAAAGAACTCATCAAATCTTTTCAATGGGAAACTCCAGATCATCCTCCATACAGCCCTGATCTGGCGCCCAGCGACTACCATTTGTTCCTGCACTTGAAGAAATATCTGAGCGGTCAGTGTCTTCAAGACGATAACGAAGACAAAACAGTTGTGATACAGTGGTTAACACGTCAGGCGGCAGAATTTTATGAGGAGGGTATTCAAAAACTGGTGCCACTTTATGACAAGTGCCGCAATATTCATGGAAATTATGTAGAAAATTAGATTAAGGTACAGGCTTTCATATAAAAATAAAATGGTTGCGATATCTATGCACGTCGTTTTTTAATTCCAAAACGGTTCTGACTTAAAAATCATGCCTCGTATATTTGTACTGTTTTTACTCGTTTTCTTTGCAGGTCTCATCGATTATAAAAAAAATAGCCAACGCTTTATAACTCCATGCTTTAAATATTTGAAAATCCATTGCGTAACATTAACAGAACGAGGAATACGTCAAGCAGGGAGAGTAGTAATTATTTTAGTTACCAATAGAGAGCAATATATCTACAAGAACGGCACCACAGAGAGAGAGGAAAACATGCGTGCTTTTGCTTAGATAACCCGTTAAATAGAATGGATTCTGTCGGCATTACCCTCTCTTGATTATAATTCAAAGTACTAAGCGAGGCAGTTGAGCCCCACCCCTTTCAATACCTTTCAGGGATGGAGGTGGATGAAGAGGGATGGAACTCCATCAGCAAGACCAGTTGCTCATTCCACCAGCATCAGTCTCCTTCTGTACAGCAAAGTGCACTTCTCCATGCCGACCAGGAATTTTACCAGCCCACATCGCTGTTCATTTTTAGGCAAAAAGGACACATCTTTCTTTGATGTTACTCTACGGAGAATTGTCTGAATCTTCTATATGTGTTTGATAGCTCATTATAACCTTAAAAACATTTAAACTACTTCAGATTTATTGCAATTTAAGAATAAAAAGTTAGCAGGAGATCGATTACATCATTTTTATTGAACATGTTCCAATCCAAGTAAAAAAAGTAGGTTAAAGTCAATAAGGAAATTAGATAATATAGTTTTTCTCTCAATGAATGCAAACATGTAAAATACTTACTCTTTTTATTAGAAACAAAGCTTAGCTTTTATTTTCCAACTGTGGATTTTTTTAAAATCTTTTAGTGTCACTCTTGGCTATTGTAGGCTCAGTTGAGTCTCTGTATACCAGCATATGATTGAGTCACATGGTCGACTTTCGTACCACTTACTTGAAGAAGATGATCACGGCCTTAGATGCGCAATAACCGTCCTGTACTATTGTATTATACTGGCACTTGGGGAACTGTGAACTTCGAGTTACTGAACTTACGACTGTAATCTTAGTACACGCTGAGACATTTGTTTGACAATTAGCTTTGGCTTTACAGTTACCTTCGGGCGTCATTACTTTATTTCTATTATTTTTCTATGTTTGTGCATCTTTGGATCATAACCGTGCTGTACTATTGTATTACACTGGCACTTGGGGGACTGTGAACTTCGAGTTACTGAACTTATGACTGTACTCTTAGTACATGCTGAGACATTTGTTTGACCATGAGCTTTGGCTTTACAGTTACGTTCGGGCATCATTACTTTATTTATATTATTTTTCTCTGTTTGTGCGTCTTTGGATTATGATAGTGAATATCCAACAGAGTATAGTCGTGAGTATTGTTGCGGCCGGGCGCACAAAGGGACAGTGCACCGCGGAGATAAAAGCTTACCGAAACAGATAAAGAGACATAGCTGACTGGAAGTTTCGATTTTTTGTGTGTTACAGAACATTCCAGAAATGTCTAGAAATATCCTATCAATGGACGTATAAGACGGAAGCCGTGACACGCCTAGAGTCAGTGGTAATTGGACTCCTGTAGCTATGTTTTGAAACTGAACTCTTTGTTTGTGGGTGTGGCAGACGAAATTGAAGGCTCAATTTGTATGTTACGTATTTCTGCTACTGTAATGGTTGACCAAAGTGTACTTCTACGGACATAAAGGTCCTTTTGAATTTATGCAAATTGGACCTCCATTGCTACGAACCCACAAAGTCACAGTATTTGTTACATTGAGATAAACAATGCAGCAGTCAATACCAGTCGGACTGGTCGTTTCAGGCAATTTTAACTCATGAACTTCGTAATAAAGGTCTCTCATTCTACCGCCTAAGCCAACTTGCTTGGTGAAGATATCTTTAAACAGCTGTTTTTCACGATTTAAATGAAAGTATATGCTTAAGTATAAACTATTTCAACTATTTCATAAAAGAAAAGTTTACCCTTACTTGTACTTTTGGGTGTGTACATTTTTTCTCGAGTTATTATGCCGCATTTAAAGTTATAAATTCAGAGAACGAAGAAATGCAGGATACAAGCAATGGAATGAACAACTGAAAATTAAACTTCGGGGATTTAACTCTAAAAGCCTAAACTGATGAAGATAAGCTGCAGATATATTTTAAATGTACGCACTTTTCCTGTTCTGCATTTTTGACATTTTTTGAAAAATGACTCAAAGGGAATATAAAAAATACTCAACAGGGAATCTCAGAGGAATTTGGAGACTTTTTAAAGCATAATTATCATTTATCACAAATATTAAATATAATTTTATAAGTTTTAAAGCAGTAGTCACTTTCCTTTATCTTATAAAAGCTTTTTATTTATTTATTTATTTATTTTTTTTTTTTTTTTGTAATTTACGTCCTCCAACGTTAAGTAATTTGGAACGATGAATGGAATGGATGGAATGATACCCAAATGAGTCCGGGGTTCATGGAGCTTAGAGTTACCCGACATTCGTCTTACAGGATAAGGGAAAACCCCGAAAAAAAAACGTTATCCAGATAACTCACCCTGACCGAGATTCGAACTCGTCACCTCTTGAAAGTAAGGCAGACATGCTACCACCACGCTACCAAGGTGGGCTATAAAAGATATTTGTTATTAAAATTAAAGAAATCGTATTAAAGAAATACGATTTTCTGAAGTGGTTTGAATATCTTATTTCAAATAAGTCTCTAAAATTAATATTTCAATGTGCTTTGGGAACTGTTTCACATAAATTCTCTTCAAATTATACTGTAAAAATATCATGATTCGTGCCAAGCAATTAATTTGAAAATGTGTCACTCTGCCGAATATATCCCCTTAAAAAGCTATTTACAAAATAAGTAATATTGGCTGAAATATATTATTTTTAAAATAGTTATTACTATTAATATGCATTAAAAACGTATTCACCTTTTAAAGGAAAACCACACTATTATCAATCAAACTGACCTGAGAAATGTTTTTCAACATATTTAAAATATACATATATGTAATTTTCAATTGACATAAGCTTTTCTATAAATTATCATTTATAATTTTTCAAAAGGTAACACAACTTATAACTTGAACATCTTATTGTTCCGTCAATTTCATAGTAATGAACATAGACGTTTTCAAAATAATTTTATTATATATTTCGCTAGAGCTACAATAGTTAAATCGCTGGTTTTAGAAATTCATACTCCTTGAATAAAATTACTAGAAGCAAACAAATGGTGCAATTAAAAGATCTGAATTATTATATTTCGGAACAGTAACAATGAATTTGTGGAAAATGGTCAATGTTACGAAAAAGTGTATGACATAAACTGTGTCTTTAAATAACTTTTGTATTTTTTGGGTATTGTCTACCTCTCAACGTTTACGCCCGCCTCGGTAGCGTGGTGGTAGCATGCCTGCCTCAGATCAAGAGGTCCCAAGTTGGAATCTCGGTCAGGGTGTTACCTGGATAAGATTTTTCCGGGGTCGTCCCTCATCCTGTAAGACGAATGTCGGGTAACTCGAAGCTCCATGGGCCCCGGACTCATTTGAACATCATTTCATCCATTCCATTCATCGTCCGAAATGACTTAACGTTGGAGGACGTAAATTACACAAAAAATATCTCCCAAGGTTTACCAATAAAATACATTCAGAATAAAAAGTACTTCAGAAACTAATTGAATGATTTCTTCAACTGAATTTAAAATATATCTGACTAAAAACATATAATTAATATTATCTTGCTTCATATATTTGTTTGTGAATTTTTTTTATGTCACATTACAAATTAATTTGTGTTTTTATTTGTGTTGCATTTCAAGATATGCATTGTATTTTTGTGCATAAATCTGTTTGATTTAGAGATATTCTTGTAAGGAGTAGGTAACTGAACTTATCTGAAATTTCATTTTTGAGATATGCACTGACGCACACATATATGCCTGCACATTTTTTTTTTCTAAATACCATTTCATTAGATAATATGACCTTATTTCTTGTATTTTCGATGAATAAGGTTAAAGATGAATGAATAAATTTTATTGGGGCGTTCATCGTAAGCATTTCCTTCTAATCAGAACTGCCTAATCTTTTGGTGCGAGTAACTGAAATGTTAAACATTTTACCTGAGACTTTTGGATAACATTAGGGCTATAAATAATCAATAAATGGTTAAATTTAATCAAAGGAAACTATTCGTTAATTTTTTCTAAAGTTTACGATTTTATGTAGCTGGAAGTTTACTACGTTCCACTTTACGAAGGTTTAGCTTCAGTAATAAAGGTGTTTACTTCCCCTTATTTTTACAGATTTCCCTATAGGACGGATTTTCTCCAACACGGTTCCCTGATGCAGGAAGCAAGGGTTGGCGAGCCGTTTGGGAAAGCACGCCCGACCCTGGGAGAGATCATAATGTTGCGGTGTTGTAAATGGGAAACACGCGCCGCGTCATATAGCTGGTAACTACACTGCCAGCCATAGCGTTACACGTGTGAACAGGATTAATGCCACCAACCTGTGTTCCCCTTTCCCGCTTGTTACCTTCAAATGAGCTCCATGCAATTAAACACAAAATAGGTATGGTATCAAACGGAAACGCATACGTGTGAACAAAAAAAGTTGGAAATTTTATCTCCTTGTTACCGTTTTTATTACAGTACGTTTTATTTTATTGAACTGATTGCACTGCTACCTTCGAAGTTCAAACTCCAGTAACGAATTACATTGATTGGATAGCTGGGAGTTTAATTTTATGCTCAGTTTGATAAGACTAGATTGGCACTAAGAAAATTATAGGGCTTTGTTGGATTTTATATTTATCGAGGCTTTAAATAATGATTATTTTTACGAAACAGTAGAATTCTCTGCTACTAATGTATTATGACTTTGTGGGTTCGCAGAATTAAAAGTCCAAGTTGCAGAAATCCAAAATGCTCTTTATTTCCTTAGAAACACTCTTTGGTCAACCCTTATAGTAGCAGAATTACATCACACACACAATTACAACCTTCCAAGGTCGCCATCCACAAACAAAATTGTTCACTTTCAAAACACAGCTGCAGGCACAGGATTCATTGTCCACTTACAACTCTGTCTCTGTCTGGCGATCGCGGCTCCTTTTTATAACTCACTCGTATTTCTAGACGTTTTTAGAATGTTCCCTATTCACTGTTCCAGAAATTACCAGACGAAACAGAACATTTCAGTCATCTAACTTTGTCTATTTCGGCAAGCCTTTTATCTGTTCCTTATCTCCGCGCTACACTTATCTGTCTCTTTGTGTGCTTCGGCCACAACAATGCTCGCGACAGTATCAAGAAAAAGTATTTATTAAAAGGTTCATATCAGAAATTAATCAAAAGCTTAATTTACTTCTCCACATAATCATTCTGTTATTTAGACATTTGTCATATACATTCCTCTACAAGCTTTGGAATTCCTGTGTTGGAGTTGCTGCCACAAGTCCATTTACCCAATGTATTTGGAAACAATTACCCCAAGTAAAGAGAACGAAATGTGCAAATCGTTGCATAACACACCTGGGACGAGTTGGATATTTGCATTTGTTCGTTCATTCTTGATCCTTTCACACAGTCTTCTCAGACTTAATTCCTTAATTAACTGCAATTTTCAACTACTGAGTACTCAAAACACTTATACGAGGGCTGTTCAATAAAGAACGATCATAATTTTTACGGACATAACTTTTCGCATTAAAATTCAATCTTATTGTATTCTGTTAGCTTAATATGAAACAAACACGCTATAGTAGTTTCATTGTTAGTAATCCTGGTCCCCACCTGTGAGAACCAGGAAAGTGAAGACATGTTCAGTATCGCCTACCGCTGCAATGGTGGTAACATGCAGTTAAAGTTGATGTTAGATGAAGATCCGGAATTTCTTTCAAACGTAATCACTGCTAATGAAACTTGGCTACATCATTTTGATCCTGAGAGCAAACAGCAAAGCTCAGTGTGGAAATCTACTTCATCACCAACCCCCCAAATGCAAAAGTGGTTGCTTCTTTTGGGAATGGTATGGTCATCCCATTCTTAAATATTCATGGAATGGTTTATCAGCATCCTGTAATTGCACACACATTAGTAACTGGACAATGCTACAGGGATGACCTGAAAACATTGCAAGTCCATATCAGGCGCAAAAGACCACATTTCCATGAAGCAGACTGGATGCTGCACTACGATATTGCGCGGCAGCATTTTGCTAAAGTTGTTGCTGAATATCTTGCAAAAATCAACGTGAAGTGCATCCCTCACCATCCCTATAGTCCGGATTTAGCTTCATGTGAATTTTTTCTATTCCCTAACTTGAACAAACGCCTTCGTGGGAGGCATTATCCATCATCAAAAGAGTGGTGAAGGCTGTGGAGGCGATTTTGAAGGGTCTCTCAAAAATGGTTTCCAAGAAGACTTTCTTTGAAGGTTTCTTTCAAGACTGGCAGAAACGCTGGGACAAGTGCATCGCATTCAGGGGAGACTATTTTGAGACGGACCATCAAAATTATGAGGATGAGTAAAGATACGTTGTCAAAAAATTGTGATCATTCTTTATTGAACAGCTTTAGACTTTATTTTCAACAATCACATAATGTGGTTGGCACAATTTTGGTTGGCATTAACCAAAACTGAAAAAGAATGTAAAGGAACCCGTTCAACGTCGAATACATTTTGGTGCCCTTCAAGATTTTTTCAGTTTATTGTCTTTATTTTTTATTAGCTTTTTTTCGAAATCCACCATATTTTTAATTTCTTCATGTACGGATCCAAAATTATTTTAAATGCGCTGAAAGGAGCAAATTGTTTTGTATAACTGGAGCGGCAATGAAGATCAGTTCCGATGAAATACGGAAGTTACTGAAATTTTACTTTCCTGAAATTTCTCAGTAACACCTCATTCATTCTGAATTACAAAGTTCTGTTTTCCAACAGTTCAAACCATTATAAATGATTTTTTTCAGATATCATAAAAATTCTATCCAAATACATAACTATAGCTTTGGAAACACCCTCTGAAGCTTCACGTTTAAAATTGGTTTTGAGTCCTTATTTTTAATAAAAGGTGATTAGTATGCATTTTACGGATATAGGTATAAATAATTTAGGAATTAGGTGAATTAATTGCGATGATTAATTGCGATGATTAACTTTAATGTAGAAGAAATGATGGATAAAAATTATTTGCGTCAGGTATTTGTGAGATTATTCTTCTGTATTACAGACATGGACTTATAATTATAGTTTTGAGAAAACCTGCTTTAAAATGAACCATGTATATGTTAATAGTTTTTCGTGTTAAGTTGAAGAACTCGATATACAGGATGTTTCAAAACACACCGAATGTGTGACACATAGTTTCTACCAGCAATACAGCCACATCAAAAAATGCTCCAGAATGAGTGTGGATTAGGGTGACAGGAACAACGACGTGTGCTTCAAGATGTCGGAGTTCGCAGGTAAAGATCACATGTCGAGACACGTGCTTAAACTATTTGTAAACATACCGGCATACTCCGCAGTAGCTTGCTATTCTTAAGAATTTCTGTGTGTTATGAAACCGCAAGAAATAAGCTGTTCCTTAATTATTGCTTATGACTGTTTAACCTTTTCCAAAATTCCGTTATAGCAGTTTATGATGGCAAATAAGCTGGTGGACATATGCAACTTATACCTTTTAGAGGGAAGTTAGTGTTAGTGAGATTGAGGATGGAAGCATTAAGTGATAAACAGAACAGAAAACAACATCAAAGAATTGTAGATAAATTAACCAAAACTAAATGGCTTTTACAGTAAGACGAGAATTTTATTTCAGGTGTTTAATAATACTAAATAAAGCACTTGTAACTGGAAAGGAAGCTGTTGATCTTTACAGTAATTGGTTGAAGGTATTGTACAATTAAAATAATAACAAAATGCTCTGAAGTTAAATAAATATTATCATTGTTGTCACTATTTCTACAATTCATATTTTTAATGAAACTAAATTAATCTTGCGTTCGTTGAATTCCCTTCAGCTCTTCCATCCATCAAAACCGTATATGTCATGTCGACGTTCGTATAGCGCTCCATATTGCTTGGATTTGCTATCTAAGCACGCGCAAAATCCTCCCTGTTAGGATGGAATGTGTAGTTTTACACTGAAGAGAAATTATATATATGTGTGTGTCATAAGAAACGTATACTACATCATAACTAATGCGTAATCTATGTTTCTTGAACCATTATTCTGTTTTGATTTTTCCTTAACGCGCTATATTCAAGTGTCGTTTTCATAAAAATAATTCAGTAGTAAAATATAAAATAAGTTGCTATAATATGCTAAAATGCATTCCAGACAGTTCCTTTGCCACTCTATCCCGTAATTTAATACGAAATGACATCACCAATTCTTAATTGGTTTATGCCTAAGCGACCTATACGCCACCAAGTACATTTCAACAGCAATAATACTCGGCTGCTTTCCCATAAAATGCAATTTCCACGCATTATTTATTTATTCTGCTATCTCTGGGCGCAGTGCATAAGCACCAAAGTGATTAAAGAGCTGCATTACGCATGACCAGCCGTACGTGACCTAATTTTTGTGATTCAGAAAACGAGTAACATGGAAGAAGTTTTCCCATATATGTGCTTATGTGGCATTTGTATGTTATCTGAGGTTTACTGTTGTGCTCGAAGGGCTTTTAAATTATAATTATTTCAGATATAAATCAGCTTCTTTGAAGTTTCTCTCATAATTTTGATATATAGTATTTTATATCTTTTAGGCAGTTGCGCTTAAGACAACTTCAATTAGAAGCAAGCAAAAATTTTATTATATTTAATAGATTTGTTTGTAATTCTGATTCAATTAATTTAAAACCATCAAAATAATGAACAGAGAATACGTTTCCAGTAGAATGATATAATTGACAGATGCATGTTTAGTTCTTCACTGGAATGAAATTGAAGCTCTTGGCATTGTAAAAGGAAAAAAATAATTTACATATACATATGCAAAACAAGAAAAAATATCAGACGGATGTTCAGCTGCATTATCGAGTACAGAGAAAAAGAGAGAATGAATAAATGAACTGCATGTATGATTGCTGATGCCTCACTCAGTAATTTAGGAGAGAAGAATATATTAAAACTAAAAGTCACCCTTGAAGCATTAGAATGGCATGTCCCGAACTGTTCTCTACATCTCATGGCACTTACAACTACCCGAACTGGAAACATAAAAAAAGTTTTACTGCCCGAGTACATCGAACCGCTCAACTGTACTTGGCACTGTTTTCAGCACCAGGTCCAGAGAATAAAAAGCAAATCTCACCCTTCTCGGATGGATGCATTTCCTGCCTCTGTAATGAACCTCTCCCAGAATAAAAAAAAAAAAAATATTCATGCATCAAAAAACACCTGTAGTGTGGGGACGAAGAATATAACGTCCGAGAAAATCCACTCCGTCACGAACAGTCCCCTGCGGCTGTGTACGGTGTGCGACATAATTAGTTACCTAGTGTGTAACGAGGCTTGACAGCGGGACTCGAATCAGAGACCAGTGGCAGATTTAAGCCACCTTGGTGACATCGTAATGTACTGCAGCAGCCAGAGACACGGATAACGCCGGCCCCAGAGATTAATACAGAGCCGACTAGACCGGATACGATGACAGCCGGAGCTAGTTTATAGCACAGTGTATGAGCTATACTCCGGTCGCGACCCGGCACACCAAACCGGAGCCCCTAATTTCTAAATTGTTGCACTCCACAAATGCATCGTTATAGCCCTGTTTCCAACAACAATTTCTCTTTGGAGATAAAGAAAATAGAATGATGCGGACCATGTTACATCTCCTGAAGTGGGATATTGATATGTAACAATTCTTATATATCGATATCGAAGGCATGATTCACTAGAGGATTATCGATATTTCAATCACTTACACAAAATCAATTAACTTACATTGCAATCAGAAGGTAGATGTAGCAAGAGTATTGAACTCTTTTATGCCACACATAGTTTAATGCATGGAAATATATGGATGATCCCGGTTTACTGTAGTACTTTCCTTTATTTAATGTTGGCAACATTACTTTATTATTTGTTCCGTACAAATACTGGATGAGCCACTCACTTAGTAGTATGAATTTATATATAACCATAGGATGTTTGAAACCGACACCGAACTTTATAGCCGTTGCGTAGTTTATAACTTAACTAGTCCGAATTTCGGTGTCGAAGCTTCGAAATTCTGTTACGTATAATTTTATGAAACATTAAATATTATACGATTTTGTGATTATGCAGAGCAGGAACCACTGGTGTCAGAACCTCAAAATTTGTTTTTGGGACGCACCGGCCACGAAAACAAAAGCATTATTCCTTGCTCTTTAGCAGTGACCCTAGCCTGCCTTTCAGGTAATAGACAAAGGGCGTTTACTTGTGAAAATCGACTATTATCTTGGACAGTTGCAGGGTTGCTCTTTAGTGTGAAACTACACATCCGTCCTAACAGGGAGGACTTTGCGCGTACTTAGATACCAAATCCAAGCAATATGGAGTGCTTACGAACGCTGAAATGACGGATATGGTTTTGATGGATGGAAGAGCTGAAGGGAGTTCAACGAACGCACGATTAATTTAGTTTCATTAAAAATATGAATTGTAGAAATAGTTACATCAATGATAATATTTATTTGTTTAACTTCAGAGCATTATGTTATGATCTTAATTGTGCAATGCTATCAACAGCTTACTGTAAATATCAACAGCTTCCTTTTCTGTTACAAATGCTTTATTTGGTATTATGAAACATCTAAAATAAAATGATCGTCTCACTGTATAAGCCATTTAGTTTTGGTTAATTTATCTGCAGTCGTTTGTTGTTGTTTTCTATCATTTAATACTTCCATCTTCAACGTTACTAATATTAACTTCCCTCTAAAGGGTATAAGGTACATATGTCCACCAGCTTATTTGTCATTACGGACTGCTATAACGGAGTTTTGGAACACGTTAAACACTCATAAGCAATTATTTATTGCGGCTTCATAACCCACATTGTTAATTGTTAATGCCAGAGGTTCTACTCCGATTAGTCGTGGAACCGTAGGACAAAGGACCCGGGCCTCCTTCGAACAGGGCGTTACCAAGCTGGCCCAAAAGGGGCGCCCGGCGCCTCCGTGGGGCTTTCCATAGGGCAAGACCTAGAGACTAACAAGTCCCCCACATCTGGACCTGTGGATTCAAGACGGGATGGAAGTGAATACGCCACTTACGTACGCCAACTCCAAAATGGGAAGGCTACTGATATTCCTCGGAGATGGGGCCGCCTGGTGATCTAGCACACCTTCTACTAGCTATGCTGGCTAGTATGGCTTCCCTCAAGCCCGTCCGGAGACGTACCCGATCTCCCACGGGTATCGGGAACCACTGCCCCCTCGAACCCAACCCAATCCAAACATCTCCCAAAGGGAGGGGCTCGAATGTTTGGCACGAGGTTCCTCTAGTAACGTCAGAGGTACAATAGTGGTAGGGCTCCGCAGCGCCCGCACCACGGCGGCTGAAGGGGACGTATCCCGTCCCCCAGAAATTCTTAAGAGTAGCAAGCTACAGTGGAGTATACCGGTATGTTTACAAACAGTTACAGCACGCGACACGACGTGTAACCTATACCTGCGAACTACAACAGCTTGAGGCGCGCGTCGTTGTTCCTGTCACTGCCTAATCCACACTCATTCTGGAGCCCTTTTTATATATATTAATCACAAGTATATAAACAAAGGGACTGATTAGTGAAAGTGGTGGAGCATTGAAACATTTATCTGAGTGGCCGAAATGTGTATTTGGGAAAGGATGTTCATACTATCCCTGAAATAATTCCACTTCATTATACGAGGGCTGTACAGTAAAGAATGATCATAACTTTTATGGTCATAATTTTTAGCACTAAATTTCAACCTTATTATATTCTGCTAGCTTAATGTGAAACAAACACGCCGTAGTAGTTTCATTGTTGGTACTCCTGGTTTCCATCAGTGAGAACAGCATAAGTACAGACATGTTCAATATCGCCCACAGCTGCAATGGAGGTAACATGCAATTAAAGTTGATGTTAAGAGGAAGACCCGGAGTTTCTTTTAAACGTAATCACTACTGATGAAACCTGGCTACATCATTTTAATCCTGAGAGCAAACAGCAAAGCTCAGTGCGGAAATGTCCTCCTTCATCACCAATCCCCCCATAAAGCAAAAGTGGTTGCTTCTGTTGGGAATGTTATAGTCATCTCATTCTCTGATATTTATGGAATGGTTTATCAGTATGTTGTACCTGCACACACATCAGTAACTGTCAATACTACAGGGATGTCTTGAAAATTTTGGAAGTCCATACCAGGCGAAAATACCACATTTCCGTGAAGCAGGCTGGATGCTGTACCAAGATAATGCGCGGCCGCATATTGCCAATGTTGTTGCTGACTATCTTGCAAAAATCAACGTGAAGTGCATCCCTCACCCTCCCTATAGTCCGGATTTAGCCCCATGTGACTTTTTATATTCCCTAACATGAAGAAACGGCTTCGCGGGAGGCATTATCCATCATCAGAAGTAGTGGTGAAGGCTGCGGAGGCGATTTTGAAGGATCTCTCAAATATGGTTTCCAGCATGTCTTTGAAGAGCAGCAGAAACGCTGGGAAAAGTGCATCACATTTAGGGGAGAATGTTTTGAGAAAGACCACCAAAATTATGAGGATGAGTAAAGGTACGTTGTCAAAAAAAATTGTGATCATTCTTTATTTAACAGCCCTCGTAGTTTGTTGTCAATGGTATGGCACTAAAAACTTTAAACCAAGGAGCGAAAGAGAAAGTAGAGCAACACAAACTTCCAGTAGAGTGATAGAATTAGACAACAGGTGTGGACTGACATTGCAGAGGCGTTTTATTATTTCCTTGCCAACATAAACAACTGCACATTTTATTAACACGATTTCATGCACCCATTGCAGTATAAATTAATCTGGCGAGGCTACTGCTGTTCTTGTTTTCGGAATGGAGGCACCGATGTTTGCTTCTCACGGTAATCGTAGTTCTGAATCTGTGCGTAAGCAACAAGCAAGGCACCGGGAGATGCATTTGTTTACTATATACACAAGTAACAGTCACTCCATTCACACTAAACATTGGTTGTGAACAAGGGAGTGACAAGTAAGTGACCATGTTCTATTAAACACAGCTGCGTTTCACATTTCATTCACGAGACATTGTTTCCAAATGTATCAAACAGAAAAAACAGACATCCTATTTTGTTCATTAGAAAAAACCATGGCAATGAATGAAAACAATACTACTTGACAACTTGAAAGAATACAACAGGAATTACTTGGAAAACTGTAGGTGCCTGTATTATTAGAAAGAAAATCTCACAAAGGCAAGGCAGAAAAGCGTTACAATACTTAATTAAGAAAACTAGAACTTTCCTGAGAAAGCTCATGGCCTCAAATCTCAAAGCAATAGTTAAAAGCATTCTTAATAATGCCTGGCCCACCTCTGCTAGAATTTACTTAGTCTCTTCGAAAAGTTTATAAATTCCTTGTACTGCAGTTCACACCTGATCTGACCAAAAGTGTACAGTCTCATAGAGAGATTCCATAGCTCCCTCTGAGCCCTACCTACACATATTTATAACAGAGTATACTAGATATAAGTCACTTCTGCATGTGGTGCCAATGTTTGTATATCAGCTGCAAATTAGCTTAAAGATCTGGAAACAGCTACATAGGAGGAAGCGTTTTCGGAGACATCCGAGCATTAAGATAAGTTTGTCTTGCAATTAAATATGAATAGTACGAGGCCTGTTCAATAAACAATGATCACAATTTTTCTTTCACAACGTACCTTTACTCATCCTCATAATCTCGATGGTCCTTCTCAAAATAGTCTCCCACGAATGCGATGCACTTGTCCCAGCGTTTCTGTCAGTCTCCAAAGACATGCTGGAAACCATTTTTGAGAGATCCTTCAAAATCGCCTCCGCAGCCTTTACCACTGCTTCTCATGATGGATAATACCTCCCACGAAGGCGTTCCTTCAAGTTAGAGAATAGAAAAAAGTCACATGGGGCTAAATCCGGACTATAGGGAGGGTGAGGGATGCACTTCACGTTGTTTTTTTTGCAACGTTGTCACTATGCAGCTGCGCATTATCGTGGTGCAGCATTCAGACTGCTTCACAAAAATGTGGACTATTGCGCCTGATATGGACTTGCAATGTTTTCAGGACATCCCTGTAGTATTGTCCAGATACTGATGTGTGTGCAGGTACAACATGCTGATAAAACACTCCATGAATATCAAATAATGAGTTGACCATAGCTTTCCCAGCAGAAGCAACCACTTTTGGTTTTTTTGAGGTTGTGATGAAGGCGATTTCCACACTGAGCTTTGCTGTTTGCTCTCAGGATCAAAATGATGTAGACAAGTTTCATCAGAAGTGATTACGTTGGAAAGAAACTCCGGATCTCCCTCTAACATCAACATTAACTGCATGCAGACTTGCATACGAATGCCCTTTTGTTTGGGAATCAAGTCTTATAACCCATCGCGCACAAACACGACTCATGTGTAATGTTTCTGTCACCAACATGTTAGTGGCACGCAATGAAATGTTCAGTATTTCAGAAAGTGATCTTAAGGTAATTCGTCGATCCTCTCTCACAATGGCAGCACCAGTGTTGATGTTTTCTTCCGTAAGAGCAGTAACTGGAGCATCAGGTTCACTTTCTTTTGAAATTGATTGTCTCCCCTCTTTAAACATCTTAAGCCACCTTCGCGCTATGCTCTAGGGAAGAACAGACTCTCCATAACCCTCCTGTACCATTGTATAGACCTCAGCTGAAGGTTTGTTGAGGCGAAAGCAGAATTTCAAAGCCGCATATTGTTCCTCGCCTGTTATCTCCATTGCAATTGTAGGCGATACTGAACATGTCTGAACTTGTCTGGTTCTCACAGGCGAGAACCAGGAAACCAACAATGAAACTACTATGGCGTATTTGTTGCACGTTAAGCTAACAGAATATAATAAGATTGAACTATAGTGTGAAAAATTATGACCGTAAAACTTATGATCATTCTTATTGAACAGTTCTCGTATAATAGAATCAAACTGAAAATGCATACCACAGAATTTGAAACACTGATCTTGCATATAGCCTGAGCTACCATGACAGCGTGCTGATAGGACATTAACAGGGCAGGAACTGTGGACACCAAAACATTGGAACGAGGTAGGTGCAGGTATCGAGACACTGGCCTATGAGACCTAACGATCTACTGCTGTCCCGATGTACATATAGTCACCTTCCGAGGGAGGGTCTGAGGTGAGACTTTGAATATTGATATGTGTGCTGCTTTAAGGGAAGTGGAAAAAGTTTGTGAAAAAATAAACGAAATCCTTGATAATACTAATAGTAATTGTGTTACACAAAAGCTTCAACGTGTTCTTAAAAAAACACTGGGCAACAAAAAATATTTTTTTTAATGTTTCGAGCACTTCATGAGGTAATTCCTACTAATTTTGGGTTGAGAAAAACAAATATGACAGTAAAAAAATTTTATTGGCTCTAGCTTCCATGATGTACACCAGGTGGAAGTATTACATTAGCGGATTGAGAGAAAATGATACATTTTAATTACATACATGCTAACAACAATAAAAGTGCATTTGATTTTTAAAAGGTAAATACGTGCTAAGAGTTCTAAATTCCTGGAAAAATAATTCGCAGATAGTCCTGTCTGAAGAGAATCATGTGGTGTTTTATTGACTTCGTCGTCTTTTAGCTTGCCTCTTGTGATGGAGTTCCGCAAAATTCCTATACAAAGGCCAATAGCGTTACTTCATTTCAATGGCCCTGATATCTTTGTTCCATAACAGAAATGTCCTGATGGAACCTCTCCCCATCTTCATCACTAACAGCTCCACAACTAGGAGGGAAAAAGTCTAGGTAGGAGTGGAGAAAATGGATCTTAAGGGACATGTTGTCTCCAAGGTTACAGTATTTTTGCAGGAGCACTGTCATCAAAAGCCTGTAGTTGACATCTTTTTAGTTGCCTAAAAATCCATGAACAACACCCTTGAAGGCTTCCCAATCTTCCTTTTCTTTCCCCTCCAAAATTTGGTCAAATGCAGGAGCCTTTACAAGTTCTCTTATTTTGGTCCGACTAAAATGCCTTCCTTAACTTTTTCATTACTTAATTTCCAAAATTTCTCTCTGATTGTGTTTTGTATTTGACACGTGTGCCAACTTCAAAACAAAAGTTCCTCCAAATTTAAAATCTTCACTCTAAAATATGAATGCCACTTATCTTAAAAACAAGAGCTAATATAATATTTTATGGTGATTTTTAAATTCAGCAGATGGAAATACATGTAAATTCACTATTTTTAAGCCCGAAACATTTTCATTGTTGCCCAGTGTAATCAATAATATTCGAAACTTTGTGAAGTGTGAAATTGTATAAATAGCAAACCAGATTAAAATATAAACTGTTTCAGGTATGTTCCAACCACATCATGCGACGTAGAAAGAACATTCTCTCAATATAAAACTATTTTGCCAGACAATAGAACCAGTTTCAAATTTGAGAATTTATGAATGTACGTATTTGTACATTGCAATAAAATTAGTGACTATAATCAAAATTTAAACAATGTTATTTCAATAGGCCTGTCTATCTGATCAATTATGAGAGATTAAATGATCTTGAGGACTTTCTCGTACTGTTCATATATACTCGCTTAGACAAGAGGCTTTGTGTTTTGTCGTCGAATGACTGTGCGTACCCACGGTCGGAACCAGGTGTAGCGTGCTTTACAAACGTCATTCTCTCACCCTCAGTTCTCTGTAAATAAACGTAATTCCATGGTCTCGGCGTAGCAAACTTATAAAGTTCGGTCTCTAAAGTTCTTGTTCTGGACATTAAATTTCTCCAACTAACACAAAGTATTCCCGTAAACCTGAAGGAAAATTTACATCTCATTTGAGATATCGTATCATAATGGAGACCTGTAGTGTGTAAGTTCTTTAAATAGCAGAAAGACAGATAACTGATTGTTCTGTCATACAGAGTTTATATATGAAAGTAATAGGCGTGTCACTTGTGGAATTAAACGGCATATCGACATGTTGCGATGTTAGCAGCCGCTCTAAGCAGAAAGCACATGGTTCCAATTCCAGCAATGGCACTGAATTTTTCATTATGATTATGCTCTTCCCGTAGGGGAGGGGATCCGTCCGCTTGAGCTGCCGTGGTGTGGGCGCTGTGGACCCATAGCACTCTTGGTACCTCTGATGTTACTAGAAGAACCTTGGGCCGAACATTCGAGCCCCTCCCTTTGGGAGTTGTTCGGATTGGTTTGGACTCGAGAGGGCAGTGGTTCCCGAAAACCGTGGGAGATCGTGTACATCTCCGGATGGAGTTGAGGGAAGCCATAATGTTCCCGCGTACTAGCCAGCATAGCTAGTAGAAAGTGTACTGGCTCACCAGGTGGCACTGAGGTCATATGGGTAGCCTTCCCATATTGGAGTTGGCGCGCGTTAAATGTCGTATCCACTTCCATCCCGTCTTGTGTCCACAGGACCAGATGGAGGGGGGGGGGTTGTTAGTCTCTAACACGGGTGCTATTTTGGGACAGCTCAGTAAATACCTGGTCATTAGAGGAGGGGGTCAGTCTTTACTCTGTGAAGATCTGCCCTGGTAGATACCCTCGAGTGTGATTCTACCTTATGTAAAGGAACCATTGAATACAAATGATGTGTTAACGTAATAAATTCGGATTATTATCTTTTGTCAAACGTAGATTTGGAGTACCAAAACCGCAAGGTTTTGTTGAAATGCGCAACAAATTAATTTTACACATAAGGAAATCGTTTGACTGCCTTTAATAGCGTCTATTAAATCCATAACTACCCCAAAACCTCGGAAGTGCATCGCCATATTATGTCAATAACAGCCAACAAAAGCAAATCAGAGCATAAACTGAAAAATGCCTATAAATGACTCATAAAGAACTTTTCTGCTTCAGGAGTTTCCAAGGAATTTCTTGCTCTCTTCCCTACTCTTCATTCTCCTCTTTCCTTTTCTCCTCCTTTACGGTGGATATTAAAATTTCATCGCGATAAAGGCGTCTATTTTATCGGGTAGAAGCGGACCAGTTCCATTTGCTGCACTAAACGGATTGCCCCACTGTGGTGCTCGCAGATAGGGGAACTTTCCTATACGTTATTTTTATGGGACCGTCTTCGATATATTATTACTTCTTTTCACTCACTGGTCTCGTACTCTGTTTAGAGACTGAAACACGTAAATGATATTGTTGAATATATGCATAAGCCTTCCGCTGTGTCTTACAACTTATTTTTGTTATATCTTACATCTTTATTTTATTTATCCAAAACCCGTATTTCAGTTATTATTTTTAACATACCACCTATTATTTAATCATTAACATAATGGATATTGCTAACTCCTTTGCCAGATATTTCTGAAATTGGGAACAAAATGTATGTGGCTTTATACGCATATATATTTTTTTAATTTATTGAAAACTTTCTATGCCTATTCAAAGTAGGAGAGCTGTTCAATAAAGAATGATCACAATTACTTTTTGACAACGTACCTTTACTCATCCTCATAATTTTGATGTCCTTCTCAAAATAGTCTCTTCTGAAAGCGATACACTTGTCCCAGAGTTTCTGCCAGTCTTCAAAGACATGCCGGAAACCATTTTTGAGAGATCCTTCAAAATAGCCTCCGCAGCCATCACCACTCCTTCTGATGATAGATAATGCCTTCAACTACGGCGTTTCTTCAAGTTAGGGAATAGAAAAAAGTCACATGGGGCTAAATCCGGACTATAGGGAGGGTAAGGAATGCACTTCACGATGATTTTTGCAATATATTCAGCAACAACTTTGGCAATATGCGGCCGCGCACTATCGTGTTGCAGCATACAGCCTGCTTCGTCGAAATGTAGTCTTTTGCGCCTGATATAGACTTGCAATGTTTTCAGGACATCCCTGTATTATTGTCCAGTTACTGATGTGTGTGCAGGTACAACTTGCTGATAAACCATTCCATGAATATCAAAGAATGAGATGATCATAACTTTCCCAGCAGAAGCAGCCACTTTTCCTTTTTGGGGGGTTGCTGATGAAGGATATTTCCTGCTGTTTGCTCTCAGGACCAAAATGATGTAGCCAAGTTTCATCATCGGGTCTTCCTCTAACATCAACTTTAATTGCATATTACCTCCAGTGCAACGGTAGGCAATACTGAACATATCTGAACTTTCCTGTTTTTCACAGGCGGGAACCAGGAGTACCGAAAATGAAACTACTACGGCATGTTTGTTTCACATTAAGCTAACAGAATATAATAAGTTTGATTTTAGTGCAAAAAAATATGACCGTTAGAATATTATGATCATTCTTTATTGAACAGCACTCGTATTTTTAGTTTATATAACAAAGATAAAATTATTCATAATAATAGTAAACGTGTTTTGAGGTTGCAGTCCAGTGCCTGTCCTCATTTAAACTGTTTTGAGATAACTTTAAATTAGTAGCTCTGTGTGTCGTTTTCGCTTCAGTCTTCTCCGTGCTCGTGCTTGTGCCATATCCTGAGGAATCTGTCTCAGAATTTCATTTTCATGTTCACCATAAGAAATGAAGAGGCGTGTGTAGCAGAACTGAAGCTTACCTTCTATTCTTTGGATAAGTAGAAGTGTAATGTTAAGTTGCGAATGTACCAAGATGCATTCGCTATTAGATGCAAACCCCGATCTTGTAAAGTCTGTATTCTGTTGATTTGCGTTTTGGATAATGAACTTCATATTGAAAAAAACATATACCCAAATAGGTCTCATTAGCGAGAAGTAGATAAGTCTTTTTGAAGATGAGGACAAAGCAGAAGTATCTGATATTAGATATATGATAAGATCAGTGATATGTGCGTTCCAGGTTAATTTTGAATCGAGGGTTAAACCAAGATGTGTAACTGTATCACAATGTGGCAATATCTCTTTCGCAAAGCTTATTTCTGTATTTGCAGTAATTCTTTTATAGGTGAATTTCACTAATTTGGATTTCTTTGGATTCATCCTTACTCTCCACTTTTTGCACCATTCGTCAACTTTTTCCGTGAAAGATTGTAGTTCACTAGCAGCTACAATAACAGGTCCTCTGCTAAGGATAGCTATATCATCTGCGAATTGTGCGATAAGCAAGTTTTCCTGTGTAGGAAAATCCGAACTAAAGATTAAGGAGAGAAATGGAGCCAATGCACCACCTTGAGGAACTCTGCTTGTACTTCCTGAAATGGAGATAGCACGTCGTTGCAATTAATCGAGAACGTTCCTCCAGAAAGTTAGGATTTAATATGCATATATTTAAATTATAAATATACAAAGAACAGTCCAACCATATTTGTTAGACTGATCGACCATGCTGATTAACACGGACAATATCAGCTACCTTGGTACCAATTTTGTGGCAAATTTTCTGCCTTACATTTACTCATCCAGAAGGAGGTTTAAATTTCTGGGTATGAATTGATTGTGACTCTAGTATGGAAAGGGTTGACTTCTAATAAACTTATTTATTTATTCCATTCTAAAAGTCCTAACGGCCTGTAACATGAACAACCAAACGATATTTTAGAGTGAAATTATTGTCGCGAAGCCGTTATCTACAATAGCGCGGCTTGCTGGTCTACACAAAGAGCCGGCAAATAACGATAGCGCCGATAAATAACAGACGGATAGTATATGGCTTGCCGGCCCGGGTAGGATTTCACGATTGGAAGGTTCTAGTAATATCTTGATTGACAGAGAAAAAGTTGTTTTCTTATTTGTTCGAGAAACCTCTCGAATTTATGAATGAGGTATATCAGAGATTGCGACACGACAGCAGACAGTTGTTGTAAAGACTGTTGTAAACAGTGGATGTTGAGTAAGCTGTTTGTTATTGTCACTGACCTTGGTGTTGTAGATTGTGATATGTCATGTAATTCTGCTACTACGCAGTGTGTTTCTACGCAAATAAAGAACATTTAGAATTTGGGCTTTTAATTCTACGAACCACAAAGTCACATTATTGTATTTAAATAGGCATCAAACTGATACTGTGCCTACATACAATAAAGTTCCTTGATATTTACTTGAAAATTTTTAAAAAAAATTATTGAAAATCTTCCCATCAAATTCTTGAAAGAAGCTGAACTTACATTTCAAGTTTGGTATTTAACTGATTATTCGCTTTAAAGTTAGGTGTGTTCTCTCCTCTCACACACACATATACACACACACCAACAAAGCGATATAACTCCGTGAGAACTGCGAGACTTGAATTCTGAGATTCGCGGTTCAAATCCCGCCAGCACCGTACCCTAACGCTGAAGCTTTTCTAGGTTTTGCTTAGTCTTCTTAGCAGACAAATCCGGAGAGGTACCATAAACTTTACCTGGAATCTTTCACACCAAACCATCACCTCAGAGGAAGAAAGCAACATTGAAATACATACGAAATACCTAAATGGAAAAATTAAAATGACATTTTGGTTTTCGAAGTCTCAAAAGATGTATTTTAGGTGAAATATTTCTACCGAATTTTGGGTGAAATGTTAAAGTTCTTATATTTATTGTAAGAGTGCGTCAGAGAAAACAAAATGACGTATGGAAAGTAATAAAATAAATTTGAACAACACATTCATTAAAGAAAATTGCCAAACTTTATACTTATTGTTTGATCTATATGCCGCACAACACTCAGTGATGGGACACCACAGAAAGGGAAATGTTTTTCTCATGCGGGAAACGATGTTGATATAATGGCAAATATTCGACGAATGCCATAAACGCAAGCCTATATAGGCAAATGTGCGTATATTGCTGCAGCTTTATATGCCGTAAACATCCATAACCCTAACTTTTAGGGGCTGGCAGCAATAGAAACGGGTGGAGAGGCGTTTCCACTTCCGTTGGAGCAAAAAATGCTAAAAGGAGCGGAAAATTCATCTTCATAAGACGTGGAGGAAACTGTGCTACCCCTTTGTTGTTTACTTGCCCTTGTGACTCTCAATCGACAACTTTGCAATTGGGCACGGTTCAGGGACTACTCCATTGACGATGAAGGACGTATTGATACACGTACAGGCTGCTCCCAAACTCATGGTGATGGCCAATAACCTGAAGACAAAAACAAGCTAAAACGTTCGGCATATCTGGAAACTTATACGGTTTTTGAAATATACAAACTGCAGTTTGAGATTTGGACATAATACAAGGGACCCACAAAAGTAGATGAGTTACACTCGCATGACTTTCTCTACTCGTTATTACGAACTGCTTTCTCTATTACACACTTAAATAAGTAAACTAGGTATTGTACTCCACTAAGAAAGTTCGAAAACTATATGTTCGAGATCTTGGGAAACAAGCCAGCTGAAAAGAGGATTAGAAATCAACGTTTCGGAGCATATATCTCTCCCAACATCAATATATTTTTAAAAAATGTTAAAGTAATAAATACATAAACATTTAAAAATAAAATTTATTTAAAAATAAATGTTAAAATATACCGAAACGTCAATTTCTAATCACGTTTGATACCGAAATTAAGCAATGCAATGAGTAAAGAATCGTAATAGATTTCAAAGGAATGTTGTATCTTTGTTATAATAGGTGCAGGTGCATTGAGTTAAATAGTTTTAACAAAAGAAACGGAAGAAACAAGGTTCTTAGCTGGCATTCTCAGTGGGTAACACTTGACTCCGTTTGAAAAGGCATTGTTCGGACCCTTAATAATGGCATGACCGAGACTAATAATCACAATTGACAAAATAGTCACAAAAGTAGCTTTGGTGTGAATAAAGAGGTTTCAAGAGGCGAAAGTCAGAGGCAGCTGTAGTGAGAAAGACAGAACGTGGCTGGCGGGCCAAGAGGAAAGACATCTGGTTCTATCTTGGACGAAGGTAGACCAGAAGCGATGAGAAAAGGTTCTGTCGGTTCCTACGTAAATAACGAATTAAATGTGATCGAGTAATAAGCATTGTACATACGGTAGCGCTAAACAGTGGTATATTGGTAACCCTTGGTCGGCAACTTTGTGTTTGATGTAATGATAAAAGGAAGTAGTCATTAAACCAGTTTGAAACTTGCATTCCAGTGTCATTAGAACCATCCTTACTCCCATACATATCCACGCATATCCTTTGACGAAACTTCTTGCTCTATCCTGAGGATAAATTGCTCTACCCTGCTCTAACTTATTTGCTACATCTTTTAACCTGCTTTGTTTTCCAAAAAAATCTAGAACACATTTGTCGCCATGAAAGCTTTAGGCCTTATTTCTAGACAACAATATTTCGTCGGAAAATCATGTATGAAGACTCTAGGAGCCAAAAGAGTAAATAAAACGCATTTTAAAATGTTTATGCCTCTCTCAAGTTGAAAACCACAAAAAAGCAGTTACATACGACTTCAGCAATTTTAAAGAATTCCCATTCCTAACCTCCACTGAAAGAAAACCTTTCAGAAAATTTTAATTTAAAAATAAATATCGCAACTCCCAAATATGTTCATGGAAAATAAAATTTGCACCTTGACTTTTAATGGATAAACCTCTGTAGCAAACAAAATCTTACACAAAAAGCTTTAGATTCCGTTAAAACAATTAGATTATACAAAATTTATTTTTAGTACGGTTAACAATTTCCAAAGTATTATTTCTGATTGGTTTGCATATTAAAATATTAGTATTTTCTTATATAAGCTGTTGTTAATCGTTTTTATTAACCTCCTAGTTATAAAAAGAGAACAGAATTTCAAAGCCATTTCATTGCTTTTAGCTCTTACAAGATTTGATTGTGACTTAAAGGTTACTGTATCCTCTTGTTCCATTTATATCCACAAGGTAATATGTTATAACACAATGCGTGCAATTTCTTATATCGATAAGCATGAAACAAAAAGAAAACGAAAATTTAGTAAGAGTTTGTGTAAGACAACAGATTGTCATGAATGCACAATATATATTTCTTATATTGCTTCTACACTACCTCTATTGCCTTTGGTCTTTCCGAAGATTTGAAGTTTAACTCCCATTACTCACCAAAATTTGTTTACTTAACTTGGTCTGCCCATCTAGTTCTCGGCGTGCTATATCTGGTCTACCATTTTGGCTATAAATATAGGCTTACTTAGGTAGAGGCCAGAGGTCATTCGATTAATGTGTTCTTGATAGGTAATTTTGAAGCTCAACTATTTCTTGTACCAAACTACTTCTTATGTTTAGTTTCATACTTATACCGTCGCTTCTTATTTAATCTCTTCCAGATACCCCTAGTAGCCTTCTCATTTCTGCACTTTCAATTTTAATCTTACCTTTTTCCCCAAACTCACGTTTTGCTACTAGGTATAAATCATTCTATAATAAATTGTTCTTACAAAATCTAGGTACATTTATAAGAATACTTAGAAGAAATAAAAAAGGTGATGGTTAGAGAAGGTCACTGAATTTATTAGATAACATTATTTCTTTTACAACGCGCCAGCATTTTATATGTTACCATCGGCTATCTAAAATAAAATGTACTGTTAATACTTGTCTATAGTGCTACCATACTTATTTATATGTTACTTAACGATTAAGTCATTATTATTGTGTTAATGGTCGTACACCTTTAATGGAAAGCAAATGGTACAATCCTACTTTGTTTTTACTTATTTAGGCTAAGTAAATTACATTTCAATATAACAAAACTCTAGCCTAGACTCATTGCCTATTATATCCTATTTATATTTTAAACACATACATGTTCAATATATATTAGAACCTATTCAATACTTTGGACAATTATTTGTGTTATATCCTTTCACTGTTGAATTCTACTTTCTCTTACGTTCCATCAATTCCTTCCTCTATAGAACTAGTTACCTATGACACCTTTCTGCCTATTTTAAACCATTATTCATATGTAAATACTTTCCTTCAAAGATCTGTCCCTTTTCTTCACCAATAATTTAATAAATAACCACATTATTGCGAGATAAAGGACATTAATCCTTGGGTTTACGACTTCTGAAACCTTGGGATGTTTGCTGCCCAGTACCTAGCCGCTTAGTGCGGCTTTATCTGGGCAGTATAGTAGAAAAGTCGTGTGTCATCAGGTGGTGTTTTTGTGCAGTACTTCATCTAGCCATATTGGGCTCAACTGCCCATGGAGGCTGTTTGCGCCCTTCCGCCTGCCCATGAGGCATCGGAGCACAGCCCGCTTGACATTTCAGTGCAGAGGCTCCACCCTCATTAGTCCTGGACCAGTAGGACCAAGGACCCGGGCCTCCTTCAACCCGGGAGCGATGGATACTCTGGGGGTTTTCCATGGCGCAATACCTTTAGTCTTAACAGCCCCCCACCCCGATGAGCAAAACGTCAAGACGGTTGGAAGTGGATACGCCAATTACACGCGTCAACCCGGCAGGGAAGACTACCGAAAACCACGGTGGGGTCGCATGATGATCCAGCACACCTTCTTCCAGCTCTGCAGGCTAGTACCCGGAACTTAGGCAACCCTCTACCCCCTCCGGGCGTCCGTAGCCTGGCCGGAGGTACCCAATTCCCCGTGGGTGTCGGGAACACACTGCCCCCTCGAGTCCTACCCAATCCAAACAACTCCCCGACGGGAGTCTCCCATTTCTGGGCTTGGGGGTAGAGGTATCAGGGGAAAGTGGCCCTGCTCAGATTAGGTTTCCCAAACCGTCTTTGGGCAGTAAGTAATCTGGTCCTCGGCGAGGAACCATATGGTCGTAACGGCCAAGGATATTCACCAGGTTATTGGGTTGGGAGTCTAGCTTATTTTAGGTGGTACGGGTTCTCTCCCGCACCACGTCTACAATACATGGGACTCCGGAGTAGGTGTGAACGATATGGGACGGGAATCTACGTAAATAATTCCTAGCAACCTGTTCTGGACGCGCTGCAGTCGGCGAATGGTGGTCGGAGCCGCTGATCCCCAGACCTCGCAGCCATACAGAATCAGGGGCGAGATAATCGCCCGACAACAGGCGTAGTTTTATGTATGGTGGCATGAGGGATTTCAAAACAGGGCACAACTGCATGTTCTTGCCCGGCTTTGACCCGGACGTGAGGGGCGTAGAAGAGACCGCGATCCAGAAGGTCACCGAGGTATTTGGCAAAGGGAGCCCAGGGGATTTGCCTCTGTCTCAACCTCAGGGACCAATCCGGTCGCTTAGCTTTTAAATGTCTCAAAGACTTGAATCCGATATATAACTGCAATAGTCTCTAAATGTAATAAATATCAGACCTTAAAATTTTCCAAATAGTTGTTACAAACCTAGAACTGAGGGGGAACCTCGCACCTAGAACCAAAGCGGATCGTTCGTGCTTACCACTATCGGGATGAACGAATGATGTGAAGGAACCATAGGAGCTTGTGGTCCGTATTGTGCCAGCCGAGGTTCGTTCCAAGCTTGATGCTCTAAAAATGTTGTTCTTGTTAGCCACATAGTAAACTGCATATCAGCACAGTTATTATAAATATCAGCAAATCTACCGACAAAAAACAATCGCTTACGAACCACTGATCTGGTACCAGTTTGAATCTCATGGAAACAATATACCAGAGCCTAATAACTGAGAAAGCTACATCCGATAAGACCCGTGGGATGCTTAGAGAAGCTAGGCTGAGAACTTCGCACATTTAGCGACACACTTAGCGACTTTGCACATTTCCTAAGTCACCGTGAAATATAAGGAAAGTAAATTCAAGTAGAAAAGAAACCACCGGAGCGTTCCCATTATCAGAATAGTCATAATCGAACACAGGTCTCCCGAATGCAAACTTCGCAAATTACCCTCGTTGGGTACTTATTACTATTAATTAATTTTTTCGCAAGTATATCTGTTCTTTCACTGAACTGGAGCATCTTGCTGTTGAGAACAGTATCGTTTGTACTGTTGTAGAATCTTCCTGGTTACTTGTTGATGGCTTCAGTTATTGAGGACGTAGAATTTCCCTCGTGGTCCTTTTAGTTCGTTGCACGGTTATGTATTACTGTTAGCTACAGAAGCAAATACATTTAAACATTTCTTCTAGCAAGCTCCCAAGAGAATAATAAGCTCTTCCAGTTTTAACGCAAATATTTAACATTCTCTGGAGTATTACGCCTGAGAAGTTCTAGTAAGCAGCACTCAAATTTGTGCCTGCATGTTTTCCCATGCGTTTAAATACGCAGTAGCTGTAAATATTCTGAAAGCAATACGCCTCATGCATGGAGCACTCTGGTTACAATTCAGAGTTCAATTAATGAAGTGGAAGCCACGGTATACTGCTGCCCACTGTTAACGTATGCATGACGTCACTTAGACGCAGAATGCTCTGTTTCCAGTTGTAGGCAAATCCAAAATTCAAATTTAATAATAATATTAATAATAATAATAATAATAATAATAATAATAATAATAATAATAATAATAATAATAATAATAATAATAATAATAATAATAATAATAATAATAATAATAATAATAATAATAATAATAATAATAATAATAATAATAATAATAATAATAATAATAATAATAATAATAATAATAATAATAATAATAATAATAATAATAATAATAATAATAATAATAATAATAATAATAATAATAATAATAATAATAATAATAATAATAATAATAATAATAATAATAATAATAATAATAATAATAATAATAATAATAATAATAATAATAATAATAATAATAATAATAATAATAATAATAATAATAATAATAATAATAACAATAACAATAACAATAACAATAACAATAACAATAACAATAACAATAACAATAACAATAACAATAACAATAACAATAACAATAACAATAACAATAACAATAACAATGATAATAATAACGATAATAATAACGATAATAATGACGATAATAATGACGATAACAATGACGATAACAATGACAATAACAATGACAATAACAATGACAATAACAATGACAATAACAATGACAATAACAATGACAATAACAATGACAATAACAATGACAATAATAATAATAAATAATAATAATAAATAATAATAATAATAAATAATAATAATAATAATAAATAATAATAATAATAAATAATAATAATAATAATAATAAATAATAATAATAATAATAATAATAATAATAATAATAATAATAATAATAATAATAATAATAATAATAATAATAATAATAATAATAATAATAATAATAATAATAATAGTAATAATAATATTAATAATAATAATAATAATAATAATAATAATAATAATAATAATAATAATAATAATAATAATAATAATAATAATAATAATAATAATAATAATAATAATAATAATAATAATAATAATAATAATAATAATAATAATAATAATAATAATAATAATAATAATAATAATAATAATAATAATAATAATAATAATAATAATAATAATAATAATAATATTAATAATAATAATAATAATAATAATAATAATAATAATAATAATAATAATAATAATAATAATAATAATAATAATAATAATAATAATAATAATAATAATAATAATAATAATAATAATAATAATAATAATAATAATAATAATAATAATAATAATAATAATAATAATAATAATAATAATAATAATAATAATAATAATAATAATAATAATAATAATAATAATAATAATAATAATAATAATAATAATAATAATAATAATAATAATAATAATAATAATAATAATAATAATAATAATAATAATAATAATAATAATAATAATAATAATAATAATAATAATAATAATAATAATAATAATAATAATAATAATAATAATAATAATAATAATAATAATAATAATAATAATAATAATAATAATAATAATAATAATAATAATAATAATAATAATAATAATAATAATAATAATAATAATAATAATAATAATAATAATAATAATAATAATAATAATAATAATAATAATAATAATAATAATAATAATAATAATAATAATAATAATAATAATAATAATAATAATAATAATAATAATAATAATAATAATAATAATAATAATAATAATAATACTATATTATAGTATAATTATATTATTGTTGTTTTTATTGTTCCATATTTCAAGGTGACATCTGTGAGATTCGGAACTCTAAAAGTATAATGTTACAGACTGAAGTTTCAACCAATTGTTATATATAATATGTTATTTTTTTAAATATCACTTGTACTGTATTCAAATCTGTTGGCAGATTAAAATGTTCTAAATTGCACATTTTAAATTATTATAATGGAAATCATTTGTTAGTGTACAAGAAACGGACCTAAATTAGGTAGCGCTGCAGACATAAGGGGCCAAGGCCTGCCGTCCGACCGCTGCATAGCCACCTCTTTGCTCACATTAGGCACTTTGAGTGTGATACAGTTGTGGAAGGCGGAATGCATTACTCCATACTACGAAATATAGTTACTTTTATATTATTTAAAACTTAAACTAACCTTATTCTGTAAATTAAAAGCACCTTAAAAAGGGCATTGATTTTAATGAATTCATTTTCAATTCTGAAAAAAAAAAGAAAAAAAGCATTTCCAGTCTGAGAGGTGTTTATCCTGGCAGAGTCCTGAAACAATAAGTAAGATAGATTGAAAAGAAAAAGTTAGTTTAATCTGCGACCTTGTATTTGAATGATCACATAACTAGGTATTTTACTTTCTCAAAAAAGGATTATATTTGTCAACATTTAAAGTTTTTATAAAAAAGATATAAATTTCTTATTTTTTAATTATGATTAAAATGGTTCTCCATAAATATGAGGCAGATTTCTATGATATTTTATTTAGCCATATTTAGGCTCATTTCCATGATACGTCATATTTGATTCATATTTTAGGTATTATAATGTGTTCAGAAGTTGCATAAAAATAAAATAAAGGAACATCTTGTTTGTATAAAAGGCGCCAGCAGCATGCCCGCTTGTATTTCGAAGGTTCCTTTAGCAGGTTGGCAAACATTCTTACAGTTGCAGACGTTCGTGCAGGTCAAAGGAGTAAAACATGTTTGAATCTTTCTCTTCCTTGTTTATTTGGCGACAGGTTTAATGCTTTGTTCCCACCACTATACCACCCCTATCTCCACTAGCTTTCTGAAAGTTTCTTGTACATTCTATCAAGATAGCGGTAGTTTGATGTCACTATGCCTAAGCACGTGTTTTGAGTGTAAAAATAAGAATTGTTCGAGTGTTTGTGGAGAAGGTGTTTAGCACTGATGGTGTTATTTCTATTTTGTCATATTGTGAAGTGGAAGTATCAGCAAAAACGCGATTTAATATAAACACATTTAACCCGCTAAGAATCAGAAGCATTTAATAACAGATTTTCTCCTTCGAAAATAAGCAGCGTGTTTGAGGTAGATTCTTCAACTGCAGCTGCTGCGAATACCGTTCAGAATTTTGTATTGATCTTGGTAAAATGATGATAGATTCAAATATTTCCTTAAAAAATTAAAGTGTCAGTTTTAGTCTTCCAATCTGAAAACCTAAAAATACACATTGTCATTCAATATAATTTTACTGCTGACGAAAACTATCCTCCAGATATAGATATTTTATTTTTCTTAAGTTTTCCTTTACAATAATTATTCTTCTGTAATTTAGGACTTTATAAACTTAAGGATTCTATAAAATGCTGAATTAAAAAGCATAGATCTTTTTCTGCAGAAACAATTGAAAATGTTCTTTAGGTTATAAAAACCATATTTTTATTGGATGACGTATAAGCTACATTTAGTCACAAATGCTTGCGTGTTTTCCATTTTTAGATCAAAGAAATCAACCCATAATTCATAAGTATCCATTATGGGCTAGTAATGATGATTTCAAGTAGATTTTGTCTACGTTTGCTTTGGACTATACTTTTGGCTGCATTTAATATAATATGTAAAGAGGAAATACCTTGACTCGCCGATTAATCATCCGCTTTAAGGCTACATCTAGGCTTCTCTAAACGTTATTTTGCTCAAAAAGTTACTAAAACATTTCCAGCCATTTTGCACAACCACTTAGCCAATTTCTAACTACGTTCAGTTTTTCGTACATGATCTTGAAATTAAAATATAGTGAAAAATATAGATAGGATTGTTAATAAATATTTATAGTATAAATCATAAAGATTATAGAAAACTATTGGCAGTGACTTGCTTAATTCCCTTTTTATTTTTTCATTCTCTGTAAATACCTTTCTAACATAGCCATTTTACTCATGAGCAGTTTGTAACGAACGGACACAAAATTATTTCTGAAAGAACCAAACTCTTTTGAGAAGAAGGGTAGGTAAATACGCCAATACGACTACCCTCTCTCTCATTTCCTTTAATGTCACCTCCCTCTTTTTTGTTACAGGAAGACTCCGGAGCTGTCTGTCAGTGGGTGGGCATATGGCGCAGACTTGTTTGTGGTTTGGAACTTTTCGGCTCCGTCAGAGGGAGGCCCTCAGAGTCTCCTCTGTTGGTTAGAGTTTTTTCCAGTTTCCATTGTAGGGTAATCCTGATCCACCCTTCAGCAGCTTTGAGGCTGACAGCTGAGCAAACCCAAGCAGGGTTTTTTGTGTAATTTACGTCCTCCAACGTTCAAGACATATCGTATGATGAATGAAATTGCTGAAATGATGCTCAAAGGAGTCCAGGGTCCATGGAGCTCAGAGCTACCCGACATTCGTCTTTAAGAATAAGGGAACAACCTGGAAGAAACCTTATTCAGGTAACTCACTCCGACCGAGATTCGAACTCGGGATCTCTTGAACGTGAGGCAGATGCGCTACCATCTACCTACCGAGGCGAGGCCGAAGCAGGGTGGTCAACCAATAATTCTTAGCGAACTCGCGCATCTCTTCTGCTTAGGTCATCCATACTTGCAGCCAATGCTCTATGGGTCCTTCATGTCATTCGCTCTTCTCGGAGATGTACCCATAAATGATCCAATTGCGGGTCGAGAGGCTAGATGTCTTCTGCTTAACCTAATGCATCTTTTGGGTAATCCCCGCTGTCTTCATCATTAAAGTGAAACCTAAACTGCACACATATATTTATAAACTGCCACATACTTCGCTATTACTGGGCTGTTTGATACTCATGTTTAGCTTCTCATCTTTAAGATTTGGCAAAATCATTTTATGCATATTCCAATATTATTTGAAGCTGATAAAGTATCTAATTGCATTGCTAGGAAGCAGTATGAGCAGAGAAAGTAATGTGGTCAGTTGTAGATGTATGTCCGCTTTTGTAAGAGAATGCTGGTTATTAATGCCACGTGTAGGTAGCTATACATATATAGTGCGCTCAGCTGATATTGGTGGAGCTGAATAATTTCAGGGATTGACATCACTTCATATGAGTTCATGTCATCGCTTTCATCAAATGTAGAGAGCTGCAAAGCGCGGGTCTCCCCTCTGCGAGCTGAATACACGGAAAGAGGATTACTATTCCAGAATGCGTACCAGCATTAATACAGTCTTTACATTCGGTTTATAGTAGAAGGATTACAGAGCACATCTCTAAAGTGTATCAAGCTCGACAGCCGGGAGATCTAAATATGAATCTTTCAATTTAGATTGCTTTTCATTCTTAATAGCAAAATTATATTAACATAGCTGCCAAAATGATAACATCTAGAAATAAATTAATCATTAGATTACACCGTTCTGCATGGATTTTGAAATGAATTTGTGTTTCTGAATTGCATATTAATACCGATTGCAAAACTTAAACCAGTTTTCACCGTACCGCGTGAGAACATTCTGCAATTCAAAATTTTCTGTAATGTAGTAATATTGTATAATATAAATTATAATATAATAATTGCAGTAATATTGCCATGTGCTTATCGTTTGTTAAAAAGGCTTGACAGCTTATACTTTCAACTTTATTATTTAAAATGTGAAGTAATATTTGAATTATTATGCTTATATTTTAAAATCTAGTAACTTTATCCAGCGTGGGAGGTATACAAAAATGTGATTCTCTTTAATAATTCCAGAGACTGGAGGTTCGTTATAGATTCTTCTCAAAATGTCTTAAATTTGTTTTGCTTCATAATGGAAACGTTCATCCTTCCATTCTTGTATCTCACACTCCTGTTTTAAAGGAGATGCTAAGTTTTTGTTTCAAAAGCTACAGTACAAAAACCATCTATGGTTAGCCTGTGGAGATTTTAAGTTTATTGGACTATTACCTGGTCAACTGGCTAGTTTCACAGAATATCCTTCCTATGTGAATGGGATAGCAGAGCTAGTAAGTACACTGGGAAAGGGTAGTGTCCACTTAGGAGTAATTGCCACGTAAAAATAAAATTAGGTTTAATGAAACAATTTGCGAAAACTCTAGATAGATGCAATGAGTGTTTTAAATACCTTTGTGTTACGGTTCCTACATTACCCTATTAAAATGTTAAAGCTGGTGCACTCGTTGGCCTACAAATTTGAAAACTGAGTTTTGTTGTTGTAATTTTACGTCCTCCAACCTTGTCATATCGGACGATGGATGAATTGGGTGAAATGATGCTCAAATGTGTCCAGGGACCATGGAGCTTAGAGCTATTTGACATTCGTCTTTAAGGGAAACCCCGGAAGGGAAAACCCCAGAAAAACCTTATCCAGGTAACTCACCCTGACCGAGATTCGAACTCGGGACCTCTTGATCGTGAGGCAGTCACGCTATCATCTACACTACCGAGGCGGGCGAAAATTGATGATGGACAGTCAGTAAGAGAATATTATGAGTAGAGAAGTGAAGGATGTCTGGAATGCTTTCAGAACTGTTGTTTTTAATTTTCTTGTAAATAAAATGAGAGACAAATTATATGACCATATTGAAAGTTTCAAAAATATAGTTTGCAACATGAGCATTAAAGTACAATTCTTCTTTCCCATCTAAATAATTAGTCTGATAATTTATATTTTAGATAGGAACAGGGTGAAATATTTTGGTAATATATAAAAATATGGAAATAGGGTGTCAATGGAAGTGGAGTGTTCACATGATGGTGGACTGGTGTTGGATATAAAAAGGGACTTCTCTGAACAACGTGCGAGAAGCTCAAAGGTGAGAAAATTTAACGTGGGTGCAATGTAGAGGTAAGTTTACGAATGTGCTTGTGATTATTATTAATTGGTGGAAAATAACAAATTGTAATAATGGCCTAGTTTTTCACTCAAAATTATTGATGAAAGTAATTTTATTACGTTTCAAAAAGCTTTAATTTCATCTGTTGTATATGAGCAGCTTGTAAAAATTACGTAATGCCAGAAAATGGAGAATATATTTGTATTCAGCAGAAAAAAATCCGTTCCGAAACAGATTAAAAATACGTTTTAAATGAGGCACAATATTGTTTCTGGATACATTAGGTATATGAAAACAGATTATTAGGTTCCTTTAATATTTTGTTAAAGTTTGGTCGAAATATTAATATATTTTATAAGTAATTTTTGTACTTGCACACACGTTACAGTGATAAGGTGTTCGTCGATCTTTTTATGGACATAAACTTTATTTCTTAAGCAGGTGAGAGGTAGGTACATATATAAATCTGATGTGATTGCCGTTAGGAAAGCAATCCCAGTATTTAAGCCACCCTCTCACGGAGAGGTAATTACCCACTCCTTCAGCATGAACATACGTGAATGTACAGTATATCATTGGGTAAAAGCATTATTAGTTTAACACTAAGAGAAGTTGCAAAATTGCTCGCAAAGTTACGCTGGATGCTTGAAAAACAGGAAAGAAAACTTTCACAAAATACACACATCAATGCAAACTCCAACGAAAATATGAAGGAAAGAATAAAAATTATAATCCTTCGATAGTGAATCATATACAGTTAAGAACGTCAGCTTATCACGTATTCATAAAAACTGTTTTAGGTTCCAGGAGAGTTTGCGTTTGAAGCAAATAAAGGGATAGTTTACTAAGTAACACCTCATCATATTTATTCAGAATAACTTCCATGCTTATGATACAGCTAAAACATTTAACGAGAATATTATCAAGGCAATAAAATTAAACTTTATCCACACACGTACTGTATGGAGCTCTTTAACACGCACAAGCTTTGCTGAATATCTGCAGTATTATTACCATTATGACTTTTTAGGCACGCAACACAACTCCCTCGTATTTCCGACTGCTATGCACGCACTATTCATTCCAATAATATTTCATTGCACGAGTTATATAATGCGTGGAATATTTGCCGCTATAAGAAGAGACATTTAAAGCGACCTCACAGTGAAATAAATTGTTTGTTGTTAATGAATTAAGTATCTAGAAATGAAGTTAACTTCGCTCAACTTGTTAGCGGATAACTGCAGTGTTTTCAAAAACATATGATATTTTGTAAATAATATAACGTATTTCATAATTCTCAAACTATATTCAGATTGTTTAATTATCTTATTTACAATCTTATATAATATTTAAAATATAAAATTATTGATTGGGATCTGCATGTATTTTAATGAGACTTAGAGTCAGTTTTACAAAATCACATAAAACCTTTTAAACTACACTAGTTAATTCCAAATACTATCTATAGTAGTTAGGGCAAGAGTAAAATAAAAAGTTTACTTTGAGAACAAATAGGCAGCACTTTTAATGGTTGTCTTTATTATGAATCAATATAATATTTTCGTTCATATGAAGTTTTATGGATAATATACAGGAAAATGCAGATTGAAGCAGTGTTATGCGCCTCTATAAGCGAATAAGAAGAATATAAGAATAAAAGTGACGGATATAACAACTGAAATTGAAATTCCTGCCTCGGCAGCGTGCATGGTAGCGTCAAGAGAGTAGGGTCAAGAGGTCCCGAGTTGGAATCTCGCTGAGGATGAGTTACTTCGATAAGGTTTTTCAGGGGTTTCCACTTATCCTTAAGACGAATGTCAGGTAACTCTAAGCTCTATGGACCCTGGGCTCATTTGAGCATCATTTCCTCTATTCCACTCATCATCAGTTATGACTTAACGTTGGAGGACGTAAATTACAAAAAACTACAAATGAAATAGGAATTATTAAGAGAGAAATTATGCAAATCCAAACGGTAAAATGTAAATATAAAGTTAAATATAATAAATAACAATCGGATGGCAAGCCAGAGTAAAGCTGAATTTTATACAGGATCCGGCAGAAACAAGAGGGCCCGCCTCAGTAGCGTAGATGGTGAAATGTGGGTAGTGTTTAACACCCGCTTTTACTACATACGGCACCGCAGACGGTGACACTGATGATACATGAGATGAAGATGGAGCACCGGTGGAATGAGATGGCGGGGGAAACCGGAGGTCCCGGAGAAAACCCGCCCCAGCGCCGTGTTGTCCACCACTAATCTCACTTTGCGGTCACCTGGGATCGAACCCGGGCCGCCTTGGTGAGAGGCAAGCAGTCTAACCACTGAGCCACGGCGCGGTCGAGTGGCATGTCTACGTCACGTTCAAGAGGTCCCGAGTTAAAATCTCGGTCAGGGTATCTTACCTGGATATAGTTTTTTCCAGGTTTTTCCCTTATCTTGAAAGACGAATAGCGGTTCTATGGACCCTGGGCATATTTGAGCATCATTTCACCCATTCCATTTATCGTGCGATATGACCTAACGTTGGAGGACGTAAACAAAAAAAAAACAAAAACCAAGAAAGGTATTTGAATACATTATATTATCAAATTACAAGGGGATTTTGTTCGTTATGTGTGCAAGCCTTGTAATGTTGAATTTGGAGATATTTTTAGGCGTCTGCTCCTCTCTCTCAGATTAGTCAGCAATGGAGTATTGGACAATAGAGAAGCGTATTGTTGCTGTTTAGTGGTTCATAAAACCAGCTTCCATAACAGAGACGCAACGAAGATTTCGAGTACTGAATCAGTATGATAATCTTTCTGATGCTGCTATCAGAAGATGGTTGGGTCATTTGCGTCAGAAAGGGTCATTTGCTCACCTGCTTGACCACGATTGCTCCGTACGCCAGAAAACAGTGCCCTAAGAAGTCTGAATACATCAAGAAATAATCATGGAATTGCACTGCAAGCGTAAGACAGATGTGTGGTGCATTTTACACCAACGAAAAAATTCCAGGCCTCACATCTTGGAACAATTAAGATAGAGGATCCGCGAGGCAACAAGAGAGGTTCAATCAGTGACATTGCAATGTGTAATGAATAACTTTCCACATACAAAACTATATTGAAAGTGATTGTGCGCATCTAAAGAGTGTTCCCTTTAAAACGTGAAAGCGCCTAATTGTAATTTCAAACTCTGTGGTTTATGAGTGTACCATCACAGCTGTTTTATGTATTAGGTTCTAATATATATATATATATATATATATATATATATATATATATATATATATATATATATATATATTAATTATATTAATATATAAATTAGACCCAATCTGTAATTGGGCTGCGGCTAACAAAATGTCAATTAATGCCAAGAAAAGTAAGTCGATTGTTTTTAGTAGAACTAAGGGCAAAATTATTCTTAACTATCACATGGGAGGGGTGCAAATTCCACAGGTGGACAGCTGCAAATACTTGGGAGTGTACCTGGCAAGTAATGCTGGATGGGACGAACAAGTAAATTCCACAACTAGGAATGCGTGGAAGGCATTACATTTCGTAATGAGAATATTGAAAAAGGGGAGCGCTAGATCCAGGGAAATTGCCTACAAGGCCTTAGTGCGGCCGGTTATGGAATATGGAGTAGCATGCTGGGACCCGTATAGAGCTAACCAAATCGATCCATTAGAAAAAATACAGAAGAGGGCAATAAAATTCATAAAAAGAGGCAAGTATTTTGGGCCTGTAAAAGGAGATGAGACTAAATGGGAGGAATTAAGAATTAGGCGTAAAAAACATAGGTTGGTAGCGTTATTCAAAGCTAATTTTGGTGTAAAGGCATGGGTGGACGTTAATGTAAGGTTAGATAATCCGGATTATTATGGACGAAACGATCATAGGTATAAAATTAAGGGTAGAAGATACAGAAGCGACGTAGGAAAATTTTCTTTTGTTAATAGAACCATTGAAGAATGGAATGAATTGCCTGTAGCAGTCTTTCAGGGCTGTCCCCTGTCGTTGAAGAAATTTAGAAAAAATCTAAATGGTTTATAGTTTAACTTTTGAATTATAATGGTATATAATATGTAAATAGAGAAGTAATTAGATAAGTTTTAAGTGACTAAAGTAAAATAATATCATGTTTGTATTGTTTACTGTATTATTGTTGTAAATCTAGTATATGTAATTTGATCTGTATTCTTAACTCTGCCACCGGGTAGTACCCAATTGCAGTTAATAAATACATACATACATACATACATACATACATACATACATACATACATACATACATACATACATACATACATACATACATACATACATACATACATACATACATACATACATACATACATACATACATACATACATACATACATACATACATACATACATACATACATACATACATACATACATACATACATACATACATACATACATACATACATACATACATACATACATACATACATACATACATACATACATACATACATACATACATACATACATACATACATACATACATACATACATACATACATACATACATACATACATACATACATACATACATACATACATACATACATACATACATACATACATACATACATACATACATACATACATACATACATACATACATACATACATACATACATACATACATACATACATACATACATACATACATACATACATACATACATACATACATACATACATACATACATACATACATACATACATACATACATACATACATACATACATACATACATACATACATACATACATACATACATACATACATACATACATACATACATACATACATACATACATACATACATACATACATACATACATACATACATACATACATACATACATACATACATACATACATACATACATACATACATACATACATACATACATACATACATACATACATACATACATACATACATACATACATACATACATACATACATACATACATACATACATACATACATACATACATACATACATACATACATACATACATACATACATACATACATACATACATACATACATACATACATACATACATACATACATACATACATACATACATACATACATACATACATACATACATACATACATACATACATACATACATACATACATACATACATACATACATACATACATACATACATACATACATACATACATACATAACTTTAAAGTGTTTTTACTGTTTCTGCCAGACCCTGTACATATAGGTAAAAGAAAAGATAAAGTAAAGGTAAGGAAATGAATAGGAAAGAAACATCAGTAGTTAAGTGGAGTCCCATAAGTATAACGAAAGGGACGAAAGAAATTAAGGACGAAAGAGTTTGTTTATATGAGGGAAAAACGTGAAGACCTTCTATGCAATAGGAGTGCAATCCATGATCATTAGGATAAAGCCTCAAACAACCAGTTGCAGAGAGCGCGTTAATGAGCGCCTCTAGGCAAGTGGATCTTTCACTTAGGATATAGCGAGATGCAGTGAATCTCTCAGAGAGATAGATATAAAAACAATAATATAATTAATAAATCGGGTGAGTAGAAAAGAGACACACTTTAAATAAAAAAAGGAGCGTCTCATATAAAAACGGTCTAGACCGGGAGCAACCTCGAAGTTAGAAGAAAAATTATTACATATAACTGTACCTTTGTAGCGGAAAGATATTAGTCCGTGTGTGCGGACACCATGCCAAGTACAGTCATTTGTTTTACATCACCACATTCTGATGCGTAGGGAATATGTACATAATTCTATCTTATATGAAGGCAGGAAAGGGAGTACTATCGATTAAGATAATGGATCTGGTATTTAAATTTTTTATAAAGTGGGGTGACCCAGTTTATTCTGTTATGTATAAGAACTAGGAAGTATTTAATAACAGAGAAGTAGAAATAATTAATAACTATACAAGCAGTTTCTAAATAAACAAGAAAGGAGATTGAGATACACACCTTCCTTCTCAGTATCCGAGACTTACTTTCTAAGCTTCGAGGCCCAAATGCAAACTCGGTCCACATTCTGTATGCACCTGGAGGGAGAAGAATGCACTAAAGTATATTTATAAATAAATATGAATGGGTTTCCCTATCTATTAACATTTAATAGTGCATTGCTCCTTTACGATATTTCCATTATCTTATTTTTACATTTAATGCATATTAATTGAAATAAACGTTTGAGCAAGTTGTTTAAATTGTAATTAAGTTAAAATTATACAGTTTTTAAGACACTAAGTATTTTTTTTAATTTACGTCCTCCAACCTTAAGTCATATCGGATGCTGAATGTATTGGGTGAAGGGATGTTCAAATGAGCCCAGGGACCAAGGAGCTTAGAGTTACCCGACATTCGTCTTGAAGGCTAAGGAAAAACCCCGGAGAAAACCTTATCAAGGTAACTCATCCTGACCGAGATTCGAACTGGGGATCTGTTGAACGTGAGACAGACATGCTACCATCTACACTACGGGCGGACACTAAGTATGAAAATATATTTATATGCTGAGATTCCATAGTCTTTTTATGTCATTAAAAGAAAAGCCGATTTATAGCACAAATTACAAACAAAAACATCTAAAAGGACTAATGACATTTAAGATGTATTTAAAAAAAATTGTTTCTGTTAACAGCTCTATTAACTATTCTATTTTTGTCTACCTCTTCTGAGTTAAGAGTTAAAATTATGCAAAATGCTATCTGAATGCGAGGGAATTTATATGCAATTTGCAGAAAATATGCAATATAGATTTCATTAGCCATTAAATTTAAAATCAATAAAATGTTACTATAAAATGCTTAAAGCTATTTTGAGGAAGTAAAAGTACACTAAAATATTCCATGTAAGGATTAATTTGAAGTGACAGAATTCTCTTTAACTTTTTCCTTTCTCAAGAGAGATGCTGAGCTGAAAAGCCATGTCTTGTAGCTATTCAAAATTTCATTTTTAATTCATTATATTCATTCATACATAAACGCACACAGCATCTAAATTTCTCTTTTTCGTTCATGGACCTCTAAGCATGTATAAGTGATCGCAAATTACAATCTGTCACAGGAAACCTTAGAGTAAAGGGCGCAACAAAAGCCTTTTATTTTGGTGTATTAATATTAGAACAAAATAAATGCACCGACATTCCATCACGTAAATTTGATTTCAACGTTTTTACGAATGCTTTAAGCACTTATGCTACAGTTCTAATTTGAAACGTTGAAGAGATAATTTCTTCATGTTTTTCTTTTCTCTTTCGTCCTTTCAGTGCCAAATTCTTCTAAGCAATATACGTCTTATATATTCTGTGTTGCATTGTGAACAAGGGACCAGCAGGTGAAACATGCAATTCTTGCCTATGCGTGAAAGTACTTTCTTCCTTTCCCCCTCATTTTGTGATACTTGGAGCCATACTTCTGCCTAATACGCAAGCGGGGAACGTTTTAAAATAATTATGTTTCATGGAAATTTATATAAAGGGAATAAATAGGGAATTTGAAAGCTATCCTTTATACCAATGACATTTTGTAAAGGAATTATTAATTTCAATTATGTTATATCTTAGTATCTATTAAAAATCTGTTGGGTATATAAGGAAATCGCACTGAGGATTTACATTATCTGCACAATTTCTACTAGTTATTCTTTGCGATAATTGAGTAGCCTGCTATAGATCACTTTGTAAAATGTGGAAGTTGGTGGTGTTTCACTGCGACATTTTATCTATGGTATGACCAAAATGTAATAAATTCTGTAAACACTGTTAAATTGTAGCCCACCTTTATAACGATATGTATTCGTTATTGCTGGCTATATGCTGCCTCTTGTTCTTAAACAAAGCATCCACCAACCACTGGCTTAAACGGCTACAAAACCCAGCACATTAGAAACCGCCTGCCGGTAGGCTGTCCGCACACCATCCTGCAAGAGAAGTTGCCGCCTAGAAAGGTGCAAACATTTAATCTTTGTCCTGACATTTTCATAAGAAATAGTCCTGAATGTTGTTGATTTAATGTTTCACGAAGCTGTTTGAGCAATATATTTCTTTGAGGTTCAAATGAACATTTAAAATGTATAAAATCTTATTTCACAGATTCTCATCATACCTACATTTAAATAAATTTACGTGAATCCCAGGTCCTTTAGATATCAAAAGAATAAACAGAAATGAAAGGAAAGACAAATGTTACAGATATTTTGAAGTACTAGGTGTTTCTTTAATTTCTCTCATTAATCTTTTATAAATGACCTCAAATCTGTACGACTTGAGAGTATACCTAAGATACCATGATACAGAGGAACGGCGTTGGTATATTATATATTGGAGTATGTATTGAGGTCAAAAGTAATGGTTTTCAAATATATAACCATTATACTTTGTGGTATACACGAAAGCAATTGGTAGATAAAGTGCGAAGATCACATTCAGTTCAGTTCCCGTCATCTGCCTACATTTCCTTCGGCCAATAACTGAATAATGGTGTGGTAACTCATCTAGTTGAATTTGTTTTCCATCATTTCCACATCAATTCATGTCACTCTCATATTTTAGATAAGCGGATGCCTCCCGAAAGGTAACAGTACCCCATGTAAACATTAGAGCTGCTTGGTTGAACGGATCGTCAACTGTCTTCCTTGAACTGCTCCTGTGGAGGCAGGGGTTTCTGTATGCCTGCAACCAAATACTTCACCTCATCCCTTCCTCGTTTCAGTTTTAAGTTTAGGGTACCACTTCAGTGTTTGCATTTGAGAAGTGAATAAACCATGAAAATACTCACTGAGTCAGGGAGAATGGTCCCAGCACGATTTGAAGCATGAACCTCCCAAATTTGGGCCTCACAATTACCGTAGCACTGTCTTGTAGTTAAACTATAAGCTACAGCACACACTAAAATTTTCTGCATGAATTCTTAATTAACTTTCCTGAAGTGTATGGAGAAAAAGTTTGATGTAAAAATAATAAACAAGCTATTACAGCAGCTGCAACAATAAAAGGTAAAACGAAATGAAAAGTGAAAAAAAAAAAAACGATTTAAAGTTGCATTATCAACTGCAAAGCCTCCTCAAACTCATTGAGCTAATTCAATTCCTAAATATGGAATTGCTGAAGGTAAATTAGTAATAACTGTATATTTCTCGTTATTATTGCATTTTAAATTAAAATCATAAAGAAAGATTCAAAATTGCAGTAGAATGATCCTCACTTGCACACTATATTAAAGTATCTACCCTCTTAGGTTCCTAATGTATGTACTTAATATTTGAAACATAATTCTGGATAGGTTATTCTTATTATCTATTCATCATAGAAATTTGTATAGTTCCATAGATACAATGTACAGAGCAACAGGTAGGCAGACTTGTTACAAAATTAGTTCTATTACTTAAGTAGATTAATGTAATTTTTGTTATACTAGGAAATTATGTTTTAATCTCCGTTGTGATAACATCACGGGAGCATAATGTAATAGAGAATGAATATATTCAATGATATAGGGAGTGAGAAATGTTTGGAGAGAGAGGGAGAGAGAGAGAGAGAGAGAGTAAGAAACCTCATTAAAACCAATAACGTAAAAGTAATTAATCTATTAATTAATCCGTTAAAACGTCTTCTTATTTGTACTTTTCTCAATAAGTATCTGAGGTAAATAAAGGAATTATTGCACTTCATCGCTAGGTTCAATTACAAAGAGTTCACTTAAATACAACTTTTGAATATCACTTTAAAAAGAATCCATATGTGTTAGTTCACTTACACGTATATGTGTGTGAACGTCCCTTGGAACAGTGTAACTTATACACCACAAGTCAGCGAGACATCATATTCCGTGTTTAAGTTCAGCGCTACACAAATATGCGACAAAAGATTTTCAACAAAATTATAGTATTGCTGACCACCCTTTAGATGGAAAACTTTTAAATAGTTTTAATTTTTCTAAAGGGTTATAATAAACTTGGATTAAAATAATACTTGTGTAAGATATTTGCATGAAAAATAAAAAGTGCGTGCTCTATATTGAAGTATCTTAATTTGAAGTGAAGGATGATATAGATAATTGGATGGTCAAATCCAAATTTATAACTTGATTTCTTAAACAAAGATCTATATTAATTAAATTATTTAGACAGCAAGATGTAATCAACTTTAAGTTAATCTTAATTTTCTACCAACCAATATAAGTAAGTATTGTAAGTATTAAAAATTAATATTACTCTTTCTTTGATAACTGATAAACTTTAAATTACAGAAGAAAACGTACTGTAAAGTACTTAGTTTTCTTTAAAGCACAACTTATTTCAAGTCATTTTTGTAACATAGGCAGTTTAAAATACGTATATACATAATTACGGGTTCAAATTATTCAATACTTTTCTTACTGGTTTAATATTATATGCTGTTCATTTGTTTACCACGATTGGAATTATTCGACAAAGCATTATGGAGTGAGCCGTGCCATGGCGGAGCGGTTACACCGATTGACCCTCACCAAGGCGACCCGAGTTCAGTCCCAGACTACAATATGTGGGCTTTGTGTTGGACAACACGGTTCAGGGGCTGGTTTCCTCCGGCATCAATCTAGCAATTGCTCTATTATCATCTTTCCTTTAATTCATTTCGCCCTCATTCTGCCATCTACTTCTCTCACTCTCGCACCAGGGCATCGGGCTGGTCACCCATCCTAGGCTCTTTATCTGGTCCAGAGTTTCTGTAGCTCAACCCAAGGCCTGAAAGCATAAGGGATGGAGAAAGAAGAAGTATTATGGAATTTAAAGACTGCAATATAGGTACGTCTAGCTCTTAAACATGTGCTATTCTCCGTGTATGTTAACAAGATGTGCAATGTAGCCCTTTCTGCAAAGCTTTTTATGGATAAAAATGAATAAAATAGAGAAATGAAATATCCTTAAAATAGCTTGTATACACGCCAGTAAAGTATAGGATAAATATTGTCATATGTATACAAAAATTGAGCTTTTAAGGGCGCTGGGAGTTTACTTTACCCTAACAAGGCTAATTTTTACCAATATTAAAATTTAAATATACAGAAAACTAAAAATTATCGTAAGTTGAAATTCGGTATGATTAGTGCATAAGGATGTGTGCATTTAGCTACTGTATAATATTTAAATTACGTTCACATAGGTCCATGCACCGCGTGTCCTGAAAAAAATATTGCACTCTATATTTCAGGTTCACTTTACTTGTAGGAATTTAAAGCGACATGCACCAAGTTTTATCCTAAATAACCTAAGATACAGTTTTATAACATAGGCTAAATGAAAGTCACATATAGTTTATACTATTCACATGAAAAATTAATTAGTTTTGATTGAAAAAAGAGATAATATTTTCATGGACTGAAAATTTGTTCTCATCCATTTTATAAACCACATTAATAAAAATGTTAGCCGACTGAGTTCAAGGAACATTGACAAATAAGCACTACAAATTTTGTGTCAATATCTTTTACAGTTTTTTGAGCCAAATGCACCTAAAGTATGAAAAATCAAGGTTTTGGGAAATCACGATCAAAGATTAAACACCATTCTCAGGAAGTGGGCGTATCATTTCGCCGTCATGTTTAAATTGATGAATTAAATAACTTTAATACCAGCTGACAACCTATGTTATATATCATTTTAAAGCTGAAGAATTATATACTTTTTTAAGATTAAAAACAAAAAAATGGATTTTTTGAAACCTATCGACCTCCCAGTAGATTTGTGTGATTCTAAAAGACAGCATCTTATGTGAGATAACAGTTTCCTACAGCCGCGCAGAGCGAAGTTGATATTTGATGTGAGAGGATACATTTGAGGCAAAGCGGATGGCACAATTTTACGTTGTAGTGGGACAAAAAGATAAATTTGTGTTAGGTTAATTAATATACTGCTTTATTGCTTAATATCTTTATAATTTCTAACTTGATGGATTCAATTCTGAAAAATTTATGCTAATGATGTATGACTTTGGGCCAAATGGTGGAATAAGCTGCAGCTACCGACGTGATAGCCAAGGCATTGAAGGTTGGACTTGTCTGTAGTTAAGATTAGTTTTCATTGATATTCGACTCAGTTTTCATAATTTTAGAATTCAGGGGCGTACCTTAAGCTGAGACCTGCAACACTCCTTTCAGCAAGCTGAACAGAAATATGAACAATTGTTCTATCACCTAGAATTTACCAATATCGTTCGTCTTGATCTAGGCAGCACTAATGCATGCACCAAATATAAAAAAGTAAATAAATACCAGCTTGAAGACGTTCAGGTTGATGTCCTCCCTTCAGAAAAATCAAATGGACTACGATTAGTTTCAGCTAGACAAGATACAAATCAAACATTACTTAAAGGTATGGTCTTGAAACTTAAAGATTGTATCCTGTGAATTTTTCAAACGTTCATCGATAAAAAAGTTAATTTCTCGAAGAATGCAATCCATAAAGATTTGCAAATTATGTTATGGCATATATATATATATATCTTATGTCAATCTAATTATAAGATTAACTGTACCTCAACACTGGGATCTGTTACCCCCTTATTCCGTTATATGCTTCGAAGTCTGCAGTACACTTCGCTATTTCCTTCCCTTAGGAATCGATTCATATTAAACTTTAGATTACAAACATCAGAATATCTCCTCCATGTGTTGTAAATCACATGCCTAGGAGAGCTTGGTTCCACTCTACTGCTATGAACCTATTATTTTCAATTCGGTCTAATTCAAAAATGCAGAAAATTCTGTGAAATAAAAGCCAATATATTTGCTTCTCTCTAAGACGTCATTCTCGCAAACGGTCTCCTGGTTAGGAAGTTGAAACGAATTTATTACACAGTTCAGTAAACTTTCTCATACATCCGCCATATAACTTGATTTCCTAACGAACCAGTTGATTCCTTTCAAGTTGGTTTAGTTGCACATAGGTTCCCTTACAGAGTGCAATTATTATGTGTTTCAAATGGGATGATGTTTGTCCTTGAGCAACAAATCGGAGTCGTGCGGTGTTGTCATATTGTATTCCCCCTATGTGGTGTGTGACGAGCGCCAAACTAATCAATTTCTATTAAATACTATTCGCTAATGATATACAAAAAGTGATCTATGAGGAAGTAGAAAGTAATGTGTTCAACACACTTCCTGCGGGACTGGCAGAACGTGTCTGGTCACATTATCTTTGTTTATGAATGGTTCGTAATCTCTATTTACTCTAGAGAGTTGAAAGCTGCATATTCAGTTACTCTTCCACTTATAAAACATGAAAAAGTGTATCAGCTAGATCAATGAGACACAATCCATCTTCCCCCTTACTACTGCCAGAACAATGTAGTTGAGTTAATGTGGCCTCAAATTATGTTGCAAACAGAAATATGTTTAAACTGACTGACGTTGAACCACTTATTCACGAAGAAATTGACAAGGAAGACAACAAGACTGGGAAAACTGCGTGAGACATCAGATAATTTACAAGGAAACGAGTTTTGGACACTTAATGAGATTTTGGAAATTATCATCATAAATTTCCAGTATTCAGACGATGAACACAATGACACTTACGAATTATCTGTTAACGTAAGTAACATTCATAGCCATATGGATACACCTTTTGCATTTCTTTTTTGAATTAGAAAAATAAGTAATTCAAAAACTATAATTAATTTTAAACTAAATATTTAAACCATGAGCGTAATATACGTAATTACGTGCGTAATATACGACGGCTGTTCAATAAAGAATGATAATAATTTTCTTACGATCATAATATTTCGCACTAAAATTCCATATTATTACATTCTGTTAGCTTAATATGAAACAAACACGCCGTAGTACTGCCATTGTTAGTACTTCTGGTTCCCGTCTGTGAGAACCAGGCAAGTTCAGGCATGTTCAGTATCGCCTACCGCTGCAACGGAGGCAACACGCGAGGAACTATATGCGGCTTTGAAATTCTGCATTCGTCTCAACAAATCATCAGTTGAGGCCTATACAATGTTATTGGAGGGTTATGGAGAATCTGTTCTTCCCTATAGCACAGCTCGAAGGTAGTTTAAAGTGTTTTTAGAGGGGAGACAACCAATTTCAAAGGATGGTGGACCCAGTGCTCCAGTTACTGCTCTTTCGGAAGAAAACATTAATACTGCTGCTGCCATTGTGAGAGAGGATAGACGAATTACCTTAAGATCACCTTCTGAAATACTGAACATTTCATTGGGTGCCACATTTCCACGAAGCAGGCTGGATGCTGCACCATGATAATGCGCGGCCGCATGTTGCCAATGTTGTTGCTAAATATCTTGCAAAAATCAACGTGAAGTACGTCCCTCACTCTCCCTATAGTCCGGATTTAGCTCGGATTCCCTAACTTAAGAAACGCCTTCGTGGGAGGCATTGTCCATCATCAGAAGCAGTGGTGAAGGTTGCGTAGTCGATTTTGAAGGATCTCTCAAGAAATGGTTTCCAGCATGTCTTTGAAGACTTGCAGAAACGCTGGGACAAGTGCATCGCATTCAGTGGAGACTATTTTGAGAAGGACCATCAAAATTATGAGAATGAGTACAGGTACGTTGTCAAAAAAAGATTGTGATCATTCTTTATTAAACAGTCCTCGTAGAATATTCATGTTGCAATTGTGATTTCAACAACTGCATTATTATAAAACTTTAGAAAATTCAATTTATGTTCCCTTACGTCTAGCGCCAAGAAGACTCGCAAATGTATGAGAGAGAGGGGTAACAAAGTGGCAAGGCTGAAGGCTCTAACGCACCTGATTTGCCATAGGCGAGAACTCTTCCCATTTGAAACATATAATTGTTTTCCTTATACGGAAAGAAACCACTGTATGTTTGCCAAATATATGGTGGTACATAATATTGTACGAAACAATATCCCATAGTAAGAACCGGTATAAATATATTCTAGAAACGCACTGAAAAGTAATATACTTTAAGTTCTAAAAAACCCAAAAGATAAATTGAAAGAAATCACATTATTAATCCTAAATGAAGATTTTGCTGATAAACTGTTTAAAAGAGATCTTATGGTTGATTCGCATAACTTAATTTCCTACCACTTTTTGGTATATCACATAGTTTTCATACGAATATTAAATTCTGATTTACTTAATTTTAATGGGGATAAAACTTTGCAAAATTGGTTACATTAAACTTTTCTTAAAGATATTGACAGTCAATTTATTTAGGAACACTCAAATCATTAATAAAGGACATCTTGGAAATAGAAATAGGATATCAGAGAAACTTTATTCCAAATAAATTTATTTCTAAATTCTTTGTGGGGTGCTTTTTCATCTATCGCTTAAAGTAGATGAATTACACAGGATTACACAGTATTCCTTCAAAATAAAGAGACACTCACAAGCTACTCACATAAATTTGAAGATACATATATAATTTATCGATATATTTAATATATAGTGTTTGAATCAAATTGGTTAACAGCACTTTTAAATAAATTAGAAGCGTTAAAACTGCTACCTTTGAAGTTGGGGGTTGGGAAATCTCCTCGGAAGCCTTTATAAAAATATCAAGCCAGGTAAAATAAAAACTTTAACATTTACTAACTTTTATACTGTGAGTGATTGTATACAGCGACTCCTTCAGGGTTGTCAAAATCTGCATTTACGTGAAATCTTGGTAGGAAACTTTGGGTGTAACGTAACACCTTCCCTTCAGCTTGTACACAACAGAGAAAGTAAATATCCAAATTTAATCTCATTAATTATAAAATTCTGCCGATTTTGGCTTATTTAATAATTTTATACAGCCTCTAAACGTGCTTCAAACAGAAGTCCTCTGCAAGGAAAATCTGATACTGCTATTCAATTTTATATGGCGATTCTTGAGATGGTTAGTCCCAGTTGGGCAATTCTCGACTCTTTAAAGCAAATGAAGCCCAGGATGCATGATAGTCATATCATAAAGTGTACATTAAAAATAGGAAATAGTTGGGTAATGGCGAGTGATCTCTTTAAACCGCGAATTCCCTTATCCAATTCCGTGGAGATTGCGGCCAGACACGCTGAAAGAGCTATCAATTTTCATCGGCGCATCTCGTATTTATAAATCAAGCACTACGTGTGGAATAGCCACAAAATGCTCCCTGGTCAACCTCGTAAATTTATCTATCCCATGGTATCCAATTGAAAAAAAGTATCAGGAATTGGAATAAAACACCCTCAGAAGCTTCAATTTGTTATCCTTAATTTATGACCTTTGCTTGAAAATGAACAGCGTAATAAAACAGAAGTACAGCATTACAGGAAATGAAGCAATGTAGTTTCGGAATACATACATTTAATTAAATGAACTGTTAACCATCACATTCTAGGCACTAAGAGATCTATTTCAGCTTCCTCTCTTGTACAGATGAACAGCTGCAATGGAGAATATTTATGTTTGGTTAGAAAAGTTTGACAAAGAATGATGTAAAGGTTAATCTGTATTTAAAGATTTAGAATTGCAATATTGAACTTTACAAAAATATTTTGCTTGATTAATTAAAAGAGTGACTGGAACTAAATCCACTGAATAGATAATAACGTAAAGTGTCTTAATACTTCAAAATTATCATTATCATCATCATGAACATTATTAATCATCATCGTCATTACTATCATCATTGTCATTATTATCATAATTATCATTATTATGATTACTGTCTGTATTTAAAAATGTGCAAAGAACAATGGATGACAAGACATAACAATGCAATTAAAATAGCAGTGCTTAAATAAAGTGATGTCACACATGAGTTACAATAGAGGAACAGAGCTAAGTTACGCTCAGATACTTGTGCGCCCGTTGCTAAAATCTTAGGTTACGTGTGACACGTCATTATAACGTACGCTTCACGATGAGCAGAATTTTTTTAGTAACTTACGTCCTCCAACATTAAGTCAAATCGGGTGATGAATGAAAGGGTGAAATGATGCTTAAATGAGCCCAGGGTCCATATAGCAGAGAGTTACTCGACATTTGTCTTATGGGATAAGGAAACCCCAGGAAAAGGCCTTATCCAGGTAACTCACCCTGACCAAGGTTCGAACTCAGCACCTCTTGAACGTGAGGCAGTATGCTACCACCTACGTTACCGAGGCGGGTGGCACTGTGTATGTATAACACACCCAATTATATATTTAATAAATTATTCCCAGGAGCTATTTTGCACAGAATGGGTAAATTAAATTCTCCTTAACATCCTTGGTTTGTTATGTTCCACTGCCATAATCCTTTCAATAATTTTGAAACACTTGAAAATTCCACTCATATAATTATTTCTTTAGAAAACAGAAATTTCTTCATAAAGTAATCATTAATTTGAAAATTAATATTTTCATGACATAGGAAAATCCGATATATTGTGTTTACATGGCATATGTTAACCAATATTGCTCATTTGTATATAGCATTAACACTCATACTTACTAAAAATTATCTATATATTTCCTTGATAATCTTGCATTCCACCTGCCACCTCCTAAAAAGAAATCAAATTCTGTAACATGATTTTTCTCGAGGATCCCTAAATTAGAAAGAAGAAAACTCAATGGTTTGTGTGTGTATGTGTGTGTGTGTGTGTGTGTGTGTGTGTGTGTGTGTGTGTGTGTGTGTGTGTGTGTGTGTGTGTGTGTGTGTGTGTGTATGTTTACTAGCTAATCCTACCAACTTCGTACCACCAATAAAAGTTGTCTGAAATTGTCTATATAAATAAAACAATTTCGGATTAGTTAGTTATTTATTCTGCAATTGACAGAGATGTTTAAATACAACACATTTGCAATTAAGTTAATCAGTTTAAGGCATCTATAAGTAAGACTTTTTTGTCTTTTTTTGTGATGCGGAAATATATAAAGATGGTTTTCCGAAGCGCGACCAGGCGAGGTATAATTGTCCTTGAGAGAAACAGGGGAACTACAAGTTTATTCAGCAAACTCCCAAACTTTGCCCTTGCTATTTATTTATGGTCATCGCAAAGGTTCAACGCACCGGACATTTTAGACGCTTCAAATCAAAAGGTAAAAGCATTGGAATCTTTGGAATACACAGGATCAAAATATCCCCTCCTTTATACTTTCCCTTGATGATTATTGCCTCGATGACGTTAGCATTATCTTTTTCATAGCTAATCCCGTTCCACTGCACAGTCGTGGTTGGTTAAGGTTAACTGAACCAAATTTTGATTTTAAAATTGTGAGGTGGAAGGCCAAGCAATTGTATTGAATTTGAAAACTCTGTGGGAAAGTTGACTACGCTATCCTGTGTCAACTGATTTGTACGAAAACAACTCCCTCGGAAGGAAAGACAAACTAGAACGTAGTTCTACTGCGTCTCGCTGCTCATCATTACGGTCAGCCCGTGACGTAGCTCGATCTCTGCGACCCAGGTCAGGTCATTTTCTCCTTGGTAAGTTAAAAATTATTCGCAAACTTCACAAAGTCACAAAGGAATTCAGTTAGTTGATTTTGTATAATTTCAATTCACATTTAAGAATTTACTAACACAACTTATAAAGAAGGTATTTAAAGATTCTCCAGTATTTTATAATTGTCTGTGGTCAAATATTTATAGTGTTATAGTGCGTTCAGAAACTAATTGTGTGTCTAATGTTCGAAACATATATCATCATAATGCTACATAAAAGAATTCAGTCTTTTGTGTAGTAGTGTTTAACGCCCGCTTTTACTACATGCGGCACCGCAGGCGGTGACACTGGTGATACATGAGATGAAGATGGACCACTGGTGGAATCAGATGGTGGGGGAAACCGGAGATCCCTGAGAAAACCCACCCAGCACCGTGTTGTCCACCACCAATCTCATTTTTGCGGTCGTCTGGGTTCCAAACCGGGTCGCCTTGGTGAGAATTCAGTCTTGATAAACGATAAACGTTAATAAAATGTGATATGTGTGTTTCTGGTGATGTGAGAGAGATAGGGGGAGAGAGAAGGTAATTTAAGACGGCTGCAACAAGTTTTAGAAGTTTAAAAGTATGAACGATTTAAAAATCTCTTAATATGTTAAAATGATTATTGTTATCAGACTTCAGAAACAATCCTTTAAAATCTTTTCTTATTCATAAACATGGACTGTAAACTGCTTCCATTTTTGCTACTATTATGGGAATGTTATTCATTGTTTTAGCTAATTTGAACTTCGGTTTATCGAACAAATTGCCAATTATAATATTATCTGGTTTAATACGTCTTCTCATTTGTGTTCAACTTGAAAATTCATTTGCATGACTAAAAATATTTAAGAATTAAAAATTTATATATTGCATCACTGCGGCTGCGCCTTGCATTGGAGCCTACTTGATAAATTGATTATATCTCCTATTTGCATTGAACTTTATTTTCTTTTAAGTGTTTTAATGTTTACTCCGCCCCCGTGATCGCCGCGCGTGGACCACGGTTCTATCCCTGGTACCGGCATGGGATGTTTCTGTGCCAGGAGTTCTAGTCCGGGATAGATACAGTTTCATTGACGCCAATTGAGCAGCTATTGTTATTAACACGTAACGGCCTTAAAGTATTCACCTTACCATCGGAGGAGCTTTTTCACTAAATTTCTGCAGCATTTCTGCAAAATTTTCATGTTCTTTATTTAATCTGTGCTCCTTTTTGAACATGTACCTATATATCTATCCACAGCATGACTTGCAGTCTCTGAAAGAGATCCACTGAAATTAACTTAACTCATCATTGTGTTTCTTTAAATAGCTTTCTGTTTTGTTTAGTTTTCTTCTTTCACTCCTCATCATAGCTTTGAGACTTGCGATAGAAGATGCTCTAGGAAACGTTGCTGATCTATTTATAATTTAGAGTTTTCTAGACACTTAATTTTTATCAAGCTTTTGTTATATATATATATATATATATATATATATATATATATATATATATATATATATTCTTTTAGAATCGGAATTATTATAGGACGTCAAAAACATGATATTGTTGCCCGTCTCGGTAGCGTAGATGGTAGCATGTCTGCCTTACGTTCAAGAGGTCCCGAGTTCGAATCTCGGTCAGGGTGAGTTACCTGGATAAGGCTTTTCCGGGGTTTTCCCTAATCCTTAAATACGAATGTCAGGTAGCTCTAAGCTTCACGGACCCTGGGCACATTTGATCATCATTTCACCCATTTCATTCACCGTCCGATATGACTTAACGTTGGAGGACGTAAAATTACAAAAAAGAAAACACCATGATATTGCATTATTTTATAACGTGTATCCTTGATAAAGCCATATCACACCGATATAAAGAATTGAAGCTGTACTTATCAGTAATATTAATTTTGTGGCTTAATTAAAACTGACTTGGCCCGAAAAGCACGCGTGCATAATTTTAAACGTATATAATTTAAAATCACAATGTGTAGTTTTTGTTTTGAAGTAGTTTAAATTGTATCTGCGTGATTGGATGTATGAGAACAAAAGATTTTGAATTTTTAATATCCCTAATAACTGTAAGAAATTACATTCTGTGACCAATTTTAGCTTTGGATCTTCAATGGAAACGTTAGAGCTGGGTCATTGATAAATGAAAATTAAGTAATAAATATTACTCTTTTTTGCTTTAATCACTTATAATTATTCTGTCTTCCCAGATTGTTAATCTATAGTACCCTACAAAGAAACAGTAAAACTAGTGCAATGTTTGATGCTGTAAGTAGCTACAATATAATTCTTTGACACATCTTAAAGCAACTTCTCCACAGGTTCAATTTCACAGATGTTATATAATACTATCAGACAATATGCATGACTAACCGCAAATTTATTACATCTAAGAAAACTAACTTTTTTCTGGTTTGATGTCCCTTCCGCTTCTCTCTTTTACAAAGTTCTACGAAGTCAGAACTTCAGGCTTACTTTCAGTTTGACGTTGCTGTTGAAAAGTGTCCAGTGAGTAAATAATTCTTTTTAATCCTGTCTATTTACTAAGCCCCCAGCAGTCCTCTTAAAGGCTCTTTGTTAATATTTCACTGCAGAGCTTTGCTTTATACGCAGACTTTGAAGTGAAGCCGAATTGAAATAAAATGAAGAGAAAGGCTTTCAAAGGGAAACATGAGCTAAATTAGCATCTACGTTTCTACGCAAGCACGTTCATGTGTGACTTTAAAGAATGATATACAGTGTTTAGTATTGAAATGAAACGAGCCAAATAAACATCAGCAAAAAGTAGGAGCGGTATGTACATTTCTACACAGGAAAGAGCATATTCGCAGATGGATTAACATAAAAGCAAAGTTATCACAGATATGCTGCTGTGGTACAGAATAGCTTTGAAACTAATTTATATAATGAGAACCTATGTCTCGATGAGCATTCAGGATTATCTGGGCAATATGAAAACCGTAAATATTATTCGTAAATGTTCCTTTATACCAAGTTTAATAAAACACGCTTCCAGAGGCAGGATATGAATATGTGTATATTAGGATTACGCGACATCTGGATATGTCTCGTATGTTGGACTTTTCTGTACTTTTCTGAATGTCCTACACTTTTTATAAATTCATAATTTGTTTTTAAGTAGATCAACGAGTGGGAAAAGATAAGAAATTAATGAAATGTTCCATAGTAGACGGGATTATTATCACAGATGTATATTATCATAGATAACGCATGTGGAGTAAGAAAGAAAGAAGACAAGGAAAACTGGGTTTGAAAACTGATAAGCTGTAACACGTACACGAAAATACTTTATAGGAGATGGAACATAGTTCACTTCTTAATATGAGGGCTGTTCAATAGAGAATGATAATAACTTTTTACGGTCATAATTTTTCGCTCTAAAATTCAATCTTATTATATTCCGTTAGCTTAATGTGAAGCAAAGACGCCGTAGTAGTTTCATTGTTGGTACTCCTGGTTGCCACCTGTGAGAACCAGGCAAGTTCAGACATATTTATTATCGCCTACCACTGCAATGGAGGTAACATGCAGTTAAAGTTGATGTTAGAGGAAGATCCGGAGTTTCTTTCAAACTTAATCACTGCTGATGAAACTTGGCTACATCATTTTGATCCTGAGAGCAAACAGCAAAGCTCAGTGTGGAAACCTCCTTCATCATCAACTCCCAAAAAAGCAAAAATGGTTGCTTCTGCTAGGAAAGTTATGGTCATCTCATTCTCTGATATTCATGGAATGGTTTATCAACATTTTGTACCTGCATACACATCAGAAACTGGACAATACTCCAGGGATTTCCTAAAAATATTGCAAGTCCATATCAGGCGCAAAAGACCACATTTCATGAACAAGTGCACCACGATAATGCGTGGCCGCATATTGCCAATGTTGTTGCTGAATATCTTGCGAAAATCAACGTGAAGTGCATCCCTCACCATTTCTATAGTCCGGATTTAGCTTCATGTGATATTTTTCTATTCCCTAACATGAAGAAACGCCTTCGTGGGAGGCATTATCCATCATCAGAAGCAGTGGTTAAGGATGGTGAGGCGATTCTACAGGACCTCTCAAAAACGGTTTCCAGCATGTTCTTGAAGACCGGCAAAAACGCTGGGACAAGTGCATTGTATTCACGGGAGACTGTTTTGAGTATGACCATCAAAATTATGAGGATGTGTAAAGGTACGTTGTCAAAAAGGTTGTGATTATTCTTTATTGAACAGCGCTCGTACATTTGTTACAATAGTAAGTGGGTTACATTATTTAAATTATATCAAAAATTAAAATTGACATTTCTGACTTCTAAAACTATTTGCATAATTTGTTTGTATTAGTGCACCTAATGCATATATTGAATGGATGAAAACAGCGATATATCTATTTGCGCCGAAACTTTTATGCCCGTTGCCGCGAAAATATTTTAACAATAATACTTAACTTTTTTGATAAGGAATTAAAATTTCTTTACATGTTTGTGAAATGTTTCACAATCTAACACATCACCGATGAATAGCCTAAAAATAAATATAAAACATACAGGATAGTTTTATAGAATTTTATGAAAACTTAATTCCCGAATTAACGTTAAAGCATGAAAAGTTTACATGTTATCAACAACATATTTCAGAAAAATGTTTTTCTTCCAGCTATCTGTGATCCAGAAGGATCACCTGAGATTAGTCACAACTCTTAATACTTCTGGAGTACGCCGCATCAAAACTTCTAGGTCTGTACATAGCTATTAGGGTCCATAAATAGAAAACTGAAAATTTCTCATTGCTCCTGTAGAGAGTGCTGTTAAAAATTAGGTCAATCTTTGGATTCGATATTTGAATTCACCATTCTATGTATGAAAAGATTTGTCCGAAAAGGGTGATACGATGGGGAAAAAGGTGAAAAGGAATCAGGAATAGTGCCCCGAGTTCAATTTCCTGAGAACCCCTGGAGATTTCTCCTACCACTTGCAATCTGTAGCACCACCTTCTTCTGCCCGTACCTATTACGGGACCTGTCAATAGCAGATTGTACAAGAGGTGAAACCCGATGAAATTGCCAACTTATTCCTATTATACTTACTATTATTCAGTAAGAAGTGGTTGTTAGAAGAATTCAATTGATGTTTGACGTACCGTGTATACTAATATAGAATAAGATGCATAGCTCTTGCATTAAAAGTTAAGGAAACCTAATATTTAATGAGATAAACTTAACAGAAGTACAATCTTTATTCTGCTTTTTACATTTTACAGATACTAAAACGTACAGGATAACGTCACACTCTCTATAAGTAAGTAGAAATTACAATTTACTTATCATTTTTACATAAAAGTAGAACGTCAGCAAATCTAGAGAAACTCGAGAAAATCTAGAATTTTAGTAAAATAAATGTTATTAAAATCAATATATTAAACTAAGTTATAATCTTAAATTAGAGTATTCAAATATTTTCGTTAATTCATATCATTGTTTGGAACCATCATTACGATTTTAAAACCAACTGATTTGTATCTCACTATAGTCACATTAAGAATGAATATTTAATTCAGAAATAGAAATAGGACATTGGCTTCTTTACGTACCTAGAATAACCTTTAATTAAGGTTTTAATTTGGATTTTGATTTGGAAGTAGATTACTGTGCCTTTAACTTAACCAAATTCCTAAAAATTATGAAGTGTATAATTATATAATTATATATGATAATTTGTAATAATTACCATTTTAAATATAATAATATTATACTATAATAACTGTGAAATTAATACAATTAAATATTTTATTTGTTTTTTACTTATTTTGATGTAGACCACGGAGTTCATTAACTACTGAAGTCATAAAAGTTTAGGTTTGTTTCTTCCCTGTAAGCATAATATTATTTATAACCCTACATTTATTTATTAAAAACAGTTGTTCACAAATGCCTGTTTATGTTGTGTTAAATTCTCATGCTGATAATCTATAAACATTTAGTAATTCTTCTTTGCTTCAAATACATATTTGAAATTATAAAAAGTGAATAAATGTATTTCATTATAAACAATTTAATTTTGTTACTACAAACAGTATTTTAAAACGCTTTTCTGAGAATATCACTTTAATTTCTCTTTGTCATATTCTGGTTTTGCACTTGTGGCGGTTCTATGCTCAAATTTTGCTTTCGGTTGTAACAGTTGTTTTTGTTTGGCACCAAAAATGAATTTTGTTTATTTAGTTGGTAGTGTTATTTAGAATGTAAAAAAAAATTGTGATATACTCACTTTGTTTCGTATTATTCTTTACTTTTAAACATTATTATTGAGAAACCAAAACAGTTTTTTATCGGTGATGAGTCGTACATTTAGTAAGTTCAAGTCGCCGCCAGGCCTCCGGTTCCTTATGGCTGGTTGGAAATCCTCGCAGTAGTGTTTCTACCCAAATAATTGGTTGCTGTGAGCTAGCCAGCCATGGAAGGTTCTGGAGCTGGCTGGCCAAGAGAGATTAGCTTGACCTTCGCAGGAGTTGGTGAGCCACTCTCGAGTGGAACGATTGTGTTACATCTCTCCGCGCCTGTAGAATGCTGTATTTTATTGTGTTTAGGTGTTTAGAATTTTGAATAAAACAGGTATTTACGTTTCAAGGAAAATTGTGTATTTAATTAGGAAGTGTCCCGTATCTTCCAACTCTTAATGTAAGTAATTTGACCTCTCACTCTCCGTGTTATGTTCCCCAGGAATATCCTTGGAATAGTTCAACCATTTGGTTGATAATAACATATTGAAATATTTCCAGGGATATCACAATATTATAATGTTTATATTAAGTATGTGGAAGTGAAATTCTAGAAAAAAATAAACAAGGTATGTATATTGGTTGATACAAGTGACGTTAGTATAAACAAATGAACGGTTGCTATGGAGAGAGAAAATCAATAATCTTTCTTATGGTAAAAGGTCGCGGATAAGATGGAAGTTTTAAAGTGATGACTGGACGTGCAGGAGAGTGATCTAAAAGAAAAGATATTGTGTAATAATGTATATGTACTGTTCTGAAGTAAAAATCAATAATCTTGCTGAAGAAGCTTGGAGAGATAGTATGTTTCGATCAACGTACTCAGGAGTGAGCAGAGGTTTTTCTTTAGTCCACCAATATAATCTTTTAAATATTTAAGTTATATTTGAGATTAGTAGTGGTTAAAGGACTCATACTGTATTGTGAAGTATCGTTGTATTAAAATGGTGGAAAATTAATTTAAATTGCATTTGGAAACATCGAAGCTGTGGAAAATAAACTTAAATCATATATTACGAAATTCAACTTATTCAAATTTTATTTCTTTCACTCGTAGCCACCCTTAAAAAGAGGAGATCTTATGACGCATATTTAAGTGGATAAAATATAAGAATTAACAACCAGTTTTGGAATAGTCGACGATATCTTTGACAGTTGATAGAAATACGATATTCGAACAGCAAAGGTGAGAGTACATTTCGTCATGCTACATATGGCTTCTCCACTTTGGAAACACCTCTACAACGAAGAAATTCTGTTCCATGGTTTATAAAATTCATTTCAAAATTATTTCTTGATATATAATTAGTACAATTTCTGATGTGGGAGATGTTTCCTAACATGTACGTGCACTTAGGTGTGCGCCCTTGTTGTGTGTGTCTCGACTCCAAGCAATCATTTTGGATGAAACTTTACAAATTTATTGGCGGAATTTATTTCCAGAAGTATATCTTACACTCGCTACCAATCCTTTATTTCTAGACTACTATATAAACGAAACTTGCACATGATTGCTTCTCTCTTCTGCTAACTTCAACTTTCTGTAAGTATAATAAAGCTTTCAGAAATGAAAGCACACTACCTGAGTTCGCAGTTATACTAACGGTATAGCAGTGTGAAAAGCTTGCAGAAATGACAGAGAATTCCAAAAATCACAATAGTGAGATGGCGGTCAATGCCAACATGCATTTCATAGAATTGAGGTTGCTGCACGCTGGACCATAAAATCATAAAATTGCATCTATCAACTTTTGCTTATGGATGCAAGGATGTGCATTCCATAACCTCTCCTATCCAAATCCCAAGCTCAACCTGCCCGTGGTGCAACCTGCTTTTACCAATGAGGCTCTGGGTATCGAGCATTAGCGGTATAACTACATCAGAAACCGAGGAAATTCTATTTCATCTCTTATGCTGGCCTGTCACGGCGCACAAATGTTCCACAATTGGTGCTTGTGAGAAAATCCGACTGACTTTAAAACTACTCCTGACCAGGTCCGATGGACCCATTAACTAAAGACAGGTGTGGCCCTCCAGACATACTGAATAATCATATCCAAATATATATATATATCTTAAATTTGTTCAACAAAAAAATCAATATTAATTAAATATATTGGTTAAAGTGAGTGGATGATGTGACCACCATTACAACCAAAAAATTGGTGTCCACTTAAAAATTGGTTACATTTATGCTAATTAAAACGAAATATTGGAGGGCAACAGACCTAATGGGTTCATTGCCAAAGCCAGCATTTGAAAACAACAACTTTCTGCAAGGATCATGTCTGCTACATCCAATTTTAAAATTGCGTTAGCATTTTCTTGTATTCTATTATTCATATTAATCCATTACCATTCCTATTACTATTGTTATATTCATCATTATTGTTGTTATGTTTATACCGCTCGCAAAAATTAAAGGCGGAGCGCTGTTGCCAAGCATAGTGCGCGTACCGGCAGAGGATCTGTACATAGGAGGTTTTACACGCCAGCAAAGGTTCTGCCTATTTTTTCCGTGATTAAAGAACACATTAAGTATTCCTAAAATATTAAAATCGTACCTGGACACACGTCATAGCAGTGGAACAGCAAGCATGGTTTCCAATCCAGTAACTCGCTTTCCAAATTTGTGGGTCTTTCACGGAGATTGAAATAAAGGCACACTCCCTTTTTCTAAGGATGAAGCAGCATCACTACAAATTCGTGACATTGTATGTACACTACCATTATAAGGTAAAAAGGATGGAATCCATGTATATCAATGCTTTGGAAAAGAGAATAGAAACTAAAATTTGGGCAAAATACCCACACCGCAGTTTATACAGTAAATTGCCGGTTTTTATTAAAAAATTTACACTTGCCTTATATTCGGGATTGGAGAGCTTTCGCAAAAACCTGTTGATATAAAACATAATTCTTCCGCCCTGAGAATGAATCACTTCACGTTTGTTGATCATAAAATCACTTGTCCCAGGTTGGAAGGACATGTTTACGCATTCGGAAAACAAAAACTGGAGAAAATATATGTGTATAATAATTATTAAATGTAATATTAACAATATTTCAGCTCGAGTTTGACTCACGACTTAACGATGCCGATCACTTTAACAAAATAAAAAAACATTACTCTGAAAACGAACTGAACATTTCCTTGGTCTGTTTCAAACTTCGTGCAGTAGGCGCACTGTTTATGTATGCTTGAGATAATTGTTGTCAGGAAGGAATGTTGTTGTTTCTCAGGCTTATCTGTGATGAATGGATGGATGTTGGGTAACCATATGAAAGACAAAACGTGCATCCCTCACGTTATATTGTAGATCCAGGCCTTTTGTATGGTTGTGATCATAAAAATTTCTTTCTTATTATGAGACCAATATAAGTAATTTTCAAATTTGTATTCGAGCGTAATTAATTGGATAATGTTCTTAGTTCAGACGCATGAGATGTGTGTACCAGATTAGGCAGTGCTGGTAGGAGGGGCAAGCTTAGGATTCGCTGGAGTCTGCAGTACGGCCTGTCTCCATGTCCTTTAACATTTGCGAAGTTGATAACATCATTATATTTGTTATCATAATTATTTTTAAATCTCTATACCCTTCTTAGAATAAATCTAAACATTAAAGCGACAGATCTCTGCCTTTAGCTCTAGATAAACAGAATATGAAGCAATCTTTTGTGTCTGTAATGTTCTGCTTTTGTATGGAAACAGCATTACCGAAACTTTGCTTAAGCCTGATGCTTTGTTTCATTCAAAGTGATTTGTAGGTGTCTATTACAGGATAAATTATGTCTGTGTTTATTCTATAACTATGAGGTATCGCTTTTTACACCATCTCTTGTGTCACTTAGAGGCATTTGACATTTTAGCAGCATAGTGTGGAGACCAGTGTGCTTCAATAGCACTGCCTGACTGTGCAAGAGGTCAAAAAAGGTCAAAAGATGCAAACATGAGAAAAGAAAAGGAAAAAAACATTCATTATAATCCTAGTGATCTAGTTACATCACACGATGGGTATATGGATATTTTGCTACTGTAGGTATTTTCACTCAAATCTAAGAACTGATTTTTTTTTTGGGTCGAATGCAAATACTTTCCTTAAATACTACAGTATGTAGAAGAGAATATAAAAATAGCTATGGCTAATTACACACAAGTCTATTTGCCAATCTAAAGATTGAGTTTGTTCGCTCTCTGGATAAAAAGACTCTTTAACGTAAACGGAAAACATTCCAAGACCTTTCGGGTTATTTACACTGTTCTTCTCTATTAGCAAGTCCCATGAGCAGTCTTCATTTTCCTTATACCAATTCAATAAATTTTGGAACGTTCTGACAGGGATTCTTCAAATTCGTATACCTGTATTAGGCCTCATATATAGTACGTGAGGCGGTTATCGTGTGCAACTTGGACTGACAGAGGACCAAAGCGAAGTTAACAGGTGCTCTGCCGTAATGAACACAACTGTAAACACCTGCCGCTTCCCTTGCTGTTTTCTTTCTTTACGTGACAAACCAGCCAAATTACTGAAGGTTTCTCATATGTGTTGAGTTATATTTTAATATCTTTGTTCAGCAATGATATCAACGGGAAGTAACCGATAAGACTGGAGATAGTGTATCTATATTATTTTGAAATTTATTAAAAATACGAATAAACGTTAATGATGGTAAAGAGTTTGAATGCAGGATAAAAGGGGGGACCAGTGAGTAAAGGTTTTATGCAAGAATGTATGAAAAACGAACAAAGTTAAGGCTGATCAACAAGAAGAAGGACCAAATGGCTGCTGTATTTAATAGAACTAAATTCTTTCCTGAGAGGTGTATTGGAAGAAATTTTAAATGAAAGAAGCTCTGGGAAGAACAAGATACCGAATGATAATTAGTTCATACATGGGGAAAAGAGGGAAAGCAGTATGGAAGAATTAAGGAGGCTACTTGTGCAGTACATGACTAGAACCTCAGTAGTTGTAGGAATCTAGGATGTGCGTCTACCAGTTTCTAGTAATCAAATATAATAACTAAAATGATTAAATTACATCTTAAAATTTGAATTTGAGCAGCGTAACATAAAAACATAAAAAACATTCAAATATTAAAGAAATGGAAAGATATTAGATATATTAATTAAGTGCACTTATGTATCCTTACATATGTGCAAAACTTACTTTGTTAACGAAGTTTCGCCCAAATTTGATTTGGAGGTGATCTGAAGTTACGCCGATGTTCTGGGAAATACAGCTCGGATTGGAAACTTCCCAATAAGTCGTGAGTCACGCCGTGAGGTTAAAGGGAGGTAACCGAAGGGGGTTGGTGGTTGTTGGGAAGACAAGAAGGAGAATTCTGAACTGGAAACTAAGCTGGGTACCGCGTTAACCACATTCGGGTCACACTTTCCCACTGTTGCTCAGTAGGAAGAAGTGGGGGAGATGCCTGTGACAAAGTGGTGACCAAGTTCCCTCCCCTTTATGGCGCCATGTTACGTCGCCGTCGGACATGGGTGGCGCCCCTAGCGGTCGCGACGAGACGCGAAAATGCTAATGGTCCAACAAAATGCTAGAAGGTAGAGGAAAGCGGTTGTCATTGTAAAACGTGTTTATGGATGGCTGACACAGGTTTTATTAGCGACGATGAATTTCCCAAGGGAGGGGAGAATAAAACATGAGGTTTAATGTTTGAAAGTGCTATATGGAATTCCAGAGTAACGAGGGGAACCTCAACATAGGAAGAAATGCCAAGTTCTAAATTTCACTGAAGGACATGGAAGCCCATTTCAACAAAGCACTTTCGTTGTTCTCAAGTGTTTTCAAACTACAGTAAAGTATATTTTTGTCAAGTTGACCGCATTTTCTAATTGTTAATCTAATGTAGACACATGTTTTCCTATATATCCCTTTTAGTATTATGCTCTAGTTCAAAGTTAAATATTTGCAAATTATGATAGATCAAAACTTCACTATTTCAAGCTATCCATGTGCACGTTAAGGGTCATAAATTTAGTTAATTTAAGTCAACTGAGGAATCCAATACCATGGCCGAGATTTGAACCATGGATCTCCTGGTTTCCGTCCAGTCGCTCTACTCCCTTGAACTACCATGGCCAACATGCCAACGCAACGTTAAACTCCCCAATTGACTCATTATATTTTCCCGGTAAATCACTTAGTGTCCCCAAATTCGAGATACACATTTGTGGTGACTTACTATTGTAAGTACTTAAATACCAGGATTTTTATCATTGACCTTTTAATGTTAAACTTATATTTTCAGATATAATATTTTCAGAATTAATCCTTTTACATACATTACTCCTGCATGTGGATGTTTTTAATTATAGTCAACTGAAAAATTCAATGCCACGTCCGGGACTTGAACTACGGATCTTCTGGCGTCTGTCCAGTCGGTCTAACCCCTTGGGCAACCATGATCAAAATGCCGACGCAACATTAAACGCTCCAATTGAATCATTATATTTTCCCGGTAAATAACGTAGAGTTCTCATCTCATATTGTAGATACACATATGTGGCGACTTACTATTGTAAGTATTTAAATACCAAGACTTTATCATTGAACTCGTAATGTTAAATTTACATTGAGGAATTAATTCTTTCAGAATTAATCCTTTTAAATACATTACTCCTGCTTGTGGATATTTTAGTTAATTATTGATAAGTTTAATTATACTTGTCATTAAATTGTATTGAGGATATATAATTATCCTCGATATAAATTATATTTCCGCCTCAATGTTCAATTAATCATCTTAGAATTTCTATACAGCTCTTTTATTAAGAACTAACCCTTGGATGTAGTATTCTTTCATCTGATTTATGCATCTATTCTCCTTCCTATTGCTTCGAGGTATCCAAAATCCAACTTAAAAAATAAAATTGAGTTACTGTTCAAGCAGCTCTTTAACTCTTTTGACTCTCAACTGTTATGATTCCATATAGGACGTGAAAAAACCTCATTTTCTTCAGGACCCCTTTTATGATCCTTAAGGCTTATTAGGTGCAGTAAATCTAGGGTACAGAACAACAGGAATTTATTTCTCTAACCACGGAGTATTTATATGCCCGAAAACATTAATCGGCCTCCACCGGATTTGAATTGAGGTGTCCAGTGGTTTGGTCAGCAAAAATCGTTAATGCTTCTGTTTTTCAAAAGGCACAAGTAGAGGCTGAGTGCGACTAGCGATGATGAGCGAACTTTATATCAAAATAGTTCATAGCCATCCCTAAATAGAATTCATAATAAATTTGTGATCGGCATGGCAAGAGGAAATTTTCTCTTTTGACAGATTTTGTAATAGCATTCTGATTTTAAGCCAGTTGCGGAATTATATATACAAAAATATTATAATTTTCGTTTAATTTGTAAATCAATAGACATATTATAGGGTAAATTAATACCAGAAAGGCAAAGAAAGATAGATGAAATTCTTTTTTGTGTCGTGTGATAGTTTAAAGAGAGTAATATAAGAGAATAAGAATCGACGTGACTAAGTAGGCAAATTGAAATAGCTATATAAAATAAGTGAAGGAGCTGCTTGGTAAATATTGAGTAAAGGAAGAACAATGCTGAAAGCGTTCAGGTAGAGTAACAGAAATAGGCTTAAACGTGATATGAATTAGCTACTTAATAAAGGGCACTATAGAAGAAGTAGCTAAAATAACAATATAGAGGAGGAGAATATACACCAAATAATAGAAAATGTGCAGATAAATGATATGTATGGAACTACTCGCAATGAACTACGCAGGCAAAACAAGAACTAGTAATTGTATTAGGTCTAGAGAATTTTATAGCAGAGAACTTTTCAACCATATTCATCCAATAAAAGTGATTAGATCAAGCTAAACAGGAAATAGAATTCGCTGTAGCATTTTGGTTTTATTAGAGATTGTTGTACTGTTTATATTTAATTTCCTTATAAAATTGTAAAAATGGATGACAAACGAAACAAAGAAACAATATTTAAATTGGAAATATACACACTTGATGAAAAAAATAAAATAAAAAAAATAAAACATAGGACCTTAAACAGTTGATAATACCCCAAGTGCCAGAGCGTTGTTTAATTTATTAAAACAAATGACAACGTATCTTTAAAATGATGAAAGCTGCGTTGTGAATTAATATGAGTTATAGATGGCCATGACTGAACAGAGTTTCAATCTAAATAAATGGTAAATATTATAATTTTAAGAGAAAGACGAAGTTATAATGGAAAATTCTTTTAGGGCTTTATATTTGAAAAATCAGAAACATATTAATTCAAAATTAATGTACTGGCAACAGAGAAAAGTGACATGGATTAGAAACGTTTAGTGACCATGGTGATATGGTAAAATTTAATAAATGAAAAGGAGAAGATGAGCTCTTTTGCATCTGGGCTTCATCGTCAATAGACGTGTATGAAAGTGCTGGATTTTAGCAACAATCTGGCTGCAAACCAGAGATTTTGAACTGTGTTCGAATTATTGCTCAACGTAGGAAAAGTATTATTGTAAATTGTATGAATATATTGATTGAAAATACCAATCTTATTTATGTGGAAATTGAATTTCGAGTTTTGATTAAAGAAAAACATTCAATCTTTTGATTTCCTTCATCTTAAGTTTCCATAATTAAACTATCCGATACCAAGACCAAGATAATATCTCATGCAAACCGGAGCTACAATAGTATTTTGAACAATTCATCTTTAAAAGTAATTTCCAGGAAAATTAAAATTCATTTTTAACTCATCACAACGCCGAGGATAGATGGCATCCAGCTTCATGAATTCTGATACATAACATAATATCGTGGGAAGAGATTCGCGAGGAACAATCGCTGCAGACAAAGTACGACAACAGAAATGTGTAAAATTAACTAAAGTGATTGATAAATATGGGAAAAACTATTAAAGTAAAGGAGGAACCATATAAGTAACTTACATGCTAAATATTGCTAAAGCGGAGTAGGCATTAAATTAGGATTATCAAATTTATTGTAGAGTCAGGGTAATACCATGTCTAAGATATGTAGACAAAGGTTACCTTCATTAAGGAGGGGATTCGGTACGTAGGCCACCATGCTGGGCCCATTGTTCCTATGCTTTGATGTGGGGCACTTCCGGGAGGAAGGATGAGGCGAAGGAGACAGAGGGCGGCCGTCCCAAGGAGCTACGACAGTACAGAGGACAGGCATCCTACAGTTTATTTTGATAGAGACTTCCCCCGACAGGCCAGGACAACGGACACGCTCCCCTACAGCAGGACGGCAACGAGCCCAGCAGCCGAGCCCTAAAGGTCCCAGGCAGGCGATCCGAGCCCCAAAGGTCCCTGATTGGTGGTCCTGAAATTGTCCCAGCAGAAGAGACCACCAACACACCTACCGAAGGAGGAAGTAGTTTTCCTCAGAGTATATCATCCCATCATGCACCGCCGAGACTCCCGCCGACACTCCGACACTTCTTCATTCAAAGAGACCACCAGATGAGAGATGATGTGAAATGATAATGGACATGAAATGGAGGGATAGGAAATTCCGGGGATGTAATTAACCTACCTAGCAATCGCCTAGCGAACCGAGAAAACCTCCGAAAAACCCATGGGTCAGGTAGGTCGGCCACGGAATTCGAACCCGGGCCTCCCGAACGCGAGCACAGACGAAACCGCCTGAGCCATCCTGTTCGGTTAGAGAAAGGTTAGGGCAGAGAGAAAGAAATATCAGGTTGTGTATATTTAAAGAATATTGTTGTTGTTGTTCTTCTTCTTCACTTCATGGCATAGGCAATCAAGTGCCTGTTCCGCCTTCGAAGTCCTCCAGCCATCGTTTCCTGGGTCTGCCCACCGATCTCCTACCTTTCGGATGATGCTGTAATATTTGTTTTGTAAGTCTATTATCTGGCATTCTTTCAACATGTTCCTTCCATTTTTGTTTGAGATCTTTTAACTTATCATTCATACTAAAAATGTCCAGCTCTTCTCTTATATTTTCATTTCTTATTAAGTCCCTCTTCGTGCATCCTTTCACACTTCTCAAGAATTTCATTTCTGAAGCCTGTATTTTACTCTGTTGCTTTTTAGTTAACGTCCAAGTCTCACTTCCGTATCTCAGTATAGGTACAGCCATAACTTTGTAGAACTTTAATTTTGTTTCTTTACGTATTTTGTTTCTAAATGTTCTATTTATTGTTACACACGCTGTTTGAAATTTGCATATTTTATTGTAAACATCATATTCATTGTCATAACTAACATCAGTTCCCAAGTAGTTAAAATGGCTTACCTGCTCAACGCAACGATTATTTATAGCTATTTTTGTTCTAATTGACTCTTTCGCAATGAATGCCATTACCTTAGATTTTATAAAAGAAATTTTCATATTACATTGCTTACAAAGTTCAAAAATAGATTTTTTGAGGGCAGACTCGTCAGCAAACAATAAAATATTTAAAAAGTTTACATTCACTAGTTGCTTCCATTTACACACTAGGTCGTCAATATAAATACTAAAAAGTGTACGTGATAAAGTACACCCTTGTCTGACATCCTGATTGGTAACAACTTTTCTAGAAATTTTACCATTGTTCCTCACATTTATTTTTATTTGGAAGTAGAAGCATTGTATCATTTCTACTAATTGTTGTGGGTATCTTCGTTCTTCCAATATTTGCCACATTTTACATCGGTTTATCCTATCGAAGACTTTTTCAAAGTCAATAAAGGAATATTGTTATGAAGTAAAACTTAAGGTTCTATGAGCCCTCTAGTCGTTTACTGTAAGCTTCTTTGTGCTTTAACTTCCCAACAGTTTCAACTGAACTGGAATGCAGAAGTTTAATGTTGTCGACACAAAGTATTTAATTATTTGACACGGATTTAAGGCATGAAAGAATGAAGAAAGCATCTATTTTACCTTACGAAGGGCAAAGGACAGAAGCTTATGGACTACGATGCTCAGTAAGTCCATTCACTTCGTGGCTTCAATAATTAGTGCGTATTTTACATCTGTTCAAAGCTTTCCAGCTTTATTAGGCTTATCCTCATTAATTTTGTTAGGCATACAACAAACTAAAAGTAATAATACTTCCAGCTTAAGTTATTTCAGTTCACTGTCACAACAGCTGAATAGATTGGAGGATATACTCATTCAGTAGCTTAAATATATAACCGTGATCCTGGCCGTTCATTATAGATGGAGTTCTGGTGTTATGTCCCCCACACAACTGCATCCCACAAATCCCGTAGTGGGAGTACATAGTAAACTCCCTGAAGGGAATGCTTGCCTAATCAGATTTCCATGTGACGCGGGGCAGTAATTCCCCAACCAGAGGTTATCTGGTCGCCATCAAACAATGAATTAGGGTCACTTTCCAAATCCTACTTTTACAGCGTTATCGCAATGAGCTATTGATTATGTATACAAATATTGAGTCCAATGGGCTATAACTGTTATGTTCGCAAAACATTTAGTGCTGTTTAGTTATAAGTACTGAAAACAAAATGCACTGATTTATGCAATGACCAATATTGAATAACTTAGAAAATATTATCATTTAGCAATAAGGATGGTTAAAGAGCTGCACAATTGTACATTTTAATTTTTCTGAATAAATACATGTTTCTGCACGAGAACTGATTGTTCGCAACAACACCACCGCTCTTGATACTTCCATCTTGGCATTTCTTGAACTGGTTTATGTTCATTTATGCTAGCCCCTGCACAGCTTCCTCTAATTCACTACACATCATTTCATGTCCTAACTGTCTAATCATCGCTACTTTAGTAACGCTCTTCGTCGGCAATTGTTTCCCAAACAGCTTCGTTGCTTTCCTTATATATTGACCTCATAAACCTTAAGTCAAATCCACGCAGTGTGAGATCTGACAATAAGCAGTTACTCTTTTTGTTTCCAACTGACAACTAAGTGAGAAGAATGAGGCAACAGAAGTGTACAGTTTTTTATCATTCCTGCACACGCACGAATGTTTTCCTTTTCTTTCTTTCTTTTGTTCTGTTTGTAATTTGCGGCCTCCAATGTTAAGTCGTATCGGACGATGAATGAAATGAGTGGAATGATGCTCAAATGTATCCGGGGTCCATGGAACTTAGACTTACTCAACATTCGTCTTTCAGGATAAGGGAAAACCCCGTAAAAATCCTTATCCGGGTATCTCGCCCTGACCGAGATTCCAATTCCGGACCTCTTGAACGTGAGGCAGGCACGCTACCATCTACGCTACCTAGGAGGGTTCTGATTGTTTAAGCAGTATGCTGAGATTTTGTCCTGACGTTGGAGAAGGCGATATCTTATGCTCTCCAAAAGTCCGCCTCCACATTGAACATACGGTCCAGATATATACGTCTAAAATCACCTGCAATCAGGCACTTATTTATAAGTCATTTTCTAGGGGGTTCAAAAAACGTACGTTGAATTATTTTCTTTTAATGAATAGTTAATCAGGGATGTGTTTTTATCATGTTAGAATATATATATATATATATATATATATATATATATATATATATATATTCACATGACTTTCTCCACACAAGCTTCTACAAATTGTTCTTAGAAAAATTTGTTTTTGTCTTGTTTCTTTGGATAAAGTTTGTAGAAAGGCCTTGCACATTGCACACTTTTTATTCTTATACTTGGGATAAAGTGATATAAGCAGCAATCAGATATTTAAAAAGGGAACCACTGATAGATGCATTTGAAGTTCTTCTTGAATGAAAAAAGGACAGAAACTTATAAGTTAAAAATTACATACATTTAAGTAAGTATCCGTTAAGTCTAATAAACAAATTATAATATATCGGATTTGGTTAACTTTGCAATACATTATTGCAATTGACATTATTTGTGTATTTTGAATAGTTCCACAGCTGCTGTGCAGTAACTTTTCGTTTATCTCTTAAATAACTTCATGTCTGCCTGACAGTGAATAGGGACATTAAGATTAAGAAGCTAGAATAAACTTTCTTGATTAGCTGGAGTCATTGGGGCAGTAATCGGGAGACCCTGAACAGCACATACAAAACATTCATCAAGCCAATACTTCTTTATAATGCAGAGGTAATAATTACAGCAAACAGTTCTAACATAAATCACCTAGAAGTATGCCAAAATCAGGCCCTGCGACTGATAACCGGTGTAGTAAAATCAACTCCAATCACGGCAATGCAAGCCTTAAATCTAAAATATCCGATACATCTAGCTTTAGAGGAGCAGGCACTAATACAAAATGAAAAAATGTTGCGCTTAAAAACAACAAAATGGGAGAAAAGACTACTATAACCAATCAAGATGAAAACACACACAAGTTTCCTACACAAAGTTACGGAATTAAAAACAGATCTGAATATTCCTAATTCTAAAGAAAACATTTTAATCAAAGAAAACACATTGACTTTTGAACCAATTAATATTCAATTAGATTTAGAACAAATAGTTACAAAATCTGAAACTTCCAAACCTGTACTAAAAGCACTAGCATTGGAAACTGTGAACAATAGATACCCACGTGAAGAATGGGTACATATCTACACAGATGGATCTAACTTGGACAACAACTCAGGAGCAGGAATTAAGTGTGCACTGTTCTCATTCTATCAACCAGCAGGATACCACACAACAAATTGTGATGCAGAAGTAACGTCTATTCATATTTCACTCCAACCCCTTCTATACAGAATAGATAAATTCAAAAATGCTGTGATACTTTCTGATTCTAAAGCAGCATTACGTGCAATAAGTGCATATAAAATGAGGTCAACCCAAATTAAAGAATGTCACAAAATGATCCAACAACTTCAAAAACTACAGAAAAGAATTATATTACAGTGGATACCTGCACATTGTGGAATTGCTGGAAATGAATCAGCTGATTTTCTTGCCGAAAACGTGCAAATTTAATTCAGAACAAAAGTAAAAACATACCCTTTACATCCATAAAAATATTAATCAAAAGCAAATATAAAAACAAACAAAACCAATCAATATCTAACAAAGCCAAAACTAAAACATGGAACGTTTTCATAAAAAATCCAGAGATCCCAAGTAAAGCTGCAGTAGCAAAGTTAAATTACTTACGGAACATGATTATTTGGTCAAACACTTGCACAGAATAGGAATTTATACAAGTCCAAATTGTCCTCTGTGTGACAAAGAAGAGGAAATGACTGAGGAACATATTTTAACCTGTGAAGCCCTACCTGCCGAACCCACTACACAGAAATATTGGAGAGCAAGAGAGCTAATGGCTTCATTGCCAAAGCCTAGCATTTACAAACAGCAACAACGATTTATTTTAAATTAAGTTCTATTTAAACTATTTATTAAAATTGTAAAATGATAATTTATTTTTTGGGGGGGGGGGTTCGTTCCACCTGGACACCCCCCTTAAATACGTCCCTGCCTGTAATCTCCATGGTTGCACTCATCGAAGAAAACTATGTCTTCTTTGGAACTGTATTAACAGCTAGTGGAGTGCAAGCATCTCTTTTATACTAATTTTCATTGTAACTTAATCAATATTATGTAGAAGCCCCTTAATACTTCTTGAGGCAATTTGCATTTAATTAAATAACTATTTATAATTTTACAATGTTTACCCCAAACTTTGTAAATATTTTGTATGCTTTGATATTATTATATATTTATCGCTTATACGTTTATCTTTCTAAATGTCTACTAGATTTCATCCAGTCTAAAATAATATCATTGGCGTAACCAAGATTAAGAGTAGATCACCTTATATGGGAGTGCGTATTATTAAATGAAGGCGCAATGTGACAATTTAAAAGGAGAAAAAATGGCCAATAAAAGAGATAAACGCAACTGAGGTGATTTGTACGTTAATCTAAAATCATTCGTTTTCCATTTCCACCAGTGTTCCATCTTCATATTATGTATCATCGTTGTCACCGCCTGCGGTGCCGTATGTAACAAAAGCGGGCTTTAAACACTAAACAATCTTTTCCTGGCAGTTACGTACTGATGTTTAGTAACTACAGAAATCACGCCCTATTATTGTCATCAGTTCTTCACTATTAGCTGATATGTTGTTTTAGAGAGTGTTAATATTATGATAGACAAGCATGAACAATTTGCCATTTAAGTTGTCCAGTTCGACAGTGGATTACACAAATCCTCGAACCAGCTGCGATCTGCGGCGAACGTGAAGGACACATCTTATCCTAAGCGTCTTCCTTGAGTTTCCAGCACATTACAATAAAAGTGTCAGTAGCTACCGTTCTTTAAACTGGCAAACCAAAGGATTATTCCTGTATTTCATGTCAGTCGAGATAAACTTATCTTGTTGCTAATTTGCTTGTAATTGGAAGGTTAATGCGGAAATGCAGTAAGCTTTAGGCGATAGCCAACTCAAAGAGCTATTCGCTTGTGATTTGAAATTCAGTTCCCTTTGCATGATACCCGCTAAGATGTGTATATCAGCTTCCCATTTGAGTAGAGGTATAACTGTTGAAAAATTCAAAATAATCAGGAATACCTCCGTTATAGTGCACTACAAAAAACGCATCATACATACATTGTGTGTTTTAATAATTTTGTATTTTCTGTATAGAAAGATTTTTTTCTTTCCGAAATATGAATAGTCATAGAGAAGGTAAGGATCTTACGAGGATATTCCGAAAGAGTTTAAGATTTACATTTCATTTCTCATGAAAATATCTTAAAACATATTATAATAATTTAAATCAAATATATGGATCTTATTTTTGAGAAAATCACAATTTTTGATAAATTTTTCATTTAAAAGGTAAACTGGGTGAGGATATTTTCTTGAAAAATCTTCGTGTTGCATCCTTGGAAAATAATGAGCTGAAATACCAAGTTTGCTATTTTGCATACCTTTTACTTTTATACACAAAATCCCTGGCACGGATATTTTTATAAACATACTTTTTGTGGATTCGAGGGACCATAAACCTTACTTTCCACTGACGAATCTAACTTTTGGGTAGAATACTTTCCTTACTGTACTTATGTAGCAGAATTGCCCGCCTCGGTAGTGTGTCTACCTCAAGCTCAAGAGGTCCCGAGTTCGAATCTCGGTTAGGGTGACTTACCTGGATAAGGTTTTGCCGGGGGTTTCCCTTATCCTGATAGACGAATGTCAGGTAACTCTAAAGCTCAATGGACCCCGGGACTTATTCGTGCATCATTTCACCCTTTCATTCATCGTCCGACATGACTTAACGTTGGAGGGCGTAAATAAAAAGAAATGTACTAGAAAAAGTAAAACTAGCTACGGTTATCCACGGACAAGCCAAATAAAATATCCTCATCCATTTGGCAGTCCAGAAAGAGCCTTTATTCTCTGGAAAATAAACATTCTAAGTAGAAATAACTCAAAGATTCTTATGATAATTTACACTCTTCTTGTCTGTTATTAAAGCTTTGATAATAATTCAAACCAGGTAAGTGTCTGTAGTCCTTTGAAGCAGAACAAAATTCGTTCACGCCTCTGCATAGATCTAACGGAATTTCCCCGTTGCGATCTGCAACTGTTTTAAAGCACGAAGGGATAATGCCTTACCTCCGAGACCAGGCACGTGGGCAGCGTTCTTATATGTGTGTGTGTGTGTGTGTGTGTGTGTGTGTGTGTGTGTGTGTGTGTGTGTGTGTGTGTGTGTGTGTGTGTGTATGTGTGTGTCCGTGCACCGTATGTTTACTCTTCAAACCTTGAGCTATACTTTGTTGTGATTGTAATCAATTTGGGGGTACAAAGTCTTTCATAAGAAAAAAATATTGCAAATGAGTTGAAATTAACCCATTTTAATTATATGCTCGTTAATACACTTAATATTTTGAGAAAAAATTTGACAAAAGCAAGCAAACGTATCACACATTACTTTACGGGCGTGATGTCATAGAAGAACATCAATTTTACTGAAACCGGTTATTTAATTGCAATAAGAAATAATTTCATTTTACTTATATCAGAAATTTATTTGCTATGGGAACAGATATCTGTCTACCAGATTAGCATTTATGAGGATATTTGAAATACAGAATTTTAATAAGGTGTTCTAATATAGTTAAAATGAGGAACAGAAAGGAATCCACATATATTGCAAACGCAGAGATTGAAAACGTTCCATAAGAACGTTTTTAGCAAAAGTAAATGGGTAGCACTTAACTTCTTATAAAATAATTAGAATTTAACCAATTACATTAGTGGTGTAAATTGTTTTAATTTTTAACTGTAAACTATTTTATTGTATTAACTATTTTATAACTGGAAATCTTATTTTATCTAGGTATAGCTGAAATATCATACCTTTATAACAAATATTTATTGATGAAATTGTTGTATAATAATTTTCCAGTTCATGGCCATTGTATAATATAACTCTTTTAAGTTAATTATCTTAAGCATAGGGAATGCTTCGCTCTATTACTCTATTATACTCATATAATTATTGCTATTAAGGATAAGAATATAATTAAAAGTAAAATTAAAGGCATTAAGGAATAGTTATATTCATACGAATTTCGAGGTACAAGCCCAGAAATACCTAAAAATAGTGTAGATTGGAATTCGGGAAAGCTGAGCTTTCGTTGCTTTTGTTAAATTTAAGGATGCAAATCGTCCAAACTTAGTGGATAATATTAATGGCGTGTGCTCCAAAAATGCAAAGGACTGCATTTCAAAAATACATGGAAATGATTACTTACTAGAAATAATAGATCCACCTGTTAGCCTTTTGTTTATTCCAGCACTTCTTTTTCAGTTAGCAGATGTCTTACTTCTCCGAACATCCTCGTACTACATCCTCTCTTTAGCAAGAGGGAAGGAGGGAAGAATTTTGGCACAATGTCAAATTAACTTTCATCCTAATCCTGACTGGTGGATTGTAGAACGGGGTTGTTAGGCTTCCAGCTAGAATAAGCTGTTCAGGTCAACAGCCGTATATTTATCTGTCTACGGGATAAACCACAAGGCACTCAAACTGTCGCTCCAAGTAAGTTGAGGCATTCTTCAGGATTATCTGTGGGCGTCTTTGCCAACCCTATTTCACTCGCTATTCTCTTTTCTCACTTTCATTCTACTACAGAATTCCGGAGAAGGCATTTGTTTTGAATGAGAGATGTTTCTTTCCCCAATTTTTTGTTCCTAGTTTTGTCCACTCTTCCTGGAAGCGGATGCAAGTAAGTCACGTAGGGAATTGTACAACATTACTCAGCACAGTCGCTTTCGTTTTCTAGAAAACGTATTTGAGATGTTTTTGCGTTTAGTTATCAGCTAATTGTAGTCAATTACCGTATGCAGAACAAAAATATATAACGTAATAAACATGTTACCCTGCCTTGGAAATATTCTGCAAAGGTGAATTCAAGCTAAGCATACTAATTTTATAAACAATGTACAGTATAAGAATGGCACAAATGACGTTGCGTGACATTATCAGGTTGATATTGATGATTCTGGGATAACTCATTTGGTAGGTATCAGCATCGATTCTCGTCAAACGTCGACTCTGACTTCAGATTCCTTTAAGATTTTTACTTATCACCAACTGAAACTCTCATAATTAATATTCCATAATTTCCCCCTTACTTCGTTGCATTCTCATCTTTAATATGTGCTTCTAATGTGTGTTTGTGGCGTAGAAATAATGACGTAGGGCATGTGCCGAAGAACTTTGTTGGATGTAAGGAATCTTATCTGTAGAAACCAGAGGGTAGCTTGATCAATGAGCCGCTTCTCAATCCGTTTCTAGGTGGCTTCAGCAGTGGGAGGCATCACTGAGCCTGGAACTCTTAGGGACTTTCGAACATTTTGGACCGTCCTGAGGCCTGTAGCCTCTTATGATCTCTTCAATTAGTCTCTTTGTTCTAGGAAAAAGTAGCTAAAACAAATCAATGTAGGTCGAAGAACGCAAGGTCTGTCCTCTGTTGTACTACCTTTAAGCAAAATCCTAAGGTTACAATAAATGATTGTATGATCGGTATGCCTATGTTACCGACAAAATGGACCAGCACTTGATATTTACCCCTAATATCTCTATATTCTACGGAAAATGAGCCCAGGGCTACATATTTTATGGGAAATCTTTGCACTAACACTTTGTTTTTTATTCCTTACACAGTTGGTGAATAAATGTTCTTGTATAAACCGCATTAAAAGTAAACAGATACACAGTGAGTAATATGGCCGACAACTTCTCTAGGTACAGTTACATTCAAACGAACGTTACTGAAGTGAAGTTGCACAGACTAACTTATATGTGCATCTCTGGAGACATTTCAAAGTTTAAGCGGTGTTAACTTGGTAGAAGTGTGTTAGGTGGTGGTATTTTAACCAAATATTGACTACACTGATGTAATTAATGGCCACATAGCTACGGATATCACTCATAAATGTAGCTGCCATTTGCTCTAAGTAATATGCCAAGAACCGGAGCTAAACTGGCAATTTCATCAAATCATCAACACATTAATCAGCCCATGGGTCTTTCAAATAAAACATATTGTAATTCCAGGCTATATAAGAGATAAGTAAGGCCACATTCTGCATCATCATCATCATCATCATTATTATTATTTTAATTCTACATTGCAGTTATTAAACTACGATTATAATTAAAGAGGCTGTGCCATGGCTGAGTGATTAGAGTGGAATCACCAAGACAACCCGGGTTCGATCCCAGATGACCGCAAAGTTAGATTTGTTGCAGACAACACGGCTCTGGGACGAGTTTCTTCCGTGTCCTGCGATTATCTCCCTCGGCATTCCAGGAATTGCTCCATCATCGTATTTCCTATCATTCATCTCGCCCTCATATAAGCCTTCCACTTCCTTCAACTTCACACCAAGCACTGGGCTGATCACCTTTCCTGGTTCTCTATCGGATCCAAAGTTTTGGTTCCTCAGACCAAAACTTAAAAGGGATAGATGAACAAGAATTCCCTTAAGCCACGATAGGGTACAACTAGGGAAGTTAAAGAAGAAGAACATTATAATTATCTAATTTGTATTACGCGTTTCAATTTTATTTCCCAACTAAATTAATGTCCTAAATACGACTAAGAGCTCCAGCAAATTAATAACCTGATTTTGTTTACCTTTTACTTCTATCATTTTTCCCAAATTGAATAATTTATTTGGGATAAACAATATCATCCTATATTGAGTGTACTTGTATTATAAGATATTATGGCTTGCATTTTCTTTTTCCACAGATATAACGCAAAACCCCCTTCCGTTTCTGCCAATATATCAGTGGGAAACTCCAGCAACTTTTCTATGACGCCTATTACATCTCTCGATATGCATCAATTTCTCATCATGTAGCTCTGGGTTCTCAGTTGGTTAGTCACTGACCTACTGACCTCAAACTTGCGTGTTCAATTCTGGTCCAGACGGATGCTGTGGACTAAGCTGGAAACCGTTAGCTTCATGTCAGCTTTACTGGCATGTAGGGAACTCCTGGGGTCGAAATTCCTTCTCACCGGTGGACTTTTATATAATCCTAAAATTGGCAGTATCTGTTTCAAGTGCCTCCTGATTTGGTTAAGTTTTGAGAGTCACAAAACTTATTTTTCTCTAAAGAGGAAAAATTGTCTCCTAAAGAGGGGATATTTTCAAGATGAGAGGTCTAAGCAATAGAACTTGAGGCAAATGAAGTAAATAAATATCATTTAGTTTTGCGAAAATAGATGGTGCTATGTTTATAACGTATGTTACAGATTCCTATGAGGTTAAGTAATTATTATTAGGACTGTGAGATGAATTTAAGTAGCAACATCCTTTTCATGTCAAAGCACTTATAATACATGTAAAACATGAAACTTGCATCCAATTTTATTTAAAAGTTCACTAACGAATTCCTTATTTAAATTTCTGTGGTAGCACTATCTCCAGAGTAGTCAGATTACATGGGTGGCCAAAGTCGCTAAATTAGGAGGTACGCCGTTAAAATCTCCCCAAGCCTTTCCTCCCGCCCACAGGTTCTCTTCAGTGCTCATAATTAGAAAATGTCGGGGAGGTACCCGAAATTAAAGACTAGATAGCTTCTTTCCCGAAATACATTTCCTAAATATGATTTCATTGCATGCCTCTTCAGCATCACCGTCGGCAGTGATGCAAGTAGGCACTATGAAAAGTCTGATCTGTTGTTAATCGCATGTCTACTCATTCGTTAGCCTGACAGACTACAAAAGCTTATTATTCTATCTAGTTATAAGCAGAGCTAGGAAGTTCGTACCGATTTCTTTGAGCAGTGTAAGAGGGGCCAGGCATGGCTATAAAACGCAGCGCTAATACAACGCGACTCATTTCTGCAAAACAGGTGCACCTGCATGACACAGAGCACGTTGGTAGGAAAGAAGACATTCGAATAACATCTTTGTTGTGCTTCAAAGAGGAGCAACTAAATTTGCTGTACAACCATTGTATGTTTTCTAGAAGTGTACTTATTCATGTCATTTACTTCAATATTTACATTTACATTTCAGTGGGATACATCAGCAAACATGGAAAAAAGAGAAGCCAGATCGAGAGACTAAATTAGCTGAAACCATTAACGAATTCGCAACAGATTATCAATCAACTAAATCTTGTTTTAAGGGACACAGAATGAGCTTTTCATTTGAAAGGTTTCAGGGGTAGATTATTGTTTTAATAATACAGCCACAGATGAGTAAACATGTACTAAAATTCCTGATTTGGCATTTTGTCTAGTAAGAGTCTTCAGATGTTTAAGACATTAATTTAAATATGTGTATATTATTTTACATTCTATCAGGATATGTTACAATCCGCGTTATCATTGCTTGGATGTTGCCACAATTTGCCTATTTAAATAATTAGATCAGCCACAGACAAACCCTGCGTACTATATCAGAATTTGTATGTTTTACATATTGATCTAAATAGATGTGCATTTACCAATGTCTCTTAAGTCATTTTTTTCTTTAGGCAACCGGTTTCAATGCCTCTCAGCTGTGTGTTTCTTATCTATGACTTGCTTGGATGCTGGGAGATGGTCGGTCGCAACCTGCATAGGGAGCGGCGAGCGGTACGAACTTTCTAGCCCTGATTATAAGTAATAAAGCTAAACTGCGTAAGACACCATTAATAAAGATAGTCAGAATTTTAAAGATCAGCCTGTAATTCCTCTAAAATTTTACGATATTTGTTGAAAAAATGGATTTCATGGTTGAGAATAGTGTTTGAAAATTTAAAGATACAATATCCATCAAACGATAAGTCTACAAAAATGTTTCTGATATTAGCTGTATGTTTTAACGACACCTGTGACAATTGTCTAATGACATTTCAACTTAAGATTTATCAATTGTACAAAGCATCCATAAGTACAAATCTTCGTAGGCTATTTCCAGAAAAAATAAGATATAGATATCATTTTATAAATATCTCAAAATATGGCATTAAAACCGTTAGAATTATTATTGAGAAAATAAGATGTTTGAAAAAAGTTTTCTTACCAAGAGTAGTGTAGACTTTCATCGTGTTGCATCCTTAGTTCATGTTGAACTGAATTTCAAGTTTGGTACACAACCAACTTTTTGTTTAGGTAGAGTCAAACTGATCAATGCCATATCCGGAATTTCAACCAAAGATCTCCCGGTCTCCGTCCGGTCGCTCTTAACCATAGAGCTACCATGGCCAACGTACCATCATTACATTAAATTCTGCTTGACTCGTATGTTCTCCCGATACACCACTGTAGGTTCTCGTATTCGAGATGCACACCTTTTGTGGCGACTTAGTATTGTAAGTACTCGAGTCCTAGGCTTCATCATTTAACTCTTATTATTAAGTTAATAGATGGAAATTTATTCTTCTTCCACAGTAGTCGTGTATAGGCTAAGGTTTTGGATGGCTCAACAATCTATCTAAAATCACATGTACTTCTGTTGTATACCACTTTAAAAGTTGATAATCATATTTGCTGTTTAGTCCCCAGTTACGTAGTAAAACAAGAATTTCCATTATCTTTTAAGATTTTACATTTATTTTTCTTTGGATTTCAGTTTTCATGGTAATGACTATTATTCCGTCAATACCTTGAAAATGAAGTACTTGTTCATCTAACAAGTAACATTTTATACTGGTCGCCAAACTAGAATGTAATTGACAGTAAGCACATGGAAAAACGCTGTAAACAAAACGGGAGGGGCTGAGTACATCATAATGGTTGTCATTGTAACCACTAGTAGGACCAATCAAAGTCGAGACATTTCCATGACAATATTAGCCGCTAAATCTTAGCCAATATTCTAACACGTGCTTAACATGACCTGCAGGCGAGCGAGTTACGCAAACGCTGCAGTAAACACAATATTTCATTTTTGTTTCTTTACTGATAACGCTGCGTAAACAGAATGCCTTCATGTATGTTGCTGTTATTTTATATAAGGTTATAACAGAGATCCTGTACTGTCAAGATCCTTTGCATTTTGTGACAGTTTCCCGTGGTTTACGTGTATGTGAGCTCCTGTATCTTTGTATGTGCTGTGATCATTTACAATTGTGTTTTAATGAATGTTTAATTATGTCTAAAATAGTGACAAGCGAAAACCTGAACGTGCCCCTGAACCAAATAACACTATATTTGGTAAAGGTATTCCAATTAATGGACAGGCTCGCGAAATATGAGTAATATACTCCGTAAGAGATTACTTCTAAGAGGAGAAATTGAAAGGAGGACCTATTATTCCATTGTCTGAGGTGCTTGATAGGACTTCACGTGCTGTAGGTATCAGTAAGAACATTGTGGTTAAGACTGACAAAGAAAAGTATCGGGGTCTAAATTAGAAACTCCCGGAAAAAAGTATGTAGGCGTCATTTCCCCACTTCAATAAGCATCAAAATGATCTTTACATTTATGTGTTCTTGCATGTTCAAGCGTTTGCATGTAGATCCACGACTTTTCTACTGTCTTTGTGTACAATATTATAAATAATAATAACAATAATAATAATAATAATAATAATAATAATAATAATAATAATAATAATAATAATAATAATAATAATAATAATAATAATAATAATAATAATAATAATAATAATAATAATAATAATAATAATAATAATAATAATAATAATAATAATAATAATAATAATAATAATAATAATAATAATAATAATAATAATAATAATAATAATAATAATAATAATAATAATAATAATAATAATAATAATAATAATAATAATAATAATAATAATAATAATAATAATAATAATAATAATAATAGTAATAGTAGTAATAAATGATAGCCACTGCAGTCGCAACTGAATCACTTTCGCACACGTAATCCTATAGCACTCTCCACGTGACAGCAATAAGCGGCAACGTCGCCTCTCTCTCCATCCGAAATGTCAATCACTTTGTGGATTGGCGACCATTATAGTATGTTACATTTCAGAACTTTTTAATGAAAAGTGTCTTGGTGGTTAAATTTGCTCTCCATTGAGTGCCAGAATCATTTATTTCTCCAAAGAAATGATTCAACTTTAGCTGCGCATCGTCCATATTAAATTTTATTCAGAAAGTCCTTTATTTAATGTTTTTTTCATATAGGAATTAAATAATTCCGAAGGTTGACTGCATACTTTTCTTATACCATTGTTAATTAAAACTTCCTCTAATATTTGGTCAGTTGCTTATTTTTTTGAGTACCTTTTAATGCTATTTTTCTGGTTTACATAGTACCTGGTGCTAACTCTGGTGCTACTTATCTCTTTTTCAGATCGACAAAAGATATGTGTTTCCAGATTAATGTTTGTATTTTATAAATACTGAACCTTCAACTTACGTGTCATATTATTCGACGTACCACCGGAGCTTCTCCACACCATGCAGGCAGAGGGCATGAAACGACCCGGTGGCAGCTATTTCAGTGGTGCCAATGGAAAAGATACTGCAGGCAACTACACATCTGGCACTATCCGTTGGAGTTATCCAGCTGCCAACCAAACTTGAAAAATGATAGGGGAATGAAAAGAAGAAGAAACGAAAGGAAGCTGTGAATGTGAAGGTCTACCCCAGCATTTCGCTAGTAACGAGTGGAAACTCCAGAAAAACCTAAGTCAGGATGGTGGATTGACGGAATCGAACTTGCAGCTTACAGAATGCAAGTCACTCACGCTAAAGTGTTGTCTGTAATATGATCTTTTTTCTCTCAGTACTCGTATTTCAACTTGTAACGTTATCGACATAGGCAATTAAATGTTTCTCTGTCATATTCGCTCATGAATGAAATGAACGGTCGTATAATAACTCTGCATACGTCTCGGTCTCTTGATATCCGTACTCGTTAGCAAGTCAAACAAGCGCAATCTATTTTCTAGAAGCTAAAACACGAAACTAAATTATTACCATCCCTTTTCTCCTCTTTTCAGCTCAGTATTCATGCGTGCCCACTCAATTATGTATAAACCATTCGCAAAATAAAAAACAGACTTTTAATTCACAGCATTTTGTGCGAAAATTAAGCTTCAGAAAGGGTTCTAGCCTTGCTAATACACGGTTGCACATTTCAGAAATTAACTTGCTTCCATTACTTAAACACAAAGCTTCTTGAATAATAAATGGTTTGAACCGCCAGCTAAATAATAATTGATGAGCACCATATACTCTAAAGTGAAAACAGCGAGTGATTCTGTCAGAGAACAAATCAATTTCTAACAAAGTGAAGCTGCAGCTTCTGTTAGTGTTAAATAATTGAGTATGAAAGCACATTTTGTCAGTTTAGCGTGAAATGTTCCAAAGCCAGCCACAAGTGCTATTCCACGCGAGTATAATGACTGAAGAATCCTATTTCCTTCATTGGAACATAACAGTATCCTTCTTAATTACTACTGTCATTATATATCATTAAAGCATTTGTAAATAAATTACATTATTGAAGCTCCACACTAAACGTACTGCAGGGCACAATCCAGTTATCAGCCGCAATAAATCCAAGAAATATTCGCCTATAGCTTCCTCCAAAGGAGAGGATGTGTAAACAAAACATAACCAAGACCAAAAGGTATAAATACATAACTTATAAACAAAAGTGTTATTGAGAGAAAATCTGTCCCTTAATATAGGGAATGAATGGTGGTATTATACTTGATATTTCTTACAATTAAGCGAGTAACGCTACTACTGCTTCCTCATTAAGGGGGGACGTATGCAAATATTCCGGGTCTTACAAAAATAGCCATAACATCAAAAGGTTTCAAGTTAGAGAAGTTAAACTTAGTATACTAATTTAGGATAATACAGTTAATATGCACAATTTTTTTCATAATTTGCCATTGCTTATAGCTAATGCTACATATTTTTTCTATATGCAGAGGTATTTACAAACCTAAACCCATTTTTTTCTCAAAATTCTCATATGCTACCTTTCCAAAATTTGGTATGTTATTTTAAAAGACACTAAAATGAATTTTTTGGATTTAGATTTCTTATTGAAGCTGCATAGAATTTTAAAAAAATGTTAATCATATGCATCCTTTAAAAATTAAAATAATTTCATATATTTTGTATCATTACATTCCATCTGGAGCTTAATCTTAAATTCTAGAACCAACAAAATGTTCATTGTTGCATAAGAAAGCTGTGTGCTAAATTTCATCAGTGTAGATGAAGTAGTTTGAGAGAAAAATGGGTTGAAGTTGTAGAAAATGCAACTTACGGGTAAAGGCAATTAAAAATACAATAAGTATTATTCAGTTTGCTTTTAATTTTAAATCAGAACTTCCCATATCCATAGTCTGTATCCTCATTCTGGTCTTCTTCAGCCTTCCATTTTAAATTCCTCTTCTCTCTAGTTTCTTTCTGCATTAATTTCGTAGCTCTTTCTGCACCAGCGATGCGAAAGTTTTCGATACTCTGCAAAATTGTTTCCATAAACACACCAGGTTGATGCCCTAACTGATGCACAACTTTCTTTCTGCCAACATTCCCATCATTAAACACTATAGCAACATCAAATGTAGCAATTTTCAACACTGTGGAAGACAAAAATGATGATTTGGGACACCTTTTCCATATCAAACTGTTGAGGCTTTCATTTGGATTTTGTGTCTCTCTATAGACACAAATATATGTATATATATGTATATATATGTATATGTGTATCATTTTAAAAAATGAATTGAAATTTCTAAGATTGAGTAAAATCACAGAGTGAAATTGTGCTTCAAACAGATGTACAGTTTAGAGTTTGTCCACCTAAATATGAACGTTGCTTGACGGTGATGAATAGTCGGAAAATGATAAAATTCGCGCATTTTGTGCCGTGTGTTGTATTCATTACAAAGGTATTTATTCTGATCGAGTGATACAGGCCGAAAGATTAAGGCTACTCTTGAGCAATATATTTGCATTTAGCGAACAGTTTTAGCTGAATATTTTCCACAACTCACGACAACGTACATTTCAATTATTACGGAACTATAAATTTTTAATCATCTTCGGTACGTCAGAAGTTACAAGACATAGCTCGACTGTAGCAATTTCGAGTATTAAGATTCAGAAACGATTAGTTGTTCAAACTCAGTTTTTGGCAACTCACTTCAAATAAATCAATAACCTTCCTTAAGTTTATCTAAGGGATGTTGTTTATTCTTACATCCTGACATCTAGCTCGAGATAAATATAATTGAAAACGCTGGCAGCAGAGGTATTCCAGTTTTGAGATGGTGTTTTCTTTTTCTTTTTTGTTGTTGTTTTAATATATGTTCAACAGTTAATCATATCGGACGATGATACGATGATTAAAATGGGTGAAATGATGCTCAATACATCCGGGGTCCATGGAGCTTAGAGTTACCTGACAATTCGTCTTTCAGGATCAGGGAAAACCCCGGAAAAAACTTTATCCAGGTAACTCACCCTGACCGAGATTCGAACTCGGGACCTCTTGAGCGTGAGGCAGACACGTTACCATCTACGCTACCGAGGCGGGCGAGATGGTGATTAAGGGCATCTATATCCAGCATCTACAACATATTGCTTTCTTCTATTTTCAGTTAATTTCAATAAACATTTTACTAACTACGATTCATTGCATATTTTAGTATTAGTGTAAAAGGAACAGTGATAGCTACATGTTTAAAATCAGACTTTATATGCTGAGCTTAAAATTTCACTCTTTGCTTGGCATCACCGGTAACAATTGAATAAGCCTCAATGGTTTGTAAACTGAACAAGTATTGCAAAACCTAAATTTTGGTAATCTACAAAAGGAGTGGTATAAAATTAATTGTATTTTAAAGGGCTGTGCATCTCTTATGTTATTATTTATGGTTTAACTAACATATAAATGATACAAAAATTAATACACATGAAAAGTACTTCACATGTAATTAAAAGACAATATATTTTATTCATCATATAACTATTACTTTTGTAGCCATTTATGATATATAAAAGCTACCGAAACCTTGTTTTCTTTCAGATAAAGGATAATTTAGAGGGACGACGCTTTCAAAAGTCTTCGTGTGGTAAGTTTGTAAAACATAGATATAAACATAATGCATCTCAATATTTTGAGAATCTATAGCGTGCAGCACATGTGGTTGAAAATTGGACCAGGCATTAAGAACAATGAAGGTCACATTTTGAAATGCCTCGAAAGTCAACTATAATGTCTATTTAAATATTATTTTTATATAAATCCTTTGTTCTAAATAAGCATGTTTAGAACATGTTTTAAAAGAGAACCGTTATAAAATCAGATAAACAGCATATAAGTTAATATAAAATCTATCAAATCAGGTACTCATATTAAATTTTAATGTATTTTACGTAGAAAAAATCCTTCTTTTGTAATCTCTAAAATAATTAATTTGTAAAACACTATTGAATTTTTCTCATAACTGGAGAGTTATGTAAAAAGATGCTTTAGAAAGGTAGAAGGGTTATTTTGAGACAAGTTAACAAAAATGTCCTCGTGTGACAAGTTTAGTATGGCAAAATATTGAAAGTATATAAGTTACGAATTTGGGCATGAATGTTAATAAACATGCATCTGTCCTATTATTACTTTCGTTGATTCGTAGTTTAAAAAATCTAAATGGAAAGAACAGTAGGTTTTCTTCCACGTAAGTACTTATAGCATTTCATTATTAAAAAGAAGTAATGATTTTAATTTTCAATAATTTGTTTTCTATTTTCCAATATGCATCAGTTAAAATACTTAGCTGGTTAATAATTATTTTGTTTCTGAGATATGCTTCGTACAAACAAATGAATTAAACAATAAATACATGGACTACACTTTTATGTCTTTAACAAACAAGCTAAAATAATTACAGTTCTAAAAATCTTGGAGCAGCTTGACAGACCTACTGGCTTTCTCCCCCCCCCCTCTCTCTCTTATAACGTACCAACAAAAGAAAAGCATTAAAAAGGTGTGCTTTTCTTTTAGTGCAATTACCCCTTTAGTGCTTGCAAATACCAGAATCCTTTGTTGTGGCGCAGAGAAATCGTCTGCTAAAAGAAACGTGCCACCATCGTTCATCTTTAACAGTTCAGGTGGTAAAACGATGTTTCCAGGACTTTCCGGCTCTTTCTGCAAACCTTGTGATATTCTTCTAGTTCTGTGTAGGTTAATTTTACACACATTTTGAGAAGGAATTTCAGTCACCAGTTCATATCCGTGGTTAAATAACGGACTTATTTCTTCCGTATAAATTGCAGATATCGTAGTAATTTCTTCTCTTGCTCTCTTTCTTGCATTACATATGCGCGTCTGAACTTCAGTGGCCACAACGTCTGGCACACAACAAGCGATATGTGGCATTTCCTTCAAAACACCTTTATTACTACTGATTATTCTTCCTGAGCACTTAAACTTTTGCCTCCTGGAGAAACAACCTCGCTACAACCATCGAAGGAATAAGATAAAAGTCGGACAGCTAACGGGAAAACCCACCTCGTATGGGTTATGACCCATATAGGAATAAAGCGCAATGAGTTCACCATCAAACTTGCTAAAGAAGAGGCGAGGATGAAAGCTGAGACAAATTTACGACAAAGCACCCAGTTGAAACCATAATACAGGTTTCAACTGAACTGAAGAAGAGAATTCTCTTTAAACGGCAATGGCATTGGAAACATGCGAGAAGTAAAGAACAATTTGCCGAAAGCTTTTCCAAATACTGAACATCCAAAACTATAATCTGCAACTATACCTGAGCTTACGGCAATAATTACAACTAAACAAAATTATACCTACACAGATTCAGATTAAGAGAAAGTCTAATTTGCACATGCAATTTTCTGTTTGAAAGGCCGAGAACAAACCACGGAATATTTGATTCATCTTTGGATATTTTGGGAATCCTAGGTAATGAGGGAAAGGCTTTGAAGTAGCAAATAGCGACCAGAAGAGGAATATGGCCAAATACAAACCCACAAATAGTTATAGTGATCATAGGTACATATTGAAATTCATCCCTTTAATGGACTTCGAATGATTTGAAGAGCAGTCTTAAATACTTAGAAATAATTATATAAATGTGACAGTTTGTAAATATAATAGAAATTATAAGAAAGAGAATAAAAAAATTACAACTTTAATAAAAAATCTAAAGTCGTCAATGGAAACTAGACATTCCAGTTTATACAACTTCAATTAGTAAATTTTAATACAAATTAAATTAAAATTTATAATAATGCTTTCTAATATGGCAAGGTAACATAAAGCAGCATATACATATGGAAGCTTTTAAAACTAATATTATTTTTCAATTCTGGTGCACCAACATTCATACTGTCGCGAGCCCATTGTTCATCTTTGTTCTAGCCGTCTCGATTGTTGGAGAACATTCCGGAATGTGAGTAATCTATAAAAAGGCAGCCCGCCTGCCACAAGTAGTAGTTGTTAATTGAGCTCACGTAATGATACAGCTATTTGTTTATGGTCGATGACCTTGCAAGTTGTATTGTGTATGTGACGTAATTCCGTGTACGAAGTGTGTTTCTACGGAAATAACGAACAATTTTTGGTGTCTGAACCTGGACTTTTAATTTCACGAACCCCAAAAGGTCACAATATTTAAAGAAAATTTGCTTAATTTGTAATACTTTATTTATCTACTAGGTACCAGAAAGAATCTCAAAGAAGACAACAGTAACCTACAGTTTAGGTTTCACGAACTCTAAATATTCCGAAAAAGCTTTTTCTTAAAAATGCAGGAAAGAGCGTGTTTTCACTCCGTTTGTTTGCTTGATCGAGGTAAATGCATATCCTTTAAAATCAAAACATGATTATAAAGTTTCCTGAAGTATTTTACATAGGTATACTTATGAAAATGACATTTGGCTAAAACAGGGGGCATTTTTTAAATTGATCTTAATAGGCCGGTTAGGTTCTATAGCGATTAAAATATAGACCAAAGAATTTGCCGCTGTATGAGAAATTGTGGTCGACAATGCATCACATGGCATTATTCCGGTGTCCATGCAAAATCTTTTGTTAGCATGAAGCATCTCCGGTAGCGCCTCTATTGTGGTGGTGATGAGAAGATGGCTTATGATGACTGCCTCGGTAGGACTCCTCCCTCGGCTATTGTTGCCTGGCCCAACGTGTGACCGACAGACCGACGTGTAACTAGGTTCGTGAATGTGATTTAACACTAGGCATTCATTAGCATACATCCAGTGCCTCCCTTCCATACACACACGCCGAAGTGTGCATAAATAGCGCAATCCGCCCTGTGGCATGTACCTACCCGCCCGCTCTAGGGATGAGAAGGGAGAAGGGTGTAGCGCACCCTAATAAGGCTATAATAATCGATTTTACCGATCTCATTCAATTTACAATTGTGGATCTTCAAGAGACGCCATATGTATTTGGAAATGCAATATATTCATTCATATAAAGTTACAAGAGTTGTCCGGGTTTTTATGAACTGGAGACACAGTTTAGTGACGATACTGACAAAAAAGGCAAAGTTGTTAATTGCTTGAAGCTTAAAGCCCACCAATTCCAGCAATTCTGTTTTTATTTTGCAAGGTGGTATTAATAGTATCCATAGCAACGTCGTCAAGTCATTTCAAGTAATAGATGTTAATGACTGGTAAGATTAACAATTCTATAAAGAAAGGATAGGGAGACAACTAATGAATTTTAATACATAAATGTTTTATCTTCATGCATAACCTTTTTTACAAAGCGCCACACCCCCGCAGACTGCCCCAAATTCAGCTACCGAGGTCGAAGGATAGAGTGGACCAACTCTGTCCAGTACCTAGGTGTCAACTTAGACAGGGGTCTAACTTTTCGCCAACACATCAGGGACCGATCGGCGAAGGTGCAGGAAGCGATTGCTTCCCTGTATTCAATGCTGGGAACTACCTCGATGCCAGTTGGCAGGAAGTTATACCTCTTCCGAGCGCTGGTAATCCCGGTTGAGCTTTACGCCTGCGAGATCTGGGGCATGGCCGCAGACAGCTGGCTAGCATGGCTCCAACGTACACAGAATAGAGGACTTAGGTCTATATATTCTGTGGGACGTTATTTTCCTACCAGGCTGCTTCACGAGGCCTCAAGTCTTCCATACGTGGAGGATGAAATTAGGCGCCGGGCATCAAAATTATACGCAAGTTTACCCAACCAGAGAAGCGCCCTTGTCAGGTCCTTGGGAGATTATGACCCCACTAGACGCCCTTCTAGTCAGCACCGGTTACCCCGCATGGCTTGCGGGCATCCGAGATAACGCAGGAGCTAATCCGAACAGCAGCTAAAGCTGAGCTCCACATGTTCCTTCCAAGCTGCTTGGCATCAAAATTATTCCCCAAAGTAAAAACAAATAAAAACACCAGGGTGCAAGGCGTTGCATCCTGTCCTTCAACCCCTAGGTACATATTTATAATCTCATAAACAACACCAATCTAAAAACCCACATTTCACCCTACAACATCCCAAAATCTACCTTACCTGCGGTAAAACCCTTAACGGGTGGGCACGCAGCAAAACCTTCTGGCTATATACAGCCAGCCAGCACCACATGGCACGGCATGGCATAACGTAAGAAGCAGGACTTACAATTTTAACAACGAATAGGCATTGGCCGACTTCCATATTGAGTTAAAGCAATCAGGCGCTCCCAAGATCTCAGCCAAAAAGAAATACATCAGTTTCAGTCGTCGTTACTTTGAATTCAGGATATTCAGAAGTAGAAGTGTCTGCAAATATTCATTATATCAGTCTAGAATAGTAAAACGAAAAATAGTTCTTAGAATTTAGCAAATCATAGAGAGAGAAAAAAGTTTTGAGTGCTGAGGGATTAATACTTGAAAATGTATGAAGACATTTTGTGGTATAGTGAAGGTAGTCTACACTTAGGTCAATAACAGAGCGTGAATTTCTAAAGTTCGTCTCTCGGATCTTTGGTGTGTTACATTTTTACATACACAAGTGTTTTATTTTAATCGATTACCCGCTGTCCATGGCACCTCAAGACCGTGCTAGAACTATAACACTTGGCGGTTGTCGATATAATATTTTCTGAATAGCTTTTCGGCATCCCACTGCAACTTTGCAGTTGTTTTACGTCATACATTTGTTGATGCTTTAGAAGTAAGTAGGTATACTATTTCTATAGTTATCGTTTCTGGTACAAAATTCAAAGATCTTCTAATTCTGTAGCGCAAAAGATTAACAAATCGATACAAATAACTGATTTATTAGCTTCCAGTAAATTTATCAGCTAACTTAACCGATGCCTTCTCTTCTCATTCCATCTATATATACCCTGAGAGAAAGAACTACAACTAACCAGCAAATTCATCAAGGGCCAAAATATTGGTGTGCTAATATAGGTCTATGTGATTTAGGGAATTAATTAACTTTTTTATTGCTTTCAAAAATTTGCTTTTTTCGTTAATAGTCTCTAAAATGCAACTCGTGGTTTTGCACTTTCCTAGATAAAATTCCTGGGTGACTTCATCACTCGTTAGCTTATCAATAATTTCAAGACCTTTCGTGTCATTACTTATAATTAGGGCCCGGATTTTGATGAAAAGTCACCCTTTTTCTGAGTAGTCATAGACGATGCTTGTTGGAAATTAAGTGCATTCCGGAACAATTACGCTATATATATATATATATATATATATGTGTGTGTGTGTGTGTGTGTGTGTGTGTGTGTGTATGTGTGTGTGTATGTGTGTGTGTGTGTGTGTGTGTGTGTGTGTGTGTGTGTGTGTGTGTGTGTGGTTTTTATAGGTCATTAAAAGGCTCTTTTTCCCACATTTTATAATAAAGTCATTGTTTAATATTTAGATGCATTTTCCGGTTATTTTTCACAGATTTATAGGGCATTTTCACCTGTAGCCAGCATTCAGGAGGCGTGGGTTCGCTTCCCGTGGCGGACCTGACCCTGACCCATGTGCTTTTTGGGGAATTTTAAAATAATTTGTTATTAAAAGTTCATTTATATATTTTATATGAAATAGTAACTTTGTAAGTGTAGTAAACATGTAATTAACACAGGTCAGCGTCCTAACAGTGCTGGTGAATTTATGACGCATCAATTCGAGGAATCGCCGATTACATCATGCAATACGTGTTGATTGCATCCACAGAAAAACATTTGCGAGCTCTTCAAAATGTGAAAAAAGACCAGTGTCTCCGTTACTATTAAAAGAAACGGCTTCGACAAGTAACAGGTCAGCTTCGACAATTAACAGGTCAGCTTCCTTTTATAAAGAATTATGTGAAGTGTTTGTTGGTGCAAATATTCCTCTAGGAAAATTAACTCCAAATGACGAGATTTTCTTGAACGTCGCACTGGTCATACAATTCCAAATGAATCAACTTTGCGTAAAAGCTACCAATAAAAATATTATGAAGATACGTTAAACCGAATACGTGAATATGTGAATGGGGGAAAATAATTATGTATCAATTGATGAGACAACCGATTCAGAGGGGCGTTATGTGGCCAATGGTATGCTAGAAGCTACTAGTTTCGGACAAATGTTTCTTCTAAGCTCAGAGGTTAGATATGCAAACTGTTCGATAAATCCATGTTTATTGTGGCCTAATGGAGTACAGCGTGACAACGTTCTCCTCTTACTAACAGAGGCATGGTAAAGGCAGCAAAATCGATTCAATTATTTTACAGTAAGATGGTGCATGTTACGTGTTTGGCCATGTTTTTCATTGATTTCTTCATGGCGTAACAGGTCACATCAACATTTCCAAAAGCGGATACACTAATTTCCACAGAAAAGAACATATTTTCGAAAGCGCCAACCCGAACTGTGTATTTCAAAGATAAAGCCCCTAATATAGCTTTGCCCCAGCACCAATTTTAACACGCTGGAGTACATGGTTAACTTGCACTGTGACAATTTTCAAGTAGTGAGAGAAGTAGTTGCATATAAATTGGTTACCAAGAGATTGCCAATATCTATCAGGAGATATTTTGGAACACGATTTAACAAGCAGTGACATAGTGTTTTTCAAATATGCATTTATAACATATGTGGAAGTTGAGAGAAGTTTCTCAAAGTAGAGCAGTTTTAGCTGACAACCGCTGTTTCCTTACTTTTGATAACTTGAAGATGACCATGGTGGTGTACTGCAACGCTAATAAGGTATGTTTTGGCTAATGGGTACATTTTATAAAATTTAAAATGACCTGATAAATTTTGAACTTATTTATTATTTAGGAGCAATAATTGCATTATTTATTAGGAAAGTTAATTTTAAAATGTGGTTATTCAGACCATATTCATTATTTGCGACAGTTATTAATTTATTATAATGAAAGTAATTGCTACTTTTTGTTAGGACATTTTTTTTTATATTTTATCTGCAATTTATATTTTAGGGGCATTGTATATCTCATTTTTAGAGAATTTTAGGTCAACAACTAGATCTTCAATGTGACAACTACTACATTTCCATCACTGAGATATCTAAGCTATCTTATCGGACTTTTTCTACCTTTTTCAACTAAATGAAGTGTTCATACCACTAGCATTGCAGCGTGAATTTTAGGGGTTATTATTATCATCATCAACATAATCATTACTATTATTATAATTGTTGTTAGGTTGTAGAATGTGCGAAAGAATTGAATGTAATTGGTAGAATGCATTCACAAACAACGTAAGATCTTCCTCTGTTTGCGACATTTAGCATGTTTGAAAACATAAATTAAACTCCTACTGTATTAATGAAGTATGCATGCATAGTATGTGCCACATACTGAGCCTCAAAATACTGATTTTGTTTTATTTTTTTAATTTAGGTGCTGCAATACAAATATTTCCGTTGAAATAATTACTTTTTTGCGGAATGTAATGCTTCTCACATTTAGTACGTGTAACAGAGGAAGTTAGGGTACATTTATCCAGGCCAGAAATGAATTAAAGCTGAAAACTGTACTGTTAAAGCAATACATGAATATGATGAACAGAAGATGGTCGTTTTGTTCTGATTGCAGATAAAGCAAGCATAGCATAAAGTTTACTTGTAGTAGAACCGGAGCTTGTAGTATTTCTCCTCGTGGGAAATTGAACCAGAGAGGGGTTTATACTTGGCCAGCGATGCTACAGTCACTGGAGACCGAGCCTGTCACAAAGGATTTACCGCTCATGATGCAGGATGGAGATCTTGCTGTGTCTTGGACCAAGCAAAAGTCTTTTAAAGTGCAAGTTAAAGGACACTTAGTAAAAAGAAAAGATTCACTAAAGATTAACATATAAATGTTAATTATTTCATATGGTACAAAAGCGACATTTTTCTATACTATGTAGTTATAAATGTAAAGCAAAGGCGTATTTCATGTAAAATCTTGTTTTACAAATAAATATTACACTATTTGACTAACTGCTGAATTTAATATTGTGATTTAGTTAATAGGTACAGAAAAATTTCGTTAACCCGAATATATTTAACGGGGCCAGTTTTGAAAAGAAAAAATATCTTTAGGAAAGTAAGTGAAAAGTTTATTTATAGTCGATAAACTGTTATTCTCAGGAGATATTACTTGAATTCCCTTTCCAGCAGACGAAATCATTGCACTCATTCCAACTGCTTGGGACCAGGTTGTAAGAGAAATTTTGATCAAGTCATGGAAAAAATTGAGGCCTAGTATGTTTTCTTGCAGAACACAAGATTGAAGAAGAACAAATAAGTGTGGAAGAATTTTATACAAATATAATAATTTGTAACAAAAAATTCCCTTATCTTAAGAAAATGATGTTAATTCTTCTTTCTAATTGAAATCGATTTCACGAACACTTGTCCGCATCTTCAGTCACAGAAAACCACAGGAGAAAACATATTCGTTGTTAAGGAAGTTACTATGTTATGTTTTTCCAGTATTACCAAAATCTGAAAACGAAACACACTTAAGAACAGAATCAATTGCTAGCTTTTCAAAATTCACTACGCGATGTTTATTTTTTTAAATAAATATATTTTCCCAAACCATTAAATCTATTGGGACATTTAACTTTATAATAATTTAACTTCAGGATTATATCTCCTTCATTTAAAATTACATCGTCTTCGACAGATATCTGGCAACCAGTGTAAGTTTCCAGTGACGGAGATAGAAGAGGTAATACATCTCCCTCAACATACAACAGCTTGATTTCTTCACGTCCAGAGACGATTCAACTTCAACTTGTCAATATCTCAGGTGACATCCAATTATCTGTGTCCAGTGAGATTATCTCTTCAGTCGAGAATTATACGAGAGTTCCAGTTCCAAAGGTAGGCATTGAAAATCAGGAGATTTCCAATGGGCGGAGTTATACACTTCTTGGAGAGGTAGAAGAAAGACCACACTTAGTCGCTGCAGCATGGCCGCTGAAGATGACCACGACGGTGGTTGAAAAACTAGTTTCCGGAGGAAACATTTGAGCATCTAAGTCTGAGTGAGTACTCTTATGCAAATTGAAGCATGCCAGCTACTTGTAATTAATATAAAAAATGTCTCGCTTTAAATACCTTGACAATTTTTATAATAGTAAACACTTCCTCCTTTGGTAGGCCGGTGTCCGGTCTCTGGCCGACCTGGTGGGCTGTTCCCCAACCATGGTGTGGGATGCCGGTTGTGCTGACCCGCCTGGGAGTATTCAACGGTTAAATAGTAGGGACCCTGCAGGCCCTCTGCCTATCGAGACTCCTTGACTCGGCCGCAACCTGTCTCCTGTAGCCTCATCCTTCCTGCAGGGATGCTCCACTTGGGATATAGGTACAACAGATCAAAACTGGTCACATTGCCAAATCCCCTCTGTACCGTAATCCAATCCAAGGGTCTATGGCCCAGTAAGTATTTCAAACTGTGTTACATCCCTAGCTGGTAGTGAAGAAATTCCCAATGTACCAATTATTTTTTTAAAAAAATCCAATGTCTTCGTTAACAGGATATCTTAGTTCGATTTCGTAAAACCATTCTTAAAAATGCTTATTGTGTGTTTCCTATACATCGCGTAATTAGAATCATCCAGATAACTTACCATGACCGAGGTTTGAAACTTTATGTTACTCATTGTACACATTTTTTAAGATGCTTTATGGCATATTTGCTAAGCCGATAGTCAAACTTTAGGGTTGGTTGCTGTTTGACATTATATTCTTTGGTGAATAGCCAAACATTAAAAAGCATTGTAGAAAATATAAATACATGAAATCCAAACTGTAACAAGGAATGTTTCGAAATTTGTTATCACACACACATATACACACAGAGAGAGAGAGAGAGAGAGAGAGAGAGAGAGAGAGAGAGAGAGAGAGAGAGAGAGAGAGAGAGAGAGAGAGAGAGAGAGAGAGAGAGAGAGAGAGAGAGAGAGAGAGAGAGAGAGAGAGAGAGAGAGAGAGAGAGAGATACATATGCACTCAAACAGGAAGTTTATATGAAACGTTGCGCAAAAATCATTTAGAAAAATGTTGACTTCAAATACTATTTCCAGAAAATACAAGTAGACATTTTATTTGTTGTAAAAATATCTGAAACTTATTAGTTTAATCAACAACGTTACAGTCATTATTGAGAGAATATAAATTTCCGAAAAGATCTTCACATAAAGAGAATTTGGAGTATACTGTCTTCAAAATCTTCGTATCCCTTTTTGGATGGAATCCAATACCTGCTTTCCATACGCACGTGATGAAGAAAGAAAATAAAACTTTTATTCTAGAAGTGGGTGCCCTCCAGGAATTCATTTCTATCTCCTAAATTTTTTAGCCCATAAACCGTCAGTGTTGTTTACATCCACGCGTTACATCAGCTGCGATTGGTTCCCATGGGATGTTAAAATATTTATAAAGGCACTATTTCCCTTTAATGTACATTTAATTGTCCGCAATAATTTACTCTTTCAATAATCATCTGATTTATATTATAATATATAAAATAAAAGTATATATACATATATACCTTTATTTTATTGTAAATGTATTTTCACAATCTGAGATATCTTACAAAAAATGCGTTTAGCCACGCATCCGAACATTCTAGATTTTCTTACATATCACTTAATGTATCTTGAAATATTAAAACGATACAAAATCTAGGATTAAAGTTAAATAAAACCCGGGAACCCCATATGTTCAAGAATTAAGACAGTAAAGAGATATAAAAGTGTAACGTGTACAGAGATACATATAAAGTGTGGCTGCGTGATTACATAGATTTGGAAATCTGCTTTGCAGAAATTTAGAACAGCTCTTTGATGCAGTTGAAAGACGTGAAATTGACATTCAGCTGTCTTCGAGGCTGACTCGGTGTTTCGCTGTACGAAAACAAATGAAAGAAATCTCTCCGATACACTTCTATCGTCGACTGTCGCAAAACCCCAACAAACAACTGCCGCTCCTAAAACGTTGTGGGTATTTATACCTCCCCGGCCATTATTTTTAGAAAGCCGCAGATCTTTCAAGAACTTTTTTCCCCTTTGTAATTTACGTCCTTCAACGTCAAGTAATATCGGACGATGCATTAATAGGTGATATGATGCTCAGATGGACCCGAGGTCCATAGAGCTTAGCGTTACCCGACATTCGTCTTTTAAAGATAGGGAAAACCCCGGAAAAACCTTTATCCAGGTAACTCAACCTAACTGAGATTCGAACTTGGGACCTCTTCAGACCTTTCAAGAACGTTAGCGGCAGCAACAATGGACAGAACAATCTGGAGGCTCTCTCCTGTCAAGCGCCCGCCTCCGGTTTGTGGCAGGAGCACAACAATGACACACGGTGACAATAGTGAATATAATACTAATTTAATAATGAAGCAAAACGTGAATGTGTTAAATTGAGAATTCCAGCAAACCGTTTGACTCCCTCCAAGGTGGGTTCAAACCCAGGTAATCGTAAAGTGAGATTTGTGATGTACAACACATCACTGGGGTGGATTTTCTCCGGGACCTCCGGTTTCCCCAGTCATCATTCCACCAATTGTTCCACTATCACCTTTCCTTTCATCCACTTCACCCTCATTCCGTTCATCTGCTTCCCTCACTCTTATTCCGGGAATCCGGCTGATCACCCAACCCTGTATTTTTCTCTGTGAATCCCTCACCGACACCTAAAATGGCATAAGGGATAGAGGACTATAAAAAATAGCACTTATCCAATTCCAAGAGAAGAAGAAGAAGAAGAAGAAGAAGAAGAAGAAGAAGAAGAAGAAGAAGAAGAAGAAGAAGAAGAAGAAGAAGAAGAAGAAGAAGAAGAAGAAGAAGAAGAAGAAGAAGAAGAAGAAGAAGAAGAAGAAGAAGAAGAGAATTCTAATAAAAGCTACGAGAGGATGTAATTTTTTTCACATTGGTAGAAATATATTATAAAATGGTAGAGACAGACCGAAAAAATCAAATCCCGGCTATGGCATTGAGTTTTTCAGTCTGGCTCTGCCCTTTCATAGTACGTCCTACACACGGCTAGTGTGAAAGAACAATTAATTTCCATTAATGGTACCTAATAGTGGTCCCAACTATAAGTTCCGGGTCTTAAATTACTTACAGCATAGTAAGTCGCCATTAAGGTAGCTGTCTCATGTGTTTATGAGAACTCCTAGTGGTTTACCCGGAAATAACACGAGTCAGTTGGAGAATTTAATGTCATTTTGGCTCGTTGGCCCTAGTAGCTCAATGGTTTAGAGCGGCTGGACGGAAACCAGAAGATCCGTGGTTCAAATTCCGGCTATGGCATTGAATTTTTCATTCTGGTTCTACCTTTTTATAGTGTGTCCTACACACGGCTAGTGCGAAAGAACAATTAATTTCCATTAACTGTGCTTAATAGTAGTCCGAACTATAAAGCCCGGGCCTTGAAGTCCTTACAGCATAGTAAGTGGGCATTAAGGTAGTTGTCTCATGTGTTTATGAGAACTTATAGTGGTTTACCGGGAAATAACACGTGTCAGTTGGAGAATTTAATGTCATGTTGGCTCGTTGGCCCTAGTAGCTGAATGGTTTAGAGCGGCTGGACGGAAACCAGAAGATCCGTGGTTCAAATCCCGGCTATGACATTGAATTGTTCATTCTGGCTCTACGCTTTGATAGTGCGTCCTACACACGGCTAGTGTGAAAGAACAATTAATTTCCAGAGATATATTAGTTTATGGCAGCAGCAATTTATTTCCTAAAATGTCTACTCAATCGCAGGTCACCGGAAACAATCTTTTATGAAGTATCTGTAAATGTTACCTCAAATATGCATTTACAAACTTGTTCCTTTACTTTCACCATTACAAATGCGTTTAAGCTTCAGGATGTCATAAAACAACCTGCACAACATTTCTTACACTTTCCTTTTGAAACTGTAATTGCAAAATCCCTGTTTTACACTAAGAGGATAACTTGTACATCCCTCAGCTTGAAAGGATCATTATCTAAAAACACCATAATGTACCAGAAATTCAACGGCCACAGAGATTCACCTTTTGTTCTCATCAGAGATAACGTGTGATTCACTAACAATGATACTATGAAACAGGTAGTCATAAATAACCTCTATGGTCTTTGTGTGCCCTGCGTATGCCGTTCTTCAGAAAAGCTGTTAAGTGATTCCTTTCACCTGCCAGATTCCTGCCCATTTCGATGTTCACGGCCCAGCCAATAACTGGCCAGCTTTTGTTTCCCGGCTTCCCTCTTTTCTCTTCTACTTCGTCTATTAATTAAGCGCGGTTCTCCACGTCCTGGGGGAGCTAATTACTGGATAGCAATGCTGTAAGTGGTCAAGCATGAGGTTTAGTCGCAGCAAAAGCAGTGGCGCAGAAGAATTATACCATTTCACTTCTCGATCAAGCCACCTTGCATGCCTGGCTTACATTAATCACCGCTACCAACTGTCAATAAGCGCTGGATGTATGGCTGATCCATTTTCTCTTTCTTCTCAAAGAAACAGAAACAAAATAAGTGTATTATCAGGCTGTGCGACAAAACAGCATGAGCACACTTGAATAGACCTACTTGAGCAGCAACCATCTTGTCGGCACCTTGTGCTGCATATAAGAGATCCGGGAAAATTCGATGACACATTAGATGGTGAGCAGCGATTACCATAAAAATGGAGGATAAATATTATAATATGTGTATGGTAATTACACAGTTATGTTGTGAATCAAGAAAACAAGCCTGCCTTCATGAATATTGTAGAGTCATTGAACTATACTTATTATAAAACTAAAGTTATTCGTGTCTCTGTGTCAGACCATATATATGATTACAAATGCTTGAACGTACAATTACGGAAATTCAAGGAAAACTAGGGCCAGTATCAAAAATATCATCAGTTATAGTTCAAAGAGTTAAAAAGGATATGGGTTCAGTGTTAGATATCAGAATTGCCGTTGATCAGTATCAACAATCTTGAAGCGGATATAATGGGTGGCGCACAATTCCGCCAGTTTGAAACAAATAAAAGTTGGCGAGCAAGGGTTCCACGTTGGCGCGACGGTTTAAAGCAGAAGAATGTGATGGTAGCGCACAGTTCCATCTTCACGCTACAGTTTGAGGCAAATATTGTTTAGCTCAGCTTAAAGCAATGAGGTTTATCTCAGGGTATGCGTGGATATGTATGATAAGGATGGTTTTAATGACACTGTAATGCCCGTTTCAAACTGGTTTAATGGCTGCTTCTTTTATAATTACATTAACCTCGAAGTTGTCGACCAAGGGTTACCAATATCACTGTTTAGATTTACTATAGGTGAAATGCTTATTACTCGATAAAATTTAATTCGTTCTTCACATAGCCCGCCTCGGTAGCGTGGTGGTAGGATGTCTGCCTCACGTTCAAAAGGTCCCGATTTCGAATCTCGGTCAGGGTGGGTTAACAGGATAAGGTTTTTTCCGGGGTTTCCCTTATCCTTAAAGACGAATGTCAGGTAACTCTAAGCTCCATGGACCCCGGACTCATTTGAGCATCATTTCACCCATTCCATTCATCGTCCGATATGACTTAACGTTGGAGGACGTAAATTACAATTAAAGGCCTGCCTTCGACCAAGAGAGAAGAAAAGGACCACCGTAATCAGCTTCACGCCGAGGACTGAATGTTCTCCATAGCTGCGCGAGGGTGTGTGTAACTTCCACTTTCTCGAAGCCCTTTATTCAACCAAAGTTTCCCCTTGTGACTATTTTTTCATGCCATTATTAAGGGTCCGAAGAATACCCTATTCAAACAAAGTCAAGTGCTACCTTTTAGAACTCTGCTAAGGACACTGTTTCTTTCGTTTCTTTTGTTAAAACAACTATTCACCCACACTGATATTGGACTCAACTGCCCCTGCACGTGTTGTAACAAAGAACCAAGATTCCTTTGAAATCCATCATGATTCTTTACTTATTTCAATTCTTTAATTTCGGTATCAATCTATATTCCAAAACTTGAAAGGTTAAAATTTCTCACACAGCTACTGCTTGCGTACCAGAAAACGAGAAGGCTATTTAAGATGGCTAAATGAATAGGGGAGTGTACAGTTAGATAACCGAATTTAAGTAAGGTCAAAAGAGATATATGCAGAAACTTCTGCAACGCCACTGAAGTTTCGAATGGTGCTAGGCTTATGAAACTAATGATAAATAACTGCGAGAAAGGCTGTACTTAAAGCCTTCAATTAACAAGACATTTCTGAAACTGTTTGTCGATGAAGAATCTATATGATAAAAACTATAAAAGTAAATACCATTTGTGGAGAGATCGTATTTACATTTGCAACAAAGGCGCTGACAGTTAATAAACTGAAAAGCGTAGAGCTTCCAGATAAAAACTATAGTGTAGCACGAAAGGAAATCCTGAAAGGCAGTGATTTCTATGGAGCAATAGGAATGAAAGACAAAGTCTAATCTCAACAGGAACTGCTAAAGCGGGAGGCCAAAAAAAGGCAAATTGAGAAGATTCACACCTCCACATGAGGATGTTGAATCCCTTGGAATCAAATGTGCTAACCAATAATTTAAGCCATGCAACTCAGCAGGATCAGGTAATCTGAAGCCAACGTCACTGCAGCAGATGTTGACATTATAAAGATACTACTGTGCTACCTATATAAAACTAGTCTTGCACTGACATTTTCCAATGTCCTGGACACAGGCCAGAGTGGTCTACAGACTAAACTTCTAGCAGATGAGCCCAGGACATGTAGCCCAGCTAAGACATTTTTCTTTTGTTAAAACTGTTAAAGAAGCTTATTACTGCTAAATAATGGGCTACGGCTTAAGTGATCATTTTATATACAGACTAATTTTCCAGTAAACCTCGAAAGTCTGCAGAAATAGTTCTACACTATTTTGCATTAAAACACAAAAATCGCCACTGGATAAAGGTATTGCTCTAGGAGTATTTCTTGACATTGAAGGGGCTGTTAACTAAGGTAGTACTTTAAGATGCCAGTTACTTTGGAATTTCTGCATCCGGTAGTTCATGAATAAGAATTGTGTTAAAAAAAGGAAACAGGCAATATCATTCCTGAAGACACCGTGTCTGCATCGGGTGGAGGGACTGCCACTAGGAAAGGTTACTTTGACGCATCCTCCATGGCCTAATCTGGGAACTTAATGGGGATGGCTACTTTACTGCTTCTTCGTTTACTTCTTTTCTGTTTTCATATTTTTGGTTGTGAAAGATCTGGAATGTTGTACTCTTCATTTGTTATTACAGTTGGTAGCAGGAATTTTGGTGCTGAAGGTGGGAAGATGGTGTCCTCGGAGTCAGCGGCGATCACGTGGAACAAGATTATTCTCATCGGATGTCCCACGTTGTGACTGGCATCGAGTGTAATTCAGCCGACCAGGAAAACAATGATGACGCCACAAGTTGCTAACTCTTCTCGGCCAATTCTGGCACTCTGATGTACGGATATATATATATATAAAGTCTCCGGATCTTCTTCTGTCAGTGCTATGAGAACTGTCGAAATTTTAGGCGTGGTCGCGAGTGAAAGGATAAATTTTCTAAATAAACTTCGATACCAATAAATTCTTTTTAATTTAAACATATCAAGACGTTCAATTTAATTTGTATTATTTATACAATGTTTCGTATAGAACTTGACAATGCTTGATTACAACGGATTACATGGTTTCGTCGCGGCACTGAATTTGTATCTGTTCATTTTAAAGCTGTTGCATCAAAAGATGCCTTCTTTCCTAGCTGTTTTACCAGAACTATTGATTTTTCCTTCTCTCTTTGCCATCACTATCAATCAAATAAATTTCTACTGGTCCACGTCAAACATCACATAAACTAATTTTTGAAACTACCAATCATAAAGCATTCGCATCATATCACTTACGTGTTGCGTCATTCACGATCTACTGAATTATAACAGGTTCCTTCCTTATTCATTTTAACATGTCCATATCGATTCTTAAACCACATATTTAAACATTTTAACTAAACCAAAACAATCGTTATAAGGTGCTGCTAAATGTAATCAAGCAAATCAAATCAATCAAATTAATGTTGAGCAAGATTTTATAACATAAGATAAGGTAATGTTCTAAGCCTAGATATGTAATCAACAACCTATATTGGAGGTGATTATAAAAATGGCATTCCCATGAACGCAGGAATGCGCTGTTAGCTCTGGAAAACTGGAAAAGAAGTAACAATTGCACAAAGCAAATGCGTGTCACAAATAACAGTCACATTCCTGATTTGGCTCTATTTTATTTATTTTCAGGAACCCTTAAAAAGTATCTCCTTCAGTTATATAGAAACAAAGAGCAATCCCATTTATGAACAAAGACTTTCTTATATTCGAGGGCTGTTCAATAAAGAATGATCACAAGTCTTTACGGTCATAATTTTTCACTAAAATTCAAACTTATTATATTCTGTTAGCTTAGTGTGAAACAAACACGCCGTAGTAGTTTCATTGTTGGTACTCCTGGTTCCCGCCTGTGAGAACCAGGCAAGTTCAGACATGTTCAGCATCGCCTACGGTTGCAATGGAGGTAACATGCAGTTAAAGTTAATGTTAGAGGAAGATCCGGAGTTCCTTTCAAACGTAAACACTGCTGATGAAACTAGGCTCCATCATTTTGATGCTGAGAGCAAACAGCAAAGCTCAGTGTGGAAATCTCCTTCACCAACAATCCCCCAAATAAAGCAAAAGCGGTTGCTTTTGCTGGGAAAGTTATGGTCATCTCATTCTTTGATATTCATGGAATGGTTTATCAGCATGTTGTACCTCCACACGCATCAGTAACTGGACAATACTACAGGGGTGTCCTGAAAACATTGCATGTCCATATCAGGTGCAAAAGAGCACATGATGTGAAGCACACGTGAAGCAGGCTGGATGCTGCACCACGATAATGCGCGGCTGCATATTGCCAATGTTGTTGCTGAATATCTTGCAAACATCAACGCGAAGTGCATCCCTCACCCTCCCTATAGTCCGGATTTAGCGTCATGTGACTCTTTTCTATTCCATAACTTGAAGAAACGCCTTCCTGGAAGGCATTATCCATCATCAGATGCAGTGGTGAGGGCTGCGGAAGCAATTTTGAAGGATCTCTCAAAAAATCGTTTCCAGCATGTCTTTGAAGACTGGCAGAAGCGCCGGGACAAGTGCATCGCATCGCAATAATGGGAGATTATCTTTAAAAAGACCATTAAAATTATGAGGATGAGTAAAGGTATGTTGCCAAAAAAGATGTGATCATTCTTATTTTTACAGTGAAAATGAATAGGTATCCTTTCTGATATTGCACATAATTCCTTGACGTGTTTTATATTATGCGTGTAAAATTATCAGAAACGAAACAATAAACTACATAACTTAATGCTGCCTCTACGCTGTTGTGCCAATTTTAGTGTATATTCAGAGATTTTAGGAGTTAGGAAATGTTAATTATGCACCGCATTAAACGCTGTTCCCATCGGAATGGGACCTGATTCCTGCGGTATAACAGGAGAGTACGAATATTGAAAGTTGAGGGGGCAACAAAAAGCAAGACAAAAATTGGAAACAAAATAAACATGGCCTGCTAAATTACCGCCGGAATACTGCTGGTAAATGTGAGCATTTATTCCACACAAATCCCAGTTCTCTCCACAGCCAGCAACAGGGACTTAAAACAAAAAACAATGAACTTTTATTTCCGTTAGCCCGCCTGGAATATTAAATAAAAAATCACGCTTTTGTATTAGCCCATATGCGTGTAGTTGGAAGAAGCGTTGCAATAAAAATTAATGGCAGCGAGGAGTGTTTTTGAGAGCAAAATGGCAGGAAAAGCTGTTTCGACGATGTACCGTCAATATTTTAGACCACCGTGTTAATGGAATATACACAACAATAAAGAATGCTATGCAAATAATAAAGGGAACGACATGCACGCGCAAAATGTGTGTAATGTGTCAGAAATATGTTTTGTTGTGGATGTCAGTCGCCAGTACCATGGTCGCTGTTTGACACCAACTTTCCAGATGAGCTGCCTCGTCATATTTCTATGCCACATTGCCCTCGCGCCAGCAAATTGCACCGCAAATTAGCTGAAAATTGTTTCTATGAATTTTGTATGAAAAATACAGGTGGACGTAAAACGAGATATTATTCACGTCCTATAAATTGCCAAAAACCATGACAATGTGTGCTTGACTGATGCCCACGCTGCTGTGACAGACAGAGAGAATATTCCAAGCGCGATGTGATCTCTGAATCTCACAGTAATTCAAATTTACGCTCATGTGGTCTGTTATAGATAAACAAAGAAATGCGGTGGAGCTATTGCAGTGGCAGAGTGCACTAAAGTACCGAAGTAATATTGAAACACATGATATTTATTATTAGTATTATTAGTACTATTATAGTATAGGTATTGGTGTCGGTATCGGTGTCGGCGTTGTTGGGTTTGGTGTTGGTGGTGTTGGTGTTGGTGTCGGTGGCGTTGGTGTTGGTGTTGGTGTCGGTGTCGGTATCGGTATCGGTGGTGGTGATGGTGTCGGTGTTGGTATCGGTGTCGGTGGTGGTGATGGTGGTGTTGATGGTGGTGGTGGTGTTGGCGTTGGTATCGATGTCGGTGTCGGTGTCGGTGGTGGTAGTGATGGTGGTGGTGGTGGTGTTGGTGTTGGTGGTGTTGGTATCGATGTAGGTGTCGGTGGTGGTGGTGATGGTGGTGGTGGTGTTGGCGTTGGTATCGTTGTCGGTGTCGGTGTTGGTGGTGGTGGTGATGGTGGTGGTGATGTTGGTGGTGTTGGTATCGATGTAGGTGTCGGTGGTGGTGATGGTGGTGGTGGTGGTGTTGGCGTTGGTATCGGTGTCGGTGTCGGTGGTGGTGGTGTTGGTGGTGGTATCGGTGTCGGTGTCGGTGGTGGTGGTGTTGGTGGTGGTGGTGTTGGTATCGATGTCGGTGGTGGTGGTGGTGATGGTGGTGGTGGTGGTGGTGGTGATGGTGGTGGTGGTGGTTTTGGCGTTGGTATCGATGTCGGTGGTGGTGGTGGTGATGGTGGTGGTGTTGGTGGTGTTGGTATCGATGTAGGTGTCGGTGGTGGTGATGGTGGTGGTGGTGGTGGTGGTGTTGGCGTTGGTATCGGTGTCTGTGTCGGTGGTGGTGGTGTTGGTGGTGGTGGTGTTGGTATCGATGTCGGTGTCGGTGGTGGTGGTGATGGTGGTGGTGGTGGTGGTGGTGGTGGTGGTGGTGGTGGTGGTGGTGGTGGTGGTGGTGGTGGTGGTGGTGGTGGTGGTGTTGGTATCGATGTCGGTGGTGGTGGTGGTGGTTGGTGGTGGTGGTGTTGGTGGTGGTGGTGGTGGTGGTGTTGGTGGTGTTGGTATCGATGTCGGTGTCGGTGGTGGTGGTGGTGATGGTGGTGGTGGTGGTGATGGTGGTGGTGGTGTTGGTGGTGGTGTTGGTGGTGGTTGTGGTGTTGGTGGTGGTGGTTGTGGTGGTGGTGGTGTTTGTGGTGGTGTTGGTGGTGGTGTTGGTGGTGGTGGTATCGGTGTTGGTGTCGGTGGTGGTGGTGGTGGTAGTTGGTGTTGTTGGTGGTGGTGTTGGTATCGGTGTCGGTGGTGGCGGTGGCGGCGGCGGCGGTGTTGGTGGTGGTGGTGGTGGTACCAGTGCGAACTTTCTACATGATTCCTAGAATTCACAAAGTATATCAATAGGATACTTTTAATGTCCTAAAGAACAACTTAATTAAGCACAAAACTCATTACGCGTTAAACTTCATTGAAAAATGCTTTTGAACCTCCAGTCATGAAAATTCCATTTTAAGTATACAAATTTAAGATATAAAATAGCTGACATCTATTAACACTACTTTTTACTGTAAATGACAAATTAATGTATACCTATGTTTAACGGTAGTGATATTTAGCATTTGGAATCAGAAATTTAGCATTTTGATTTTTACATTTAGCATTTTATAGTAATTTAAAAAAAAAAGATTTATTTGAGTTAATTTTCTTAAATAATGAATAGTAATAGTATTTATAAGATATTTAAAACGCATTTATGGAGGGTTATTAATGACAGTAAGTTATAAGTGCATAAACTGTCATTTTATTTTACATTAATATAGGTTAAATCAATACACAAAAATACAGAAAAACTGATACAGGCTAAAGCATACTACATGACACAAAAAAGATAAATCCATTCTGATGGAAGACTAACACAATGAAAAGAAGTTGTTCAAAACTGGCCAATGCCAAAACTCATAATTTTATGAATCATTAACGCTGTTGGATGAAATCAGTGAACATATTTAAAGATTCTGTTCTGTCATTTGAGACCTCATATTACTCACAATTAAATTATATTTACTGAAATATCTTTCAACATCTACGCTGTTGATATGACCCCTAATGCATTGCAGAGCAATGGTGGGCAATAGTGAAGGGTTGCTTTCTAAATTCCAGAAGAGTGGTCGCTTAGTTTATTACGTTCTAAAATGCAAAGGTTCCACAGATTCTTCAGTTAAAGTTTCCAGAAGAAAAAGCTTTGAAAATCAATAATTACTTGGAAAATCTTCGATTTCTTATTTTTATCGCATTTTGAGTCAATTTCACACTTAATGCGCTATATCGCATTTGCGAAAAATAACCACCCCTACCTATTTTATAATATAGGGATTCAACTATATAAGACATACCATGAAGAACAACATCTCGCACGCCTATAGATCCATTGTGGGAGCAAAAATGAAGTAATGACAGAAGGTTACAGGCTACAGACGAGCGACAGTAAAGCACCGTAGTGCCTAACAATTCACACCTCGAAAACCTATACCACTTCTGGAACTGCTTATACAGCGCGGTGAATAAGTAGCTCCAGTATTTTTGATAAATACGCTTTTGTTTGAGAAAGCACTACATGTATTCGGCATCGATATACCCCAGCAAACCCTCTAGTAATATAAGGTTAAAGAAGTGGAATGAGACGGAAATGATGGAGAGTAAATCATGATAAGTGAAAAACCAACCCTAAATTTGCCTGTGAAGCAGAATAATGTAACTATTGTCACACGATGTCGGAGATCTAGCTAAGAATTTTATGAGAGAAAAGTTGAGCCAACTCTGGGACTTCTTACACATACGATTCCTGTTCATGGGGAAAAAATTATAAAATTTTAAGTCATAACGTCCGAATTACACCCCAATTAACTTGAGGTGGCAGCTGACTACAGATGTGCACTAAAATAATTAGTCTGTTACCAATCTTGAATTTTTTTCTTTATGGAGTGGACCCTCTGCCACCAGCCCTGGTTACGATCATCTGAAAGGGATCTACATCGCCTCCTGTACAATGAGGTGGAGCCATAGCCCACGCTTGTCCCTTGGGCCCAGGATGGAGAATGAGGTTGGTGTCGTGATAGGTGCTAGTTATACTTACCTTGAAGTGGCCCCACCTTGAGTGCCAGTTGGTGGTGTCTCTGTCATCTAGTCTTAGGGGTGCCTACCTGAGGCAACTGTAGGTGCTTGTTGGGCAGTCGTTTAAGTTGTCTGGTTATCCATGGAGGAGCCATGGCTGGTGCTGCGTTTCTGTGGTGTCATCTGGTGTGGTGTCTGGTCATCACGATCTGTGGTGTACCTTCAAGAGGTACGTGGTTGTCCAATAATCGTTCTCCGTGGGCTGGCGACGGTCGTCATAGGGATCTCAGTCATGGAAGATCCAAGGTGCTGCGGTGTCATCTGGTATGGTTCTCTAGTCCGTGGGCGTCTCCTGAAAGGAGACTGAGGACGATTTATACATGTGGAGCTGTTGATGGCACATGTATCAAATTCTCTACATGTATGAATCATACTCAGTCTTCTTTCAGGTTTAGTATCAGACTAATACATTTAGTGCGCATGTATACTCAGCTGCCACCTCAAGTTAATTGACCAGTAGGTCTGCCTTCACTGCCTGGAAAAAGAAATGAATTTTGATGCGCACCAAGACACCTGCGCTAATGGCCGTACTAATGGTAACTTATACCCAATGCTGCATGTAGAGAAGAGAAAATCACCCTTAGTTCATTTCATGTTTTACCAGTGATTGCTGACTGAAAGGAAGCCAAAAGAAAATAACAACTGAAGCAATACAATAATAAGGTTTAATAATTTTAAGTATTTTAATTTCAAGCACTGAAAAATAATAATCCAAGATACATCTGTAACACTAACATGACATTACCTAGTGTTACTGCAGCTATGGACCTATTTCGGCGTTAATTTGACTCTTGGCTGTGGACTATTTTTAATGGTTGATAAATGTCAAGCAAAAGAAGGTACGAGGGCTATCCAGAAAGTAGATTACGTTTTCGTCTGTTTCCGCTAGGGGCGGGGCTAGCGCGGCCATCTTGGGGTCAGAGCGTTGCGCAGCTCAGTCGGCATCTAGCCGTGCTAGTGAGAGGTTCGTGCTGTGCTCTGTTCAGATACTGTGACGGTTTGAAATGTCTGCGTTAATTGAAAATCCCGCGAGCTGCGAGGTGCGTGCAGTAATAAGGTTTCTGACTGCAAAAAACTGTAAACCGATAGAAATCTATCGGCAGCTTTGTGAAGTGTATGGGGACAACATTATCACTGAAGGTGGAGTGCGTCAGTGGGTCATCAGATTTAAAAATGGCCGAACCAATGTTCATGACGAAGATCGAAGTGGGAGACCCAGCATAGTGACTGCCGAACTTGTCGAAAAAGTCGATGCTAAAGTCCGTGAAAATCGAAGGTTCACAATAACGGAACTTTCTTTGAGTTTTCCACAAATTTCGCGAAGTTTGTTGCACGAAATCATCAGCGAAAAGCTTGGTTACCACAAGTTTTGTGCAAGATGGATTCCAAAAATCTTGACAGAGGACCACAAAAATCAGCGAATGGCTGCAGCGTTGAACTTTTTGGACGTTTACCATAAGGATGGTGACTCTTTACTCGATCGCATCGTTACTGGTGACGAAACATGGGTGAAACACGTGAACTGTGAAACGAAATTGCAATCAATGCAGTGGGGGCACACAAGTTCTCCCCAAAAACCCAAGAAATGCATGCAAACAATGTCGGCAAGGAAGATGATGGCGACTGTTTTTTGGGACGCAAAAGGTGTGATTTTGGTGGACTTCCTGGAAAGAGGTACTACAATAAACTCTCAAAGGTATTGCCAAACTCTCCAAAAACTCAGAAGAGCCATTCAAAACAAGCGCAGAGGAATGTTGAGCTCTAAGATCTTGTTGATTCACGACAACGCCTGGCCCCACACGGCAAATGTCACTCGTGAAGTTCTTGAATCTTTTAAGTGGGAGTTGTTTCCTCATCCGCCGTACAGTCCTGACCTGGCACCGAGCGACTTCCACCTATTCCCAGCAATGAAGTAGTGGCTGGCTATGCAGCGTTTTGATGACGACGCACAGCTGCAAGAAGAGGTAACGAAGTGGTTGAAGGCGCAGGCGGCCGAATTTTTCGACGAAGGAATTTCCAAGCTCGTACATCGCTGCGATAAATGCCTTAATTTGAATGGTGACTATGTCGAAAAGTAGTATTTGAATGTGGCTTTCATCTGTATATAATAAAATTTGTTTCCTATACTTTGTTTACTTTTTTATTCCAAAACGTAATCTACTTTCTGGATAGCCCTCGTATAGTGAACAATATTATCTTCCTTTAATAAAGAAACGTATTGAATAAAATCAGTTCAGAAGGCGTTCATCTATCTATATCAAATATTTCTTGACATGGTTTTTAAATAACCATTAGATCATGAATTTAGGATTACTATGCAGGGGATTTAGCACCAAAACCTGTGGTTTGTTGTACCTAAGCCCCAAGTGGGGCATCTCCGAAAGGAAGGAAGGATGAGGCGAGAGGTGACAGATTCCGGCCGACCCAATAATCCACGACAGCGCCCAGACACCCGCCGTCATTTCTCCCCGAAAGAGAGCATCAGATGCGGGATGATGTGAAATGTTGATAGATATGAAATGGAGGTACAAGAAATTCGGGAGATGTAATTAACCTACAGAGTATTCGCCTGTCGACCTGGGAAACCCACCAAAAACCATGGATCAGGTAGGTCGGCCACTGGAATCGAACCCGGGCTTCCGTAATTTGGGTCACAGTAGGACGAAACAGCCTGAACCATCCTGCTCGGCCTAATGATAATGATATGTATATAAGGGCGCTCAACTACAGCGGTTATCAGCCCCCTTTAAAGAATTACTCATGAAAAAAGACAGATATAAATTGTTCTAAACGGTATGCAAGTGTAAATAAACCTACAATCAAAGGAAATGTATATCCAAACGGCAAAAAAATATATTCACTAAATTCTAAAGTCTAACCTAGAAAATAACCTAAAAACCTTCTCCACTACTTTGTTGTCATCCGCTAGCATTTCTGCAAAGCTGTCCGGCTGCTGTAGAGACGTCCTAAGGTGTACTAGGTAAAAGCACTCTAGCAGCACGTGTCGTACAGGTAACGCATTGTTACATAACGGACAGACTGGAGCAGGCTCCTTTCTTAACAGAAAGCTACGCCTAAAATCGCAGTCCCAATGCGTAACCGAGTCAAACTCACCTCCTCACGACGAGATGAACGACAGGAGATAATAGCTCTAAAATCTTCCGATATCACAGATAGTACCGCAAGTCTGGGCTCCATGGTAGCCGTCTTGGCTGCTGAATCAGCAATTTCATTCCCCCGCAAGCCTACGTGACCAGGGATCCATTCACACACCACGCTAACACCGGAAGCATGTAAAACTTGGAGGGCAACCTGGATACGTTGCACAATAGGGTGGTAGTTTTACAGCTGCCGTAGTCTTTGAAGTGCACTGAGGGAATCACTCAAGTTTAAGCAGTCCACCAACTTTCTACGACGTAGGTGTAAAACGGACTGGTTATACCAGACATAAAGCTCTGCGGTATAAATGAAAGTGCGTATGGAATCCGAATGTAAAGGGTTCGGTTCCACACACATAAGCACAACCAACACTATTTGAGCTCCTGGAGCCATCAGTGTAAATTACAAAATGGTCTTCATAATGTGACAAAAATTTTAAAAATTATGTTCGGATTTTAGACATAGACATGGTAGATTAATCCTATTTAGCCATGCCCAGATCTACGTGTAACGCTGTGCAGACAAGGAGGTCATCCCCCCTCCCCCTGGGGGGGAGCTTGGCCTAAATAACACCTTTTAAGGAGTATTTTTGTATATCACAAAATAACGTTCGCACATTTTAAATGAAAGCCAAATATAAAGCACGAAAGCAGTGGGTTACGGGAAATTCCATTAATCATTGGCAGGACATGTGAGTAGAGTATGTTAATGGGTTTCGTTTCTGTGATGGAATCCGACCAGGGCAGGAATCTCATTCCCATCTCAAATGTGCAGTGAGACAAGTTTTGGGTGGACGAGGGTAATATCAATGCGACTCCCCCGGAAGTCTGTATACAGCCAGAGGGGTGGTGCTTGTAGCTTTATTGTGGCCCGAAGCAGGAAGGGGCAGGTCAAATTTGCATCGCTCATTTGGCGTTTTTTACGTCGTCGAGGACGGTGATGCGGCGGCTATTATGCACGAGATCGATAAAAATGTAGAGATTTTCGAGGTCTCTTTTGTTTTACAGCCGAGGGTTCTCTGGAGTTTATCATTAAATCGCACACGCAGGACTGCAGAAAGGGTGTAAGCTAACGTTTTTGTGTCTGACAGTTTCAAAACCTCATGGATCAACAGTTCATGTCTAATCCTTCTCGCACACCCTCCTTTCCGCTGCGTGCGTGTCCCAATGAAATAATGTATTTTCATTAACAGTTTCATATGCAAAGTGCGTTTAGAACTGTGAAAACAAACCGGTATCACATTTATACGTATTAAATAAACATACTTTGAAAATGTTTGTCTTCAGCACGCTAATGAGAATAAACCAAACTTATTAGGAATATGAGTGAGGTAATTCTGAATGGTAGATCATATATCTTTCTGCTCAAGAACTAAGAATTGCATTTTTGAACTCACTTCTATAGTAAAGAAAATTGAAAACTTCTCTTACATTAAAAGTGGCGGGGAAGTCATTCGCGATTAAATTGTGAATCTCCGTGATGCTTCATCACTGAACGATAAATTCTTGAGGTTTGGGGAAGCATCATCATCATTGACGACGGAGCTCTTTTCTTCTTACACATATATAGAAACTATATATCGCTCCCTTCCAACTTGAGGAACTTAAATATTTTTTCCTTCTGCTTCTTCTTCTTCTTCTTCTTCTTCTTCTTCTTCTTCTTCTTCTTCTTCTTCTTCTTCTTCTTCTTCTTCTTCTTCTTCTTCTTCTTCTTCTTCTTCTTCTTCTTCTTCTTCTTCTTCTTCTTCTTCTTCTTCTTCTTCTTCTTCTTCTTCTTCTTCTTCTTCTTCTTCTTCTTCTTCTTCTGCTTCTTCTTTTTAATTTACACCCCCCAACGTTAATCGGACGATGAATGAAATGACTGAAGTTATGCTCACATAAATTCAGGGTCCATAGAGCTTAGAGTCACCGACATTCGTTTCTCAGATAAGGAAAACCCCTGAAAAAACCGTATACAGGCAACTCACCCTGACCGAGATTCGAACTCAGGATCTCTTGAACGTGAGGCAAACACGCTACCATCCACTCTACCGAGGTCAGCTAAATACAAAATGAATACGAATTGATAAATAAATAAATAAATAAATAAATAAATAAATAAATAAATAAATAAATAAATAAATAAATAAATAAATAAATAAATAAATAAATAAATAAATAAATAAATAAATAAATAAATAAATAAATAAATAAATAAATAAATAAATAAATAAATAAATAAATAAATAAATAAATAAATAAATAAATAAATAAATAAATAAATAAATAAATAAATAAATAAATAAATAAATAAATAAATAAATAAATAAATAAATAAATAAATAAATAAATAAATAAATAAATAAATAAATAAATAAATAAATAAATAAATAAATAAATAAATAAATAAATAAATAAATAAATAAATAAATAAATAAATAAATAAATAAATAAATAAATAAATAAATAAATAAATAAATAAATAAATAAATAAATAAATAAATAAATAAATAAATAAATAAATAAATAAATAAATAAATAAATAAATAAATAAATAAATAAATAAATAAATAAATAAATAAATAAATAAATAAATAAATAAATAAATAAATAAATAAATAAATAAATAAATAAATAAATAAATAAATAAATAAATAAATAAATAAATAAATAAATAAATAAATAAATAAATAAATAAATAAATAAATAAATAAATAAATAAATAAATAAATAAATAAATAAATAAATAAATAAATAAATAAATAAATAAATAAATAAATAAATAAATAAATAAATAAATAAATAAATAAATAAATAAATAAATAAATAAATAAATAAATAAATAAATAAATAAATAAATAAATAAATAAATAAATAAATAAATAAATAAATAAATAAATAAATAAATAAATAAATAAATAAATAAATAAATAAATAAATAAATAAATAAATAAATAAATAAATAAATAAATAAATAAATAAATAAATAAATAAATAAATAAATAAATAAATAAATAAATAAATAAATAAATAAATAAATAAATAAATAAATAAATAAATAAATAAATAAATAAATAAATAAATAAATAAATAAATAAATAAATAAATAAATAAATAAATAAATAAATAAATAAATAAATAAATAAATAAATAAATAAATAAATAAATAAATAAATAAATAAATAAATAAATAAATAAATAAATAAATAAATAAATAAATAAATAAATAAATAAATAAATAAATAAATAAATTAATTAATTAATTAATTAATTAATTAATTAATTCATATATAGAATATGGGGCCAGCCAGGCCCCGTAGCTCATTCGGTAGAGCACCTGCCTGCCATGCTAGGGGCCCAGAGTTTGATTGTCGACTGGAGGTGGGGATTTTTCTCCAACCTAGGTAATTCCCCATGTTCCCCGGAGTCTGGAAGTATGAATGAGAGTGTGACTGTGTGCGTGATCGAATGATACACCCAAACATTACGAGTTAACACCTTCGATATGTCCCAGAGGAGAGCAGCTGTCGATATGACCACTGCAGTTATATATATAAAGAATCACAAAAACGACAGTGGACTATATGATTATTTTGAGCATTTTGATATAGGCACCATTTGTCAAAAATAAATATTTTGTAAGCCATGCGATTGTTTGCCGATGAGAGCGTTTCACCCACGATGATATATTCAGCTGATGTTAAAGGAACATTTTAGTAATACAAATTCACGTTTGGTTACGAGCAGATATTTACGGCTTCTAACATGTGGATTGATATTGCACAGGATTTTCTTTTAATTTACGTCCTCCAACGTGATTAAGTAATAAATCATGTTATGCACGGCATAAAATTCCTGTTTATGCAGCAACTAGAGACTTATTTCATAATTTGACACTTACCAAGAGTAAAAGAATGGAAGTTTATTGGTTTTCTTCTGGTGCCGTTTAATTTTTCAAAAGTAATTACAAAAAATCATTTGGTTTGTTGTGTTTACGCTATGTTTCACAGATAACGATTGATCCACTAATTATATAGAACAGCTAATCTAAGACCCATTTTATAATAAGGATAAATCAGCAATGCTCTTTGAAGCTATACTTAGCCATTATTAAAGCAGTTTTTTGCAACTTAAAAATCTTTTCAATATTACATATCTTACCCCCAGTTCTTCCTGTCGCCCCACATTTGATCTAGCTTAACTTTCACTATGACAACTGTCCCTTCTCTTGTGTGACTCTAGTTTATCGTTCACTTGGACCTCACTCTATTCATAACGTAGCTGTATAATGAAATATGCGCGAAGCAGCCTCTTCTTTGCAAGTTTAACTTCTTGTGGAATCTAACACAAGACGTCTCTAACCCCTCGCAGAATCATCAGCTAACCTTCGCAAACTCAGTTGTGGAACTCAAATTCACATCTGAAGCTACTCACGAACTCATGATGTGAATCACTCGTGAATTGGTTATTTAAAATAAGTACAAATTGAAATCTTCTACAGAATTCCAGAACGTTTGATAATATGGGAGAAAGGAAACTTCCAGAAGATTTCGATGAGTCTATCGACACTTTCCTACTCGATATCTCTGCTGCAATATGATACGTCTTCTCATATGAAGAGGCTACTTAACAAATATCATTTAAAACGATTAAACTAAAAGAATACTACTGGAGGAAAGCTTGTCACATGCAAACTGTTTAAGAGGGGACCGAAGTGCTGAAAGTGATTTTCTAAATAACTAAAGCTAGAGCCTCAATGTTTGTACACATATTACTAGTAACTCAAGATGTGCGTGTACCAGTTTTCATTACAAAGTGTAACTGAATTCTTGATATATGAATTAATTTATACAATTTTATTACCCAAAATCAAAATCAAATCTTCTTTGACAGATGTTGCACATCAGATCTCAGTTTGTTACAGTTAAATTCCTTAACAACTTAGTAACAAATTAACGTATCGGATTTTTGAAACTCTGCATAGTTATTTAAAAAAAATTATTTTATGTGTCAAAGCAAAAAAACTCCAAAAGTCAATGATCGATTTCAGTAATCATTTTTTAATTAAACTATGACATCTATCAAAATTTCAGAATACCGGTTTGTTGCATAGCTTCTGAAGTGTATTGTGTACAATTTTCAAAGCTCTAGCTGCAATATTGTGGAAGAAGATAGCTTTTGAATATACGAGGCATGTTTTTTAAATCAGTACCGTTTTGCGATTCCGTCGCCCCAACGCTACGGTCGGCGTTCCGCACGTGCACGCTGGTTACCTACATCTCTTGTCTACGCACTGACGTCATTACAGACTGATTCTTCATTGTATACGTTGGTTACTGAATGTTTAAGATGCCTCCGACAATCGTGAGTCCCGCCAATTGTGAAATACGCGCTCTTATACGATTTCTTAGTGCTAAAAGCGTAAAACCGATCGATATTCATCGTGAGATCTGTGAAATTTACGGACAAAACATTATGGGTGATGGAATGGTAAGGAAATGTGTGAGAGCACTTAAAGATGGCCGCACAAATGTGCATGATGAAGAACGAAGTAGGCGTACATCGGTCGTTACTGAATATTTGGTGCAGAAGGTAGACGAAAAGGTGAGAGAAGAAACTTCTGCACATGAAGAAACATCTGGGCGGTCAGCGTCTTCAAGACGATAACGAAGTCAAAACAGTTGTGATACAGTGGTTAACACGTCAGGCGGCAGAATTTTATGAGGAGGGTATTCAAAAACTGGTGTCACGTTATGAAAAGTGCCTCAATATTCACGGAAATTATGTAGAAAAGTAGATTAAACTACAGGCTTTCATGTAAAAATAAAATCATTGAAATATATGCACGTCTTTTTTAATTCCAAAACGGCACTGACTTAAAAAACATGCCTGATAAAAAAAAATCACAAAAAACTTAACTTGAGAAAAATGGCTTTAAAGTTTTGCATGCAGTTTATATAAGAAGAATATTTAAAATTTCTTTATATTAGACATCTCCAGCACTGTAAATTACATCTTCATCCCTCCTAGCAGCCTCTTGAACCTTAGATTATAGATGTATTTACTTAAATAGTAGTCTATTTCACATTCCACTTCTAATTGAGAAGCAAAACCAGAGGTTTGGAGCATATCCGGGTTCAGAGTTTGTGAAAACAATGTGGACATGCCAAAACTTTATCAGTTCTTTCAACTGGCCAAAATCTAAAACAATGTATTTGCTCTCACCTAGATCCTCCTCAGTTGCATTGCAACTCCAGTTTAGAAAGGCTTATATCTTTCTTTTGCTGTGCTACAAGCTCAGTTACTTCCTGATTTATTTCAACTGTCTTCCCCCATCTGCTCTTATTCATTAATTTACACAAAGCGGCTCTAATACCCGTTATCTTTGGCATTCTGAAACAGTAAAATAATGCAGTACGATATCAAAGAACATACGTACCTTAACCTCTTTCATTCCGTAATACATGATTGCTCTAGATAGGTTACTGAAATAGACTAAATCAAAACTTACGGTGTAATTTTAGGCACAAATGGGCACTTGAGTATAATAAATATAATACAGAGAGCAAAAAAAACTAGAAATAGCAACTTTAACTATCCCTTCTAAAACACTAGAACAATACAAGAAAATACCAACATTTCACGCCAGATTACACAGGAAGTATATCAAGGAAACGACAAAAAACATACGAAAAATTACTGCCATCTAGGGGATTCATATGAAAGCTTGTTAAAATAGGCTACGGTGGATTAATGCCATTGTAATGCTAATTTTAAAATGAAATCGTTCGTATTCTTCCACAATAACAGACTACATCCATACCCTTTCACGTTCCTTCTATAAAAATCTCACAACTTCAAGTCCCTCATCCGCGGTCTAAGTGAGTACGACATCGATCCTGGAGAGCGCCACAAACGCCCGAGACTGCTTCTAGGCACATCAGATGGCTTATATATAACATCAACCTCATCTTCTGACGCATATTATCCTTCCTTACAAAACACTCCACTGCCAGTAGGGGGCCTAGCCCTGTTCTGGCTTGAGACCGAAGGTCTGACATTCAATGCCCAGTCGTGTGTGTGTGTGTGTGTGTGTGTGTGTGTGTGTGTGTGTGTGTGTGTGTGTGTGTGTGTGTGTGTGTGTGTGTGTGTGTTCGTATTCTTGTTCGATGTGGACCATGACCGTTTTTATTTGTTCTCTGTACTAGTGCAACAAATTAAGTTATTTGTGGAGATTTAAAAGCTCATTTTGTACTGGATTCTACTGTAATTAGTAGATAATTTACTTATTCACAAGTAGAAGTGTTAGTAATAAGATCCTTTAACACTTCATTGTGTAAAAAATATTTATTAATGAGGTCAGCTCAGAATGAATATGAATGAAACAAAAGCTAATCATGCGATAAACAACGCAGCGGAAAGATTACGTACTAAGAGTGCACCAACACATCTCCATTTTCCACTCCGAATTCATTTAAACCTCTGAATAATCTAACTCAGGACGAATCTAATGAAAATATGAATCAGGACAATAGTGAAAATGATAACTCCCAAGTCAAAGCTGTTAAAACACCACCTATTTACATAAGTGATATTAGAGACATGAACATAGTTCAGCAGGCAGTAAAAGCGAAGCAGCAGGCAACTTTAAGCACACTACTGTTTCAAACAAGGAAGGTGTTATCATTAAATTTCAGAATTCTATTTTAATTGGCATTAACACCGGTGTACCTCCTACGGATAGGGCGACGAGATAACGACCTATGTGAATCTGGAAGAAGAACTGATCTTAATCATCTCTTCTTCGACTGCCCAGTAAGTCGTGCCGACACCTTGAAATTGCTACACGACATAACCCGCAATCACCCGATGGGACCATATCAGCTCCCATCATTCATAATACCTTACTCAGGGCCGATATGCAAGCCGTTATTCCGATTTACGAGGACAAGAATGAAGCTGTAGTAAGATAACGCTGCCTTTATGTATCTACACCGCCGAAATCAGAGCCTCCTGGATTCAACGTTATACTCAGACGCAGTAGCCGCCTGAATAGGCTGGCAGCAGCGTCTTAAAATAACATAACAACAACAAATCAGAGAGTTAAGTAATGTTTCGGAACAGTAAAAGGACATCGAAAGGCAATTCATTACTTTGAAAAGAACAAAGCCGAGTACCACACTTACCAAATGTATGTTCGTTACCTCGGCCTCTTGTCCTATTGAACAGTAAACTAGCTTGGAATCTCCACATCACAAATCTTCTCTCAGGGCTAAGACACCGAATCCAACAAATCAAACACATAATAAAGTCAAAATAGCCTCTTGCAATGCCATATAAACACATTCTATACAGCTCACTGATTAAACCTATTTGGCAATATGGTTGCTCCACATTGGGCTCTGCTACAGCGTCACAAGTAAAAAGAATTCAAGTAGTCCAAAACAGATACCTAAGATTGACCACAGGTGCCCCATGGTATGTTAGCAACGCTACACTTCACAGAGGCCTGAACATACCAGAAGTGCTGAATGTCATCAGAACAAGCTACACCAGACTACACCACACTTTTGCCAATCATCCAAATCTACTGCTACAAGAAATTTTCCTATACCCCCCCTCCACAACCGCAAAATAGAAGACTAAAATGAAAACGACATAACGACCAGCTCATTTAATATCATGCGTTTTGTATGTATGATAAAGTGTTCTTTTTTGTTTTGTGATATAATGTAATATGTCTGTTAACTGATGTAGGACTGTTATTGAACAAAATCCTAACACACGCTTCAAGCGATGTAATAATACTCTTGCTCACAACTATGAGTACCATAATTTATTTGGCTACAATAAAGTTTATCGACAGTTAAAATGTGGTTCGTAAATTCTCTGCATTCAAACATGTGGGCGTGCCATTTAAAGCATGGAGAGGCATTTTATCAGCACAGAGCTTTAAAATTGACGTCCAAGACAGGTGTTACATTTGCTCTAAGGGCATAAAACTTTGTAAGCAAATAAATTATGGTGGATATTTAGCAAAAGAAAAAGCAAAATTCCATTTTCTCACGAAAATGACTAAAACAACACTTGCTGTCCCACCTTAAGAAGGATACATCTCTTAAAATGTACTCAACATTTGAAATGTAATGCAGAAGACATTAAAAGTGAATTTTTAATTAAAACAATAAGATAATTCTTTCCTGTTATCATGTTCGGTATAATATACCGTTCCGCATTAATGCACCAGTAATCGCAGTTCTAAAAAGAGTTGGTAATTTAAGAAGGATTATACACTGTAATGCAAGAAACAGGATCAGGTTTTATTTAAAGCCCCGGTTTCCATGGTTTCCAACATTCCCTTCCTGGGCACATTGTGATGCAAATAACTCTATACCAGAGATTAACATTCACACCAACGAAAGAGAGGATTTAAAGCCCTGCACATTCGCAATAGAGAGGCGCCCGGCTTTCTAAACCGCCAACAAAAAGCAGAACAGGAAAACAATGTAACAAAACTTCGTTTTTCGATACACATCAGTTGAGAAGTGTAATTTCCTTTTCCTATACAGTTAAGTGATGACGCATGGTTTATATGATAACGCATTGTTTTCGTACAACGCTGAATTTTGTGTCCCGGCTAAGGTTAATTTACCTTCGGTTTCTGAGAGGCCACAATGAAAATATTTAATGACCCGAGCGGGAAGAGCATAATTATACCATTAAAAACCCTGGCTGTAACGAAGAACTAATGGGAGAATATTAAAAATCTCTTAAGCACAGCAGGAAGGAAAAACAAGTTTTTGAACGGAAATCCTTTAGAGTCACCCAACTGCTGCGGGATTTAGCTGCTGTGGCCATTACATACACAACCCAGAAACATCGTGGCTACTAACCATTCCTGCTAAATAACATTTAATTTTTAATATGGTAGCCGATTTCATAACAAATAACTTAGTGGCTCATTCTGAATTAAAACTAGGATAATTAAGCTGAGAAGGTATTGCCAATCACCACAATGCTATTTCCATTACATTTGGGTGCACATGACTAAGTAATTATTATTGATATGTACATGAAAAATTTCAGACATGTTCTTAAAACCTTTATCTTTAATATCAACTACCATTATTATTTACAAATTTTGTTCTGATATTTTGCTATAATTTTCTAGTTTTTGTAAAAGAAAGCACTGAAATTTACTACAGTTTACTTGGATGGAGACTTCCCCCGACAGGCCAGGACAACAAACTCGCTCCCCTACAGCGGGACGGTACGAGCTCAGCAGCCGAGCAATAATGGTCCCACGCAAGCGATTAGAGCTCCAAAGGTCCCGGCTGGCGGTCCCGAAATGGTCCCAGCAGAGCAGCGGAGACCGGCAACCGACCTACCAGAGGAGGAAGTAGTTTTCCTCAGAGCATATCATCCTGCCATGCACAGCCGAGACTCCCGCCGACACTGCTACCCTGAAAGAGACCACCAGATCAGAGATGATGTGAAATGATAATGGAGATGAAATGGAGAGACAGGAAATTCGGGGGATGTTATTCAGGTATCCAGCATTCGCCTAGCGACTAGGAAAAACCCATTAAAAACCCATGGGTCAGGTAGGTCAGCCACGGCAATCGAACCCGAATGCGGGTCACAGACGAAACCGCCTAAGCCATCCCGCTCGGTACTGGATGGACTATGCTACGAGGGGATTCGGCACGGAGGTCCGAACTTGATATTGTACATTTGATCCCAAGTGGTGCTCCTTCGGGAGGATGAGGTCAGAGCAGACAGAGGGCGGCCGATCAAAGAAGCCATAACTCAGAGTTCATACAGTTGTAACTCCCCGGCAAATCGGTAAAATCGGCATCCCATCCACCGTGGTCCTGAAACGGCCCACCAGGCCGGCCCAGAGACTCTTCCATCGGAGGAGGAAGGGTTTTCCTGCAGGTATCATCCTGCCATACAGCGCCGAAGGAACCTCTGACATTTCTACGGTGAAAGAGACCACCAGATGAGAAATGATATGAAATGATAATGGAGGGACAGGAAATTTGGAGAATGTAATTAAGCTACCCAGCATTTGCCTGGCGACCCGGGAAGACATCCGGAAAACCAATTGTTCTTTCACACTAGCCGTGTGTAGGACGCACTATGAAACGATAGAGCCAGACTGAAAAATTCAATGCCATAGCCAGGATTTGAACCACGGATCTTCTGGTTTCCGTCCAGCCGCTCTAACCATTTGAGCTACTATGGCCAACGTGCCAAAATGACATTAAATTCTCCAACTGACCCGTATTTTTCCCGGTAGACTAATAGGAGTTCTCATAAACACATGAGACAACTACCTTAATGGCGACTTACTATGCTGTAAGTACTTTAAGGCCCGGGCTTTATAGTTCGGGCCACTATTAGGTACAATTAATGGAAATTAATTGTTTTTTCACACTAGCCGTGTGTAGGACGCACTATAAAACGATAGAGCCAGACTGAAAAATTCAATGTCATAGCCGGGATTTGAACCACGGATTTTCTGGTTTCCATCCAGCCGCTCTAACCATTTGAGCTACTATGGCCAACGTGCCAACATGACATTAAATTCTCCAACTGACCCGTGTTTTTCCCGGTAGACTACTAGGAGTTCTCATAAACACATGAGACAACTACTTTAATGGCGACTTACTATGCTCTAAGGACTTTAAGGCCCAGGCTTTATAGTTCGGGCCACTATTAGGTACAATTAATGGAAATTAATTGTTTTTTCACACTAGCCGTGTGTAGGATGCACTATGAAACCATAGCCCACGGGAATCGAAAACGGACCTCCTGAATGCGGGGCCGCAAGTGAAATCGCCTGAGTCATTCCGCTCGGTTTATGTCCTTGATAGGATTCAGTCTTTTTATAAATATAAGTACGCCTTGTGGTTTACCAAAGAAAATCAGTCAGTGTTGAGCTTAATGACGTAACAGCATGTAGCTATGGTAACTTAAATGGTTAGAGTACAGAACAGAAAATGGACGACTTTCTAATCCCAACCCATACATTCAGCATATATGAAAAGCAGATACTTCATTATGTATGTAAAAAAACGTAAATACCATAAAATCTAAAAACTCTGTATTCAGAAGCCATTCTTACAATGGCATGTACTTTCATCCCTTTCTTACAGCTGAACACAGCTCGGCACAACTCAATTCCATCGCAACCTACAAATGCAGTTTCAACCTTTCCAACAAATCTATCAAAGTAGACGTGAAGCAAATTATTACATCTGGTCTCTCTCACGCCTGCGCAGAAAGTGGAGTCATCCTTCTCTACTGTGGTTGAGCGAGGCGCCACTTACATAAAGCAATGCTTACAGAGGAAGATAGCAGAGGTGATGCCACCAACGTCACTACGTATAGTGTACCTTTTTGCAGACCCGCTTGTTCATTAGAGCAACATTTAATACCTAGTATAGAATAATCGAGGGCTGTCCAAAATAGAATGATCACATTTTTTCACAATATACCTTTACTCATCCTCATAATTTTGATGGTCTTTCTCAAAATAGTCACCCCTGAATGCGATGCACTTTTCCCTGCGTTTATGCCAGTCGTCAAAGACATACTGGAAAACATTTTTTGAGAGATCCTTCAAAATCGCCTCTGCAGCATTCACCACTGCTTCTGATGATGGATAATGCCTCCCACGAAGGCGTTTCTTCAAATTAGGGATTAGAAAAAAGTCACATGGGGTTAAATCCGGACTATAGGGAGGGTCAGGGATGCACTTCCCATTGATTTTTGCAATATTCAGCACTAATATTGGCAATATGTGGCCGAGCATTATTGTGGTGTAACATCCAGCCTGCTTCACGGAAATGTGGTGTATTTTTTTTGTGAATGATATGGACTTCCAATGTTTTCAGGACATTCCTGTAGTATTGTCCAGTTACTGATGTGTGTGCAGGTGCAAGATATTGATAAACCATACCATGAATATTAAAGAATGAGATGACTATAGCTTTCCCAGCAGAAGCAACCGCTGTTGCTTTTTGGGGGGTTGGTGATGAAGGATATTTCCACACTGAGGTTTGCTGTTTGCTCTCAGGATCAAAATGATATAGCCAAGTTTCATCAGCAGTAATTACGTTTGATAGAAACTCCGGATTTTCCTCTAACATCAACTTTCACTGCGTGTTACCTCCATTGCAGCGGTAGGCGATACTGAACATGTCTGAATTTGCCTGGTTCTCACAGGCGGGAACCAGGAGTACCAACAATGAAACTTCTACGGCGTGTGTTTTTCACATTAATCTAACAGAATGTAATAAGTTTAAATTTTAGTGCGCAAAATTTCCGTAAAAAAATTATAATCCTTCTTTATTGAACAGCCCTCGTAAATATAGTATACATGTATTTATTACGGATATAGCCTCTTTAAGCTTTAATCTTTAGCCTTTTAACAATTTCGTCCATTACAGAGATTAGAGTTTTAAGGATTTCAGTTACTACTTATGCAATTATAATCAAAATCTTTATTCACCATTAAGCTTACAATAAAGCAATAGATTTTGTCAGATGAAAAGAAGTATTTACAAATTTATTTACAGATGTGTTTACTTAGCATAAGCTAAAGGAATTGTATGGAAACAAGTTGTGCATACATATTTCCATTCCTTGTACTCTAGCTAGTCACAAAATGTTAACAGCTATTGAATAAGTTATCGCGTAACACCTAGGCTTAAGGGTTAGGGTACATTATACTAATAATGATAATGATAATCTTTTTGCAATTATCTTAACAATATAAAATAAGACATGAGGGTTTCCTGGCGACGAATATGCTCACTTTTTTCTCGGGCAGCTAGCCAAATGTAAAGATGATTAGATATCAACGTTTCGGGAGTGTGAATCTCTTCCATCCTCAGGATATTTATGAAATTTTATAACCACAAATGAAATACTGGATTTTTTTTATTATGAAATACTGGATGTAACAGAACTATAAACAAAGACAAAACACTAACAAAATTCGCAGTACTGAAAAAAAGACTGTTTTCAGTAAATTAAATGCCAGGTCAGGAGATGGCGTGAGTATAGAAAATTCTGTCAAAGAAACGTAACTACTCAACTTGATTACTAAGCTGTATTGATCGTTGCTTCTTAATTCGATGGATTTCCATTTTAAGGTCGGTTTCCAAGAGGAGCAACTGAAATTCATCATCACGATTAAGCGTGTTCCTTTCAGAGGAAATCGCCAAAGTCTCCTTAATTCTCCGTTCCAAGTAACTGTTGCATTTTGGCAAGATGGCCGTCTCCCGAAAATTGACCCTATAGTCGTTATCAAAACAATGCTCTGCCAGTCCATACTTCTTAGGTTGCATTATACGAATGCTCTGTGCATTTTCGATTATCTTAGTAGCGATGGTCCTTCCGGTTTGTCTTATATAGGGTGTCCCACATTCAAAGGAAATAGGAAAAACCGGAAGGACCATCGCTACTAGAATAATCGAACATGAACGGAGCATTCGTTTAATGTAACCTGAGAAGTCTGGACTGGTAGAGCATTGTTTTGATAACGACCATAGGGTCAATTTTCGGTAGACGGCCATCTTGCCAAAATGCAACAGTTACTTGGAACGGAGAATTAAGGAGACTTTGGCGATTTCCTCTGAAAGGAACACGCTTAATCGTGATGATGAATTTCAGTTGCTCCTCTTAGAAACCGGCGTTAAAATGGAAATCCGTCGATTTAAGTGGCAAAGATCAATACATCTTGATAATCAAGTTAAGTAGTTACGTTTCTTTGACACAATTTTCTATACTCACGCCATCTCCTGACCTGGCATTTAATTGACTGAAAACAGTCTTTTGTTCAGTAATGCGAATTTTGATAGTGTTTTTTCTTTGTTTATATTTGTGTTATATCCAGTGTTTCATTTGTGGTTATAACATTTTCTAAATATCCTGATGATGGGAGAGATGCACACTCCCGGAACGTCGATTACCTAATTGTCTTTTCACTTGGCTGGCTGCCCGAGAAGAAAGTGGACGTCTTAACAATATATTTACATAAATTCAGAGGCACGAATGTTTAGATCTAGTTATTCTTGTATAATATATTTTTTGTTTCAACTAGTGTTTCAGCCTGCTTACGAATCTTATTTGTGGCAGTTCCTTTACCCTCAGAGAAAATTTGTTAAATGATTTTAGTTGTTGATACAATGGTTATTTATGGACTTGCTAAGTCGATTCTGAGGAGTAGCTAAATCATGTTTGCCTCTGGTAACATTACTATTAGAGAGCATCGATTTTCAAATAGGTTTTGATTTTCTTTAATATGAATAATATTGGCATATGTACATTGAGGGTAAGTTGCTGGGGTAGCGCAGTGGTTTCGTTCGTGGCTCCCGTGCAAAATGTCCCGAGTTCGATTCCCGTCTCTGGGGTTGGCGATTTTAAGTTGGTCCTATCAACGCTTTCACTTCTGTCTAGCAAAAGTGTCTCCTATGGCTAAGGTGGTTCGGAGTCCACGGTATAAGCTGTAGGTCCTATCGCCCCACTGTCATCTCCACTATCATCCTGTCACTGGAGGTAATGGACACCTTCTTGGTGCCTCCACCTGAGAAATGGGTCCAGATATCACTTGGTGTGTCGATGTTAACCCTAAGCCCAAAGTTGCCATGTGGAAAGTGTTGGTAACCAACCATTATGAAGATAATGTCCTTATCTAAAGATTTATGAAACTAGCTTTGTATGTATGCTGTTGGCACAGTCCTAAAATTAGTCTGTTTTCTTTTGCCATATAAACACTTGCTGGGGCGAGGTTACTCCGAAGGCCAAGGTTGCCATTTGGAGAGTGCTGGTAACCAGCTATATTGAGGGTAATGTCCTTATCTTAAGATCTATAAAACTAGGCTTGTATGTATGCTGTTGGCTCCGTCCTAAAATTAGTCTGATTGTTTTCTTTTGTCATCTAAACACGTTATTCGAGCCAGTGCAATTACTTCAAAGCCTTACCTCATGGTAAACACCTCACCGTATTTTTTTAACACAGAACTTTTGTTTTCTGCAACTTCGTTCAATTCTATTTAATTAGAGTATTTGTATGGTTGAAGATAGTTATACAGTGATTCAAATAGATAAAATATCAGTGTACGAAATGTTACATTACCAATATAACTTCAAAGAACTAAAGAAAAAGTAAACATTTCTGAAAAATTGAACCAATGATAACGTAATCTTGAAAGATAACGTCTTCAGACAGAATTAAAAGACTAGATAGGTGAACAAAGACCAATAAAACATATAACAGATAATAAATGATAAGTAGTTAAAAGGAGAGAGTTTTAGAGAGAGTTTTCTACTTTGTAGAATTTAACTACAGGGGCTGTTCAATAAAGAACGATGATAATTTTTACGGTCATAGTTTTTCTTATTAAAATTCAATCTTATTATATTCTGTTAGCTTAATGTGAAACAACACGCTGTAGTAGCTTCAGTGTTGGTACTCCTGGTTCCCGCCTGTAAGAACAAGTTCAGATATGTTCAGTATCGCTTAACGCTGCAATGGAGGTAACATGCAGTTAAAGTTGATGTTAGAGGAGGATCCGGGGTTTCTTTCAAACGTAATCACTGCTGATGAAACCTGGCTACATCATTTTGATCCTGACAGCAAACAGCAAAGCTCAGTGTGGAAATCTCCTTCATCACCAACGCCCAAAAAAGCAAAGTTATGGGAAAGTTGTGGTTATCCCATTCTTTGATATTCATGGAATGGTTTATCAGCATGTTGTACCTGTACACACATCAGTAACTGGACAATACTACAGGGATATCCTGAAGGCATTACAAGTCCACATTAGGCGCAAAAGACCAAATTTCCGTGAAGCATGCTGGATGCTGCACCACGATAATGCGCGGCTGCATATTGCCAAGGTTGTTGCTGAATATCTTATAAAAATCAACGTGAAGTGCACCCCTCGCCCTCCCTATAGACCACATTTAGCCCCATGTGACTTTTTTCTATTCCTTAACTAGAAGAAGCGCCTTCGTGGGAGGCATTATCCATCATCAGAATCAGTGGCTAAGGATGTGGAGGCGATTTTGAAGGATCTCTCAGATCGAGAAGGACCATCAAAATTATGAGGATTAGTAGGGGTACGTTGTCAAAAAAATATGTGATTATTGTTATTTGAACAGCCCTCGTAGCTAGCAGAAAAACTTTTTTATAAAAAAAATTAAATATGATTTGTAGAAATATTAATAGACCAAGGGCTGTCATTGAAGGTTATATGACAATTTTTAACTATCTAACTCAAATATGTGCGGCGGAGAACTGGAAAAAATAGAAAGTTTTAGCGGGCAGATATTGTGAACCTGCATTCTGTTGACTCCAAATAGCTTAAAAACAACAGGTATATATTTGTTGAAAGGAAATACGTCCATGACGCGTGAACAAATTTAATTCCTGAAATGTTTCCAGCATACATTATTTCTAAAAACGCGCCATTCCATTTCTTGTTCTTCCTTCCGGTTCGTTTGTTTCTTCCCTCTTGTCCCCAGTGAGAAATAAAGACCGAAACACAAGATGACAAATGCAAATGCAAAGAAGGGGAAAGCTGGAAACCTCAAAAATGAAATAGAAAAGACAAAAAGCATTTCAGACCGCATAAGAAGGAGGAATATGCAAATTCTGGTCTTCCAAAGAAAGTGCAAGAAAAACTGGAACAAAAAGTGATTTTTCTTGGCGAGCGTGAGAATATGATAAAGAATGCTTGTAAGTGTAACCGTCTGTAGCATTTTCCGTGACATCTCATGCAAGAATAATCAGATTACTTAGTGGGAGGGGTGAGTTGTCGGAGAATTATGTTCTGTACGCGACAGATTTACATTTTACTTCCGCGAATCCATTAGCGCGGTGGTATAGGCTGGCGCTGACAGGGCAGAAGAGGGTAAGGGGGTTTGCTGTTTGCACACTGACCCCGCCCGTTGGCGAAACGTGTTCGACGTGCACTCAATGAACGTATTTCATGCACTAACAGTAGCAAGCCAATATTGGTTCTCTTACCAAACACTGGCGATAGGGGCCCGCTCTAATGGTACCCACTTAACAGCCTAGGGCTGGATTTGCTTTCAGTAACATTCCAAAAGGAAGGACGATGTGGCAGCGAGACACAAATGATACACTGGTTAATGCTTTCAGGGCGTTCAACATCCCATGCAACCATCATTATCCGCTTTCGAATACAACAGACAACGACTCGGGCAAATCTCCTAGGATACGTATGCATTCAAAGCGAGTAAATAAGGAAGCAAATAAAACTACAAATAGCTAATGGAAAAGTTCAACCATACAAATTCCCACTTAAACATGCATTTCTAAAATAAATTGGACGTATGCTGGTGTATGAGTGAAATACTGACAAAACAGAGAATTGTTTCGTAAGCAAACATACGGTGTTTGAGCTTTAGGAAAGCATCTATATGATGCACTTAGATCTTAATTACGTGGTCGACTAAACAGATTAGGTGTAGTTTATTACAGTTCAAATGAAAAATAGATATTTATTATGTGTCTCAAATTGGAAGGTGGCTGTCCTTGAGCGCTACTATGTAGCAACCAATCGGAGTACTGCGGTGTTGCCGTATTGCAGGGTGTGACGACCGCCAAAATAATAAATCTCTAATAAATACTATTCGCTCTAAGACAAAAATTCAGATTTTGCAAAATCTGATCCACCAGGAAGGAGAGAGTAATGCATCTAACATAACCACGAAAACCTTATTATTTATCACAAATAGTTTTCCTAATACAAAAATGTAGATACCATTGTATTATATCAATGCATTGCAGCGTAAGCACTGTAATGAATATCATTATTGGTTGGCATGTGTGCGTGAACGTATATTTGAAATTACTCAGAACTGAAACGTAAACATTTGACATGACGTGGTAAAAGAAATGTGTACTTTGAATAAGCCAAGATGTTTGTTAAATTTGATGAGAGGAAACGATATACTTCTTGCTAATCTGGCAGAACGTGTCTCGTCACATTATATCTTTGTTTATGAATGGTTCGTAATCTCTATTTACTCTAGAGTTCAAAGCAGCATTATTCAGTTACTCTTCCATGAAAAAGATGCATCAGCTGGATCAATGAGACGCACAAGACTGGGAAAACTGCGAGAGACATCAGATAAACTACAAGAAGACGAATTTTGGAAAGAAATAGCACGTAACGAGATTTTGGAAACTATTATCATAAATCTGCAGTACTCAGACGATGAAAGCAATGACAATGAGGAATTATCTCTTAAGGTAAGTAGCATTCACAGCTATATGGATGCACTGCTGGTATTTTCGTTGGATTAGAAAAATAATCAATTCATAAACTATAATTAACTTTAAACTAAGTATTTAAAACACTTGCAAAATATACGAATATTCATGTTGCAATTGTGATTTCAATAACTGCATTATTATGAAGCTTTGGAAAATTCAGTTTGCGTTCCCTTACGTTCCCTTAGTGCCAAGAAGACTCGCAAGTGTGAGAGAAACAGGGAAATATTAAAAGTGTGGGGGTAACGTGATGGCGCTGAAGGCTCTAACGCAGATGATCTGCTATGGGGGAGAATTCTTCCCATTTGAAACACATAATAGGGGTTTAATATATTAGATATTTTAACATGATTCAATTTTCTGTCCTTGTTTTTTTAAAGTTATTGTAGTTTCCAAATTTCTTAAACGGAATAGTCAAAGGTCCTTTAATTTACAGAAAAATTATTAAAGGAAGGTACGATATTTGCTGACAGTAAATAGCAGCATCATATTCAAAACTTCCAAACAAGTATTTAACGGAGCAGTTTGATGAGAATAATTGTTATATAAATATTTACATAAACTAAAATATGAAGATGTCAAATATCGGTTGTTTTGTGTTATAGCTTTTTGTGCTTAAATTAAATAGTATATATTTTGTGCATGTTCTTAATTTGGTTAACATTCTTAGAAGAAAATGCTTAAAAATAAATGTTTATTGTTTACAAACACAGCTATATGAATATACTACTTATAACGAAACTGATCTTTTTAAAATTTCTTAAAAGTTTTAAAATATTAAAAGTAAAATATTTTAAACATTTAAAATGTTGCTCAAACTGGCTTTTGTTCGCACTGATGAATTCTTTATTACTGAGTTTCCTTTTTAGGTGCACTCGTTGTTAAAAATTCCTATCTGGTTTGGATTTGTTCAGATATGCTTTGTATAGACTCTCAAAACCTCAGCTATAGGCACAAAAGATACTTAAATTTAAAATGCTGAAAAGAAAGGTATGACAGTCACTAAATTCAACTATAGTAACTGAAAATATAACTTGGAAAAGAGAAAGAGGAGATGGCTACTCTCGCTAGAATTGATTTTAAGTTAGATCCATGGCGGAGGATAAATAATTATTTTCACTTAAATTGAAAGTATTCTAATAACTGCATTTCTAATTGGCATACCGTTTATTTTGCTTTGTTACTTTTGTTATGCTTTATTTTACAAGCTTCGTATAAGATTCCATGTATCATACATTCAACTTAATGTATTTACGCAAGGTTTTCATTTTATAAGTGGAACAAATAAACTAACAAAATATTAGTTTTAACGGGTGAATTAGACCAGGAGCTGACAGTTTAGCAATAGCCATCGAATGCATCAATTTTTGGATGGAATTCGGTTAACATTACCGCCCCAGTGCTTCTAACTTCGTTTTTTACTTACATTGCTTCAAATTAGAAACGTAAAAACAATGTTATACCACACTATTTCTATGTCAGCGATTATGCTGGAGATTATGACTTCTTTTGTGGAAATATGGTGGATATTTTTAAGAAAAGTATGAATTCCTGCATTTAATCTCCTTCTGAGAGTGTCATGTAAGCTCATGAAACTTGTAACAGCTTGTTCTATACATTACTTTATACAAAATAAAAATAAAATAAAATAAAATCTGCATATCCAATAGCCCGGTTTCTGGAATCTACACCAGGCCTTATTATTCAAATTTCATTTTTAACTTTATTAACTTTTAAATCAAATTACACAAAACAATTTACAAATTTTGCAGATATAATCTACTTCCTACCTCAACGAACTAACTAAACCTACAGATTACTGGATTCCAGTAACCTTACAAATCTACTCATCTAATCTATCTTAAACAGTCTTTCTTCTGTTTTACGTCTACATCAACAATATAAATCAAATCTACATTTCTACCACAGCTTTAATTGTTATAACGAGACTGTTTCAGACAATTTTATAATTTACTCTTCTGCAACTGGTATCTAAAGCTTCCTCCTACTTGGTATCTATCTCCTAAAGGGACGTGCATCAGTTCCAGACATCCGCGTTGTCATCTTTCCATTTCTGCATAATCAGTTGTATCTCTCCGTTCTGATACTCTCCATATATCTCCTCTGGCTCTCCTGGGATTCTACTTCTTTCTATGGTTTCTGCTCTTCTTATTTTATACAAAAAGTTGTACACCTTATGAGTATAGCTTAAGAAATTTACTTTAAGCCACATTTTTCCATTCAGTAAATGCTATTATTTAGTTCTGCTAATATGCTTTTGATTGATTTATTCCTTAAAAAGGATATTGACCAGCAACCTTTGACCCATCATGAGGTGTTTTCCGGCCATGCACCTATTAATAGCTCTTTTCTCTTTAGCAGTATTTAACAGTCGGGATTACTGCAGATGGTGGACATTCATTGTGCATTAAATGATAACAATTAGTGAAATAACTCTCCAGTTCACCGATGTGTTCTGGACTCGTGACCTCTGCGGGATGAGGTGTGGGGGAGAAGGGAAGTGTTGTCCGGTTACGCAGCGAGTGAGCAATACGTGGCAAAAAGCCACGTAGCCTACTTTCGTAGCAAGATGCAGAATTAGTTCAGTGCAGTAAGATTTACTAGTCTTCTCACCATGTCGGAAGATCTTAAGAAATTTAAGGTTGTGCATTTGAATGGGCGTGAAATTATAAGTAGCGTTATAGATAAATGTGATGAAGAAGCTTTGAAAAAGCAATATTCATATCCAGTGTCACAAACAACACAACGAGCTGCCACTTGTGTAATAAGTAGGCTGCATGTTATCTTCCCAGCGTTTCTATCTGTGCGCGACTCGTATATCATTACGTCACCTATAGTGAACGCATTCCTTTCAGAATTCATAAGGCCAGACCATAATATGTAGCAGAAGCTTCGAGTGAGGTCTCAGGAAGTGAGGAAAGAAACATTCAGAAGTCTCTCGTTGAATCTCGAAAGCATATCTGGAGAAACCTTGTTACTCTCATTATTCCCATGGGATCGCTTTCATCATAAAGATATACTCCATATTTTGACGAACTTGCTTTACCCACTACTATCTGTTTGCTCACGGAATCGAATACTCAAATCAATTTCGGTTGTTTTTGTATATTTCAGCCGCGTGTTACTGGTTCTGATTTTGTAAACTTTGGTAAAATAATAGCAAAGAAGTCAAACTTAACTTAAGACTACCCTATAAATTCAAAAAGGATTCGAAAAACATAGTTCTGCAAAAGAGATTTTAACGATTTCAATTAGCATATTTTAAGTTTAAGACAAGTAATTTCACGACAAATTAAATGTGTATGTTGGATATACTGAGAAAGACCTTGACGTACTCTTTATTCCGAATTACTTCTGCACAACTGGTAAACAAATCCTAAGAGGTGGACAAATTACTACCACACAGAATCCTACATCATATTTACGCATGCAATTTGTGTAAAATAAAGTCCTTTTGTGGAGTTAACCGTAGGATAGCATAGGATTAAAATTTTACGGAGGGGTTTCGGTACGACGTCCATACTTGAAATATTGTGCCTATACCAAAAGTGGTGCTTCCCCAGAAGAAAAGATGAGGCCAAAAGAGACATAGGGATAGGCACACGAAGTCACGACAGTGCAGAGGGCAAGGTCCACACAATTGAGCATTTGGAAACTCCCAAGCAGGCCAGTACAACCAGCATCCTGACACGGCTCATTAGGTCGGTCCGGAGACTGGAGACCATCCTACCGGAGGAGGAAGCGTAGAAGCATATCATTCTGTCATGCAGCGCCGAGAAACTTCTACCCTGAAAGAGACCACCAGATGAGAGATGATGCTAAATGACAATGGATATGAAATTGAGGGAGGAAATTCGGAGGATGTAGTTAATCTACCCAGTATTCGCTTCGCGACACGAGAAAACCCCTGGAAAGACCCATGGGTCAGATGGGCCGGTAACGGGAAGCAAACCTGTACTTCCTGAATGCGAAGCCGCCTGAGCTATTCTGCTCGGTAGAGTTAACCATTTTCCAGATATGTTTATAATTTTCTCGTCATTTGTTCCTGTTTACTCCCTTCCTTTTCTCATAGGTATGCACAAAAAATTGGATTTCAAAGGATCGAGAATATATATGCAAGGAAAAGTTTAATATCTTCTAAAAAGAACTTTATAGGAGCATCTGTTGTGGGTGTCAGTAATGATTCTTATAACCTTCTTTTGCTACTGCATTCCCTCTTCCCATTAAATTAACAAGAAATATGTAATAACATCATCAATACAAAAATGTTCGTACCTTGAAATAGATATAAGAATAAGAGCTTGTATAAATAGATCGGAATTGCTAGAGAAAGTCATGTGAAATTAACACATTTATACACTTTTATTAACAGCCGTTTTAGCTACACACTCTTACTGCAGTTGCTATATAGCAAGAATGTTGTCGCATGTTCCTTTCCCTTACCTGACACCTGATTTGTTGTGATTTTCCTCCTGCTTTTCGAAATTTTTGCAGACATTCCTGGGTATATTATTCCTCTAAGACTGACAACAGTATTTCTTTCTTTATAATCCTCTGATACATTTGTTTGCCTACTAAAATAAAAATATACTTTTCTCAATTTTAGATCCTTTGTCACACTTTTGGATTCTATGCAGAAGCATACGGAGAAAAGGTCCTAACTGTTAAACATAATAATGGCCTGCTTCAAGCCTCATAATTTTCAATCGTTTGACTTATTCTCCGTCCTCCTTTCGTGCTTCAAAGTATTTACAGTTCTTATCTAACTGAATAGTGTTACAGAGATAATCTAAGCTTCAAAGAAGCGCCACCAATAAGATCACAAAGCTAATAAAATTGAGGGTTAGATATCTGATCCCCTTGTGTTTGTTCCATAGCCCCTTTCTATCTATTCGACACCCCCTCTATCTGTTAAGAAATACAATGGCGAACTCGCTCAAGCGAACAAAACAAGTGTAAGGGGAAGATTGTTGATTCCGCTAGCTCGACCTCTCCTCCACCATATATCATTAATTTTGTTTCTTTTTTCCTTTTCTTCAGGCTTTGAGGAATGCTAGAGGAAGTAAAAATAGGAGCATTGGCAGTAAATACGATGTACGAGGACTGCTCCTAGCAAAATCCTTGTTCTGTCCAAGTTATCCGAATATATTATTCGTTCTTTTGATAGCCTTTCTTTCGTATGTTCTATTTATTGTCTTAGCTGGATATTGACTCAAACTGTAAAACACTAACCTCCGTAAAGGGATCTATCTCTATTATCAAGGTTCAAAATGCCGAACTTTTGAAACACTGATAATGAAGGTGCAGGAAATGAGCGATGGGACAGCATGTGTAGAGGAGGTATCACCCTATTATTCGCTTACCAAATTGCGAAAACTTTAATAAAACTATAAGTTGACGGTCACCCAAATAGATTCTGTGACCCTTCGAATAAGAATCCAATATACTGGAAGTGCCACCTCATTCGGTCGAAGTATTTTCATTGCACTAAGATACACAAACTCGATTTTGATATATTTCTTCAAACATATATTAAATTTGTTCCAAAAGAAACGTTACATGAGATTTAAATACAACTTTAATCGGAATTTGGTGATTGAAAAACAACTGAAAACTCGCATGCTCCGAAAAATTATAAGTTAAATACTAACTATTCTTTGAACTTAAGAACTTGCAGAACTGTCATTTCAGACGATATCACTTCCACACATAGGCTTGACTAGTGATATAGTCATAGGTATTATATAGCAGTAAAGGTGAATAAATATGCAATGCATACTTTAATGTCAGAACACATGTAGCATGTCATGGCAGTGGCAAGTATTCTCGTGCAGCTGAGGAATTTACCAAACCTAGTAAATTTCTAACAGGACAATGAACCGCAGGTACCTTTAGCAAAAGCTAACCTTCAGTACCCCAGCAAAGAAGCGTCTTTCAGATCAGAAGAGCTAATAATAATTTCAATCTTATTTATTGGGATTGAGCACACCCTGATCAAGAGCAATGTGCACCAACTAAGGCTAGCTGAGACAATAACATTTCTTACCACTCGCTCTCCTGGGTACGGTACCAAAGCTCCCGTGGTCAGAAAAATAGCCCCGAAGCCTCCCGGACACTTAAAGGTCCCTTAAATACTTAGCCCACAAACCTCCCGGTTCCAGCCCCTAATTACATAGGTCCATAGCCTCCCGGTCGAAACAGGTAACAGCAATAGTTTGGTATTTATAATATTTGATGAAGCATTACATGCCTCTAGTAGAAGATGTTACAATTTTGTTTGCCTTTATGATTAATAAGAAAGAAACACGGCTCAAGTACTAAAAGAAAATGAACTTCTAATGCTTACATTTGAATTAGCAATTGTTTCAGTTCGTTTAGCGTTACAGAGGGTGCACCACGAGGAGGTTAACAGGCTCGCACCACAAAACATTCCACATTTATCAGTTTCGTCATTATTTATTTTATGTAACTTACTCACAATGGATCCACATTTAGATGATTCGTTATTTTGACATTTTAAACCTATATCATACAGTAAGATGTATTTTCGTCTTTAAAATAAGTGTTATTTTTTTCTTTTAGATTTTATTTCCACGTATTTCCAGGTTTGGTTCTATAAGAAATTGACTTCACGTACTCCATTCTTGAAATTTTTCCAGCTTTGAAATTTTCTACTTCCTGCATCATGAGTTTTAAGTGTGAGTAAGACCTTTCCTGTTTTTTATTTCTTGAGGAATTAATTGCAATTTTAGTATCCAGCTGCATTTCTTTGAGTACTCAAGAAATTTATACAGATTTGGACTGCAGGAATAAAACTGATTGTTATATTTGTTGTGGAAACTTTCGCAAGCGTTGTAGTTCTCTGTCTACTGCAACTTAGTTCTGCCCTCATGGAAGCAGGAAAGAGTGCATTTTCGTCTATGTAAGTTTCCACTAAATAGTCGCAAAACATTTGTAGTTTTACTGAGACAGGCTTCACTGCCACGACGTCTTCAGCAAAACAGTCACCAACCATATTAGGATCCAGCTTTGGCAAACCAAATATGTAGTTCAGAAATTTTCGGATTTCATTTCTGGGATGGTAATCATGTGCAAGTCCCAAGTTTTGTATCTTTCGCCACCAGCTTTGTGTTAGATGAAATTTACATACTTTAATTTTAACATCAGTCCACACTTCTCTTCCAGCATTCATGATGCTTTCTTAAAAGTCAGAAAATATTGTTGAAGGAGAGAATTTCTGAACTAGTTTATGACATTTATCAACAACTCTTGAAAATACCTGCTGATATGCTGATGTTTTCTTGTCATTCAACAAAGAAAATACCATTGGAATGTAATGTCCATTAACGAGCCAATGGATTGTAAATAGCTGGCAAAAACACCTTGTGGAATACTTGAAAGTTCCATCAACATGTATTGTGTCACACTGAATGAGCACTCTGAGATTTCCTGATTCACAAAATATTACGTTCTTCGTAGCATCATTGTGTAGTAACAGCTCGGCTCCATCGACAGTTTCCACATTTAATGTGTTCAGAACATCATGAAACTCCTCTATACTCCTGGGTAATTTTGGCAGAATTTTACGCCTGGCTTTGTATATGGACTTACGTAAACTGTGGACAACTCCAGTGGTTACTTCTTCCGTGTTTTCTCTCCATTTGCTTGTATATTAATTTTGATGGCCTTTCACATATAGGTTCTGTAGTTTTTCTCTTAAGATCACAAAGCACTTTCTGCCTCTGAAATTTTCACTAGGTGTTGTCGCATGCTTATGGTCCTTTTGAATATGCGGGACACCTATTTCTTCAATGGAAAATGTTTTAATAAAACTTTTGCAACTTTTAACATTGCATATCCATCACGCTATTCCGCTTTTTAAACACTTTTGGAATCCGAAAGTGTAACCGTTTCGAAGTAGAGCTTTCCTTCCTGTCCTACTCAACGTAACTTCAGTCTCGTCGGAAAACATGTTAACAGTGAACTTGTTTGCTGTACACTGAAATAAATCAAGGAAAAAATTAGGCATACCCATTTTAAACACCTGCTGGCTAATTACACCGGTTTCGCGGTAGGCTTGGGGGTTGTTACCTGCTAAGCTTACCTGGGTACGGGAGTCTTCGGTCCTGTACTCGCTCTCCCACCCGAACCTCAGCTGCACCGTAGCCGACGAGATTCTTCCACCAGGGTACGAGGAATCATCATATCCGGTCATCGTCAGTGTAATAGTCTGGGAACTTATAAATTAAAATAAATTCTGTTACTACCAAGTTTTAATAGAAATAATTATGAGTCAATATAAATTCTGTTATATAATTAGTGTACTGAGCATAGATTTACTACTAAAGGGAAATTTTTCTATAATTTAATAATAATGATGATGATGATGATGATGATGATAATAATAATAATAATAATAATAATAATAATAATAATAATAATAATAATAATAATAATAATAATAATAATAATAATAATAATAATAATAATAATAATAATAATAATAATAATAATAATAATAATAATAATAATAATAATAACAATAACAATAACAATAATAATAATAATAACAATAATAATAATAATAATAACAATAACAATAATAATAACAATAATAATAATAACAATAACAAAATAATAATAATAATAATAATAATAATAATAATAATAATAATAATAATAATAATAATAATAATAATAATAATAATAATAATAATAATAATAATAATAATAATAATAATAATAATAATAATAATAATAATAATAATAATAATAATAATAATAATAATAATAATAATAATAATAATAATAATAATAATAATAATAATAATAATAATAATAATAATAATAATAATAATAATAATAATAATAATAATAATAATAATAATAATAATAATAATAATAATAATAATAATAATAATAATAATAATAATAATAATAATAATAATAATAATAATAATAATAATAATAATAATAATAATAATAATAATAATAATAATAATAATAATAATAATAATAATAATAATAATAATAATAATAATAATCACGTGATGGTGCAGAGGAGCTATATGAAGCAAGTGGCTATATAGAACTCATTACAGAAGGACAACCGCACCGTAATGAAACTAATGTACTTGGGCGTACACAGCAATATCACGTATCTGGAGTACCGCAAGCAAAGTGGGTCTGACATTAGACCTCGGTGACACCACCAATTAGGTACTGGCGGTTCTGTAAAGCCAGTTATTACTAGCCCGAGCTCTTGCCCTAGGAACTAGGTAACGTCACACTTCAAAGTAATTATAGTCAAGGACGATTTCGCCAAGTTACTTTAAATACAGAGTAAACCAGGGTAAAGCTTAGTTACTAGGTTAGCTTCCTAACTACGGCAATGGAATTAAAAGTTTATGTAGCATTATTAAAGCTGGATGGAAACTTTAACTTCAAATTTAAAGGTAAACCTGCGGTATGGTAGTCACATGATTTTACAACAAATATGCAGACCTTATTATTCTATCTACTTCATGCTAATTGAGGTAAACATTTAAATACACTGTTTTAGCATATGTTTACCCATAGCTACAATGGAATTGAGGAATAATCTTTAAGACTTGGTCGCTATGTGATTTATAAATTTCTTCCCTTTGTATGACCAAGAGAAAAGTATAAGTATTGCACTGTTCATATTAGTGATAAGGATTTCTCAAAAATGGGCACATACACAAAAGAAGTATTTTCATAAATTGCATGCTTTTAATGAGGTCTACATTTTAAGGCTTAGTGAAATTTTGTATATCTCTTATGGTTTACCAGTTACGCAAAATTCGTGGAGTATGAGGAGGACCTTCTTCAGCTATGTATAGAAAATTCAAGAATAGCCTCTCACATATCTTAGAGCAGGCTCCACCAACTGAGATGCACGGTGTGCCTATACAGTTCGCATGGTGCCGGCGTGCCTTTTTTTTTTTTTTTTTTTTTTTGCCTTGACGTTGTTGGCGAGTGCTAGGTAGATATGCCAATCACTACCTCGCGCAGTGGCGTTACCAAAAATAATTAAGGGCATATTAGTAGTGAAGGAGAAATACAGAAACCGTATCATAGGTGGCTTAATATCTCTGTGGTACTTTTTTTAAATTATATATAAAGCAACCCAATACCAGTAATCCTTCACTCCTATACAACCAAATGATGGCATATAAAAGCAATATTTTCAATTATAAGAACGTAACAGTACTTTGTGGAAATTAGCACTATTTTGATCCTGAGACAATTGAAAAATACCAAATAGCAAAGTAATATTTACTATACAGTGATAATATTACACAGAATACCTCATATTAATCGAATATACACGTTTTTTGTTAAGAATTTTATACATTCCGTTGTTGGTAGACACTCTTGCCTTCTGACATCCTTCAGTTTTCACAATATTCGCCACATTTGGAGACAGTGAAACACAACTCTGGACACTCACTGCACACTTCAAGTTATGATCACTGAGATTGGTTCTCTGAGGGTTTTTAATGCGTTTCATAGCTGAAAGTACGGATTCACATACAGGTCGAACCAAACACTGGCCTGAAGCAAAGTTCGGTTCCCTGGGTAACCTCCTGCCGTATCTCTCGCAGGGAGGAAGTGAGTTTGGCTCGGTTACGCCTTGGCCACTGTTATTTTACCCATAGCTTTTTATTAAACCGGGACCCAGCCCCAGTTTGCCCTCAGTGCGGTGCAGACCTAACGGTCCGCCACATACTTTTAGAGTGTTTTAGCCTAGCACGTCTCCGCAGTTCCCTCCAGCTGCCGGCCAGCTTGGCGGAGCTACTCGCGGATGACGAGACTGCGGTGGCCAGGGTTTTTAAATTAATTTTAAATGTCAATTTTAGAATATAGTGACTAGTGTTCCTTGCATTTTACTCTTTGAAACTTAATATTAAAAGCTTTGTGTGTTTCTAAGTTTTAACGTTACATTTTATACAATCTTAATTGGCATGGACCTATTTTACACATCTTTTAGAAGTTTTTATTGCGATCAGTTTTTTTAAGGGCGCTGATAACCACGCAGTTGAGCGCCCTTATACTCACATCATCATCATCATCATCATCATCATCATCATCATCATCATCATCATCATCATCATCATCATCATCATCATCATCATCATCATCGTCATCATCATCAGGGGCCCAAATGACCTTGTTGTCGACGGGCCCTTAAACACCACACACTCACTCACTCATCATCATCATCATCATCATCATCATCATCATCATCATCATCATCATCATCATCATCATCATCATCATCATCATCATCATCATCATCATCAAACATTGGAATCATAGATGCGGCACACCGATGTAATTAGTTGGAATCTTGATTTAGGGAATCTCCGGTAGAAATCTAGCAAACTTCCTCTGTTTTTGTAACTGGCAGCTCAATCAGTGTCACATTTAAAGGTGATTCCTGTTGTACCTTTTATTGGCACCAGATCTAGCAATTCCTCCACAACTTCCAAATGTTTATTTACTTCACAGATAAAAATACATAAATGAGACATACTTGATAAGTCAGTGCTCTCATCAATGTCAATAGAGAATGCCACAAATTCTCTTGCTCTTTCAAATTTTTTCCGCCAGATCTTGAATTCTGCGTGAAGTAGTATGAGGTGACAAACTGACACAATGGAATTGGTGAACACTGATAAGGTTGAATTTACTTGCAGCTATAAGCCTACATTGTGTAATAATTGGACCATCAGAAAAACTGCTAGAAGATCTGGCAATTTCTAGTGCTATTTCATAACTCACATAAACTGAGGTTTCTGCCATTCCGCCATCCCCTTCTTCCTGTTCCTCTTCCAGCGATGTGATCTTTTTCTCTGAGCTTTTGTATCTCTGCAGTGCGTTCTTCTTTTTATAGGACCGAATAATCTTTAGCATGCAATATATTGGGACTTTGCGGGTTCGTGAAATTAAAAGTCTAGTTGCACAAACTCAAAATGTTCTTTATGTCCACCGAATTACAGTTGGTACACTTGCCGATTACATAGAATTACATAGTGCACACAATTACAAAACACCAGTTCGTCTGTCACAGGTCTACTCCACACTCACAATTACGTACCACTCTCTCCAGAGCTGACTAAGAACTCCTCTGATACACGTACGCAGTCTTCCAGTCCGTTCTCTAGCACTGCGCTCTTCACGGCTGCTCGCCAAGAACTGCCTGAGTCGTCTACTGCAGCCCTTATATAGGAAGATCGCTGTTTCTGGAAGCTTCACGGCTCATACGTGAAGGGGAAGGGGAAAGAGACGGTACAGTGCCAAGTGACACTTTCCTAACCATCTCCTATGTTAGCGCTACAAGATAAATGGGCGGGTGTGGTCTGAATGCCTCCTGTCCCCTACCCAGCTCCAGTTGGTCGTGCCTTCCGATAATTGGGTGACAGTATTAAAATGTCGTTGAAGATTAAATCATTTCAACACTTGCAATTTTATCTGGCAAATTAAACAAATAGCACTACCGCTAAATTCCATGAAGAAGTACCCAGTTTCCCATTCGGAATTGGAATAATCTGTCGGCTTGGGTACCCTCCGCTTTAATGAGTGCCCTTCCATATCAAACTGACACTGGAGTACGGACACCCACTGCTACGGAAGACAAACCGTGCGAAGTACGCACTGAGGCAACGCGGTGCTTGTAGCCCAGTACATACACCGCGGCAAGCGAGTTGGCTGTGGCTGTTTTAGAGTGTGTAACGCTTATTTCACATTTTTTCATATATTTCGGAATTTTTTCTGGATTGTTCTAGAATATGTGATTTGTATGAAATAAAATGTAAAACTGGGTAGACCACAAAATGACACAACTTATGTAACAGTGCTCCTATTGGTTATTATAATAATGTGATTGCATAATGTCGTGCGTGGACCAATAGGGTAAAAGTAATTTAGATTTTCTAGAAACCTCGTGCGCATAGATTCGAGAATATGTGGACAATTTGGTGTTATTCTGCACGATATCATCTGATCTGCAAGTCTGCAAAAATTTAAAGTGCAACGATGCAGTATTAATCATTTTATGAAAGGACATAATCTACAAAGTTTAACATTTTGATAAGATATATTAGTGTATTAGGGGGGGGGATAAATATTTTTAAAGAAGAGAAAAGTTATTATTATTTTCTACCATAACAGCATAAAAATTATTCTCACTCCGATACTCCGGCCAGAGATAACACTCATTGCTCCAGAGTGCCGAGGCATACAGCTAAAAGAATTCTTCAAGATCGACGCAAAAGGTGAGAGTAATTAATCATTTACCATTCCTCGTGCCTTTTGCACAAATTATTCTGTTGCAAGTGCGATATCCATCAATGTGCGATGTAAGAATCATTGTTAAAAAGTCGATATTGTGGTAACTTCTCCATCCAAAAGGTAGTTTCATGTCGGAAATTTCCTGAAAACCTGCCTGATCAGTCCTTGGAGGAAGATGAATTTTAATTGCAACTACCTACCATGGGAGTACGCCAGCTTGAAATTAAATTTTTCAACTCACTCACATTTATCTGGTAAACCACAGAAATAAACATTTTTAAATAACATTCCTTAATCATCTCATTACCACCGTTTGGACACTAAGATCCGTTCCGTCTCCATCTCTTCCTCGTTCTTACTATAGTGACTTTGTGGGTTTTTAGAATTAAAAGTCTTGTTTGCAGAAATTTAAAATGCTCATTTTTGCAGTAAACAGTAACTTTGTACACCCCATACAGCAGCAAAATGACGTAACATACACAAACGTAAACAAACAAAGGAATGCACTGCGGTGCACTTTAAATGTCCACACAGCTGCACGCTCAATTATTAACTCACTAGCAAACTGATTGTACTCTAACACTTTGCTGGCTTTTATACCTGCAATCGTTGTTCTAGAAAACCGCCGACGTTTCGGACCTTTCGCGGCGGCAAAAGAAAGACGGAACTATCCAGACATCTCTCTCTCTCTCTCTCTCTCTCTCTCTCTCTCTCTCTCTCTCTCTCTCGGCAAGCGTTCAGCGATCGCCCACGCGCCGGCTGCGGCTGGCGGCCGCGGCACCAACCAACAATGCAATCGGCAACACTATGTTTCTTTAACTTTTTGGAGCGTATTCGGTCAGTGCTCTAGAGAATCTGCCCTTGTTCATCCACTTTAAGTGTCTTCCCCAGCTTTGTTTAGTCTGTTTACCCTTTCCTTTTAAATTAATTAACTTGTTCTCTCATTTCTTCATTTGCTTTGAAATCTAACATAAGTATCTAGCCACTGATGTTAAAAATCTCATCTATCATTCCCTAATAAAGAGCCGATATGCCTGATATAGATTCCAGAAACCAGTCTATTAGATATTGCAGATTTTATTTTATATTTTAGTGATAGCTTACAAATATTATAGGTGCTTTAAATCTCGGGATTCGTATTAAATACTCCTAGGCTAATCAGTGATTATCTTCTTTCACAAAAGCATGATGGACCTTAAAAGTGTGGTTAAATATGAAGCCCAGGATTTATAGAAGGCCTTGCAAGTATCCACTCGGAACAGCAGCTGAACAAAGGTTTTGCGTCTCCTCCTGACTTATCGAGAAAACAAAAGTGCCTGTCTTGGGAAAATTTTTATCATGCATTTTGCTGTGTTGGCTAAGTTGCTTAGATTAAAACAAAACTGAGATAACGGTGGTTCAAACTTCGGGTATGCCAATGAGCCCTTCACATTGAATTTAGCTTTAAAAATTCGGGGTTTCCTTTAAATTTATCACAAAACAGGGTATGGTAAAAGTCCATACTATTAATTGACAGAAATCATATAAATTACGCCTTAAATTGATGCCGTATTTGTCAGCCGTATCATTGAATACGATTTTAACAATGAATAAAATGATAATTAAATTATGATGAGGAAGTAAGGTGAAAGAATTTAAGATAATGAATAGTACAGATGGATAAGTTCATGAAACGAAGCAACAGCATTTAAATTCAATTACTAGAATGCGAATAAGTATTTTAACCCAGAGCTATATAATAAAGTTGCCGGTCTATATGGATGAAAATGTTCCGACGAAAGGCTGTGGTCACGGGTTGGGTCGCTACCTGGGTAATTAGTAGACCGGTCCAAACCTGGCCCAAACCAGTATTTCGGGGAAACATCCGCGTGGTTGTAGCTCGCTAACTAGAGTTTTTCAGAGAAATCCAGCTGGAGGCGAGGCTATATCTGTTTTGGTAAGGAATATTAGGTTTTAGCGTCGGTCTTCTAGTCTGAGACGTGATACAGTGTAGACGTGTTTTGCCTGCCGGGGACATAAACGTTGGATTGCGCCGAGAAGTATAATCAGTAATGAGAATCTTATTAAGTGAACAAGATCTCCCAGCAGTTAATTAAGCGGCGAAGTATACTTTCAAAACAGTGTTAGTAATTTATTCCATCGTGATAGATTTCAGCAATTCAGTATAGTTTTAACGTGATAGTGGAAATCTAGAGTAATTCGATCTGAACGCGGCGGCAACTCCTGGTGAACTGTAAGCATGAAACGAACTGAATAGTAAAGCTGATAGTATGAATTGTGTTGTTTTTATTTCGTCAACCTATCTCACGCATACCCTGTAGACAGCGTGGTCTCAGCTCTAATGACTAGCCAGGGCAAAGAATAGTCAACTCCTAGAGCAATCTACTAGGCGACCAGACCACCGGGATCCAGGCTGCTAAGGTCACATCCAGAGTGGCTGATACCAAAGGCAGAGTAGCAGCAGACGCAGCGGGGAAGGTAAGGCCACAAACTTGGCGAACCAACGTGGCGCTTCGAGAGACGAAAAGCAACCAGCATCAGGATCGTCGGAAGCTCCAGCAGAAAACCAAAGGTACTGAGTGTAACATTTTAGTGTTGTTGTCGGTGTTGCAGTGAACTGATGGAGAGTATTTTAAGAAACGGAAAGGTGAAAGGTCGGTCAAATTCACAAAGCATGGACGTGCAGGGGAGTACTATACAAATTGTTAAAGAGAAAGTAGCAGAAATAGGAGAAAGTGCTCAGAATATACAGAATAGATTAGAAAACACAATGGAAAGTAATAATGCTCAGGGTCTAGAAAATAACGTAGGAAGGGATACAGAATGTAGTAGTAACAATCAAATTGTACAGGTTAGTGTAGCTAAGGAAACAACTAATAATAGCCAGGGAGTAGATGTAAATGACTCAGATACGAATGTGAGTATGGTAGCCATGATGAAAGCGATAATGGAGAAATTAGAAAGTACGAACCAGAAATTAGAAAGTAATAACCAGGAATTATGTCAGAAATTAGAAAGTACCAACCAAGAATTAACTCAGAGGTTAGAAAGTAATAACCTAGAATTAAGTCAGAAATTAGAAAGTACTAACCAGAAACTAGAAAGTACTAGTCAAAAATTAGAGGCAGGACAGCAAGATTTGGTTAGGAAGCTCGAAAGTCAGCAGAAAGCATTAGAAACCTTTCAAGCAGAGGTTAGAGGGGAAATCAATCAAGTTAGAACTGAAGTACGGGGGGAAATAGAAAGTATAAGAATCGAAGTTTGTAATCAAGTAAGTGAGAAGTCAGGCAGAGAATACAAGAAATTGCGAGAGGACGTGGCAAAGCAATTTGAAAAAGAGAGGGAAATAGTTAGCAAGGAATTAGACCAAATTAGAGAAAGGGCTAGCAAAGAATCAGGGGAAAATAGAAGTAGATTAGAACAAGCAGAAAGGGAAATTAGAAGGCAAGGTAGGGGTGTAGACGAAATAAATGAACAAATGAAAGAGGTAGCTACAGAAATTAATGGAATGAAGGAAACATTAGAAAATTTGAGGTTGTGTGTAACTGAACCTAATTCTAATGCTAGTCAGATAAGTGAAAGCTCTGCACGAAACGAAGCGAGACAAAGTGCCTCAGCCGACATTTCGATGCTTAATATGGGTCCAAGTACCTCCAGTTATGAACCCAGAGGTAATAATGTACATGTTGAAAGGAGTGGTGGTCAAATGCAATGGCCAAACCACATCTTAAATGAAATTGTGCCACCAGTGTTTGAACATGAGGATTCTGATAATCCTAAGGATTTTATGAGGAGTCTGCATGAATATTTTTCTGTAAAGTGTATTCCTGAACAGTATTGCATGACAATTGTTAGGAAATGCCTTAAGGGAAATGCAGCTAAATGGTTAGAGGTATCAACGGGAAATAATAATGACTTCAGGACCTTTGAAAGTTTATTCATGAACAGATACTGGGGACATAACAGGCAGTCTAGCATAAGATTAGAACTGAGTAGTGGAAAGTATGACCCAAGAACTGATCAGTCGATGGTTAATTATTTCACGAAACTTGCTAGGAAATCTAAAATGTTGGATCCACCCATGAGTGAGCAAGAATTAATCGCCATTATCACGACACACTTCCCAGAGGCACTCCAGAACTATTTAATTATAGCTAAACCCACAAACGTCGCCACCATGATCGATTTGCTGTTGGCATTGGAGACAAACAAATCAAAGAGCAAAAATGAAAGTTTCGCTAGGCCTGGAGCGAGCAACGAAAGGGAAATTTCAAATAATTTCGGGCAAGGGGCACATATCAATTACAATCAAAACCAGGATGTCCGAGATAGATACCGAGGTCCCGCACCCAGAGGAGGAAATTCGCAGTGGGAGAACCGAGGCCGAAATAATTTTGACCGCAACCAGAGGAACCGCAACGGGCACGACCGAAACAGAAATGTACAAGTAAATTACGTAAACGCGCCGAGGCATGAAAGGAAACGAGGAGGATGGAACGAGAGAAAAAGAAGACATTCAGGAAATGACTACTGGAAAGTCGACAATATACCAGAAGTTAGGCCGAGGTCACCCAGGCAGGGAGAACGGAGCACAGGAAATGGTTACTGGAGGGTCGACAACATTCCAGAATTTAGGCCAAAGTCGCCGCAGCACGGAGAAAGGAGCAGGAGCGGTATAAATTCGCCGATAAATGGAGAAAGGGCCGAAGCCCTACAAGTAACCAGGCAAGTGTTCGAAAACCGCGGCCATCCTTCTCAGGAAGCAAAGTTGGAAGGACAGAATGCAACAAGAACTGGAGCTTACAGCAAGACTCAGGGAAACTATGTACCCAGTCAAACGCGCCTTCAGTGAAGACTGGGAGGAAACTATGTGAACCGTATGCGAAAAATAAGATCGTCAGAGGGCAAATGATGCTACAGAAGGAAACCAATCTGAGGAACAGAAGTGTGGACAGTGACAAAGTGTTTGAACCACCACGAATAGCAGTTGCCATTAACGGAATTCCGGACACTGCAATAATAGACACTGGAGCTAACAGTACAGTGTGCTCGCAAAAGTTTTATGAAGAACTAATCAACCGGGGTTTGAAGATAATGTCTTTACCAGTAAGCGGTATATTTTGTTCACTAGCTGTATGGAAGAGGAAAGAAAGAGTGAAATTTCAAGTCATGCTCAACGTAGAAATAAATGGTAGAATTATTGAGGTTTTGTTCCTGGTCGTACCCAGACTCGTTACCAACATAATTATAGGATGTGATTGCCTGTATGAATGGAAAGCCATTGTTAATTTCGAGAAGAGATCTGTCAAGTTAGAAACAGGGCAAGAAACAGTAGTGGTGCCATTTGTCGACGATAGCGGTTCAGAGGAAGTTGTACGAGATGAACGTGAAGATGAAATCCGGGGAGACGTATTCTTTGTTGAGTATATAAAAATTGGAGCAATGGAGCTTGGCGAAATAAATGTCGAAGAATATGCTGCCGAATCGAGTAACAATGAGATGTATGATGAAGATGTTGGAACGATTAGGGAATATGTGGAAGCTGAACCCCGAGAAAATCCCGCCAGGAATTGGAATTATGAGACTACAAATTTGTACCGCAAGGCGGAAAACTACGATAACTTGGAAGATTTGTTCAGAGAAAAAGTCAGTCAGGCTAACTACCTGAACACAGCGCAGAAAGAAGAATTATTTAGAATTTTAGTACGACACCAGGAGGTATTTTCGGATAATCCAGGAAGATGCACGAAATATATTCACTCTTTCGAAATGACGCCCATAGAGCCGTTTACACATAAAGCGAGACCCATACCATCCGCTATTCGGGAAGAAGTCGATAAAGTGATAGAAGACATGCTAGAAGACGGGGTTATCGAAATTTCAGACTCCATATACGTGAACCCCCTGTGCATAGTAAGCAAAGCTAGTGGGAAAATTAGAATAACACTAGACGCAAGAAAGCTAAACAAGCATTGTAGACCAGACAGATTTAGACCCGAGAGCGTGGATGCAACGTTGAGCAAGTTGCACAAAGGAAAATTCTTCTCTACCTTAGATCTGACCGCCTCCTTCTGGCAGATTCCACTTAAGAGAGAATTGAGAAAATTTGCTGCATTTTTACGTTCTGGAATTCTTTACCAGTTTACCGTCTGCGCATTTGGAATGAACACAAGCGGAGGCGCATTGTTGAGAGCATTGCATGCTATTTTTGGAGAAACCATAAAGAAATTCGTGGCTCAATATGTGGACGACTTTGTCATATTTTCGTCAGAAATTGGTGAACATCTGAAGTACCTTGATTACGTTTTAAACCGGTTAAAAGCTGCCAACATGACAATTAAACCAAGTAAAACTGCCTTCTTCGTCAAACAAACCGAGTTCCTAGGATATGTCATCTCCCAGGAAGGTATAAAGATCACAAGTTGTCCTGCGCCTTGAAGAACAGAAACAAGCGCATGGAGTTACTATATAAAGGTCCTGGGGAAATTATTCAAAAATTTGGGGAACATACATTTGAAATAGTAGATGCGGTAAATAGAAAACTCATGGGTAGGTGGCACAAACAACTTCTCCGTCCGTACCGGACATAAACAAATAATCATGCAGAGGCATATAGGATAAGGTATAGATGAAAATGTATACAACTCTATTAATGAAAATGAATTCAGACGAACAAATTTATATAACCTTAATGGTATCCAATCACAAAATATCGAAATTGTGAAAAAAAAACTTGTGGTGATAAGTACTTTTAAGACTTTAAAGTGAAGTGGAAGTGCAGTGAATCCTATGAAAATAACCAACTCAAAGCAACCAAACTGAGTACCAAAACAATTTACAAATCCAAGAAGGTGCAAGGAGTTTTGGCAAATCACACCTTTATATAGAATCAGAAGACAAACAGATTTTGTAAACTAGCTTAAGTTTTACGTAGTTCATAACTAATACGATGTAAACGTTCGTTGTATGACGCAAGAAAATGTAAAACTTTCAGAAGTGGAGTGTATATAGCGTATGGTAAACTAATCTGTATTGGATTATTTCAGATGTTTATAATGTGAAGTGTTGAAAACAAAAAGAAATTATGTACTAGTATTATAAATTTTGTCACTATGATTGTATGTAACGCAGCTGAAATGCAAAGAAAATTGTAAAGTGAACCAGAGTTGCCGACGTGTAGAGTTGTTGATAATAATAATAATGTTATTCGGGCAAGGACGTTCCATTCTTAAATTATGGGATAATTAAATGATGAAACGGGGGCAGTTTGATGCCGTATATATCAGCCGTATGATTGAATACGATTTTAACAATGAATAAAATGATAATTAAATTATGATGAGGAAGTAAGGTGAAAGAATTTAAGATAATGAATAGTACAGATGGATAAGTTCATGAAACGAAGCAACAGCATTTAAATTCAATTACTAGAATGCGAATAAGTACATATTTTAGCTCAGAGCTATATAATAAAGTTGCTGGTCTATATGGATGAAAATGTTCCGACGAAAGGCTGTGGTCACGGGTTGGGTCGCTACCTGGGTAATTAGTAGACCGGTCCAAACCTGGCCCAAACCAGTATTTCGGGGAAACGTCCGCGTGGTTGTAGCTCGCTAACTAGAGTTTTTCAGAGAAATCCAGCTGGAGGCGAGGCTATATCTGTTTTGGTAAGGAATATTAGGTTTTAGCGTCGGTCTTCTAGTCTGAGACGTGATACAGTGTAGACGTGTTTTGCCTGCCGGGGACACAAACGTTGGATTGCGCCGAGAAGTATAATCAGTAATGAGAATCTTATTAAGTGAACAAGATCTCCCAGCAGTTAATTAAGCGGCGAAGTATACTTTCAAAACAGTGTTAGTAATTTATTCCATCGTGATAGATTTCAGCAATTCAGTATAGTTTTAACGTGATAGTGGAAATCTAGAGTAATTCGATCTGAACGCGGCGGCAACTCCTGGTGAACTGTAAGCATGAAACGAACTGAATAGTAAAGCTGATAGTATGAATTGTGTTGTTTTTATTTCGTCAACCTATCTCACGCATACCCTGTAGATAGCGTGGTCTCAGCTCTAATGACTAGCCAGGGCAAAGAATAGTCAACTCCTAGAGCAATCTACTAGGCGACCAGACCACCGGGATCCAGGCTGCTAAGGTCACATCCAGAGTGGCTGATACCAAAGGCAGAGTAGCAGCAGACGCAGCGGGGAAGGTAAGGCCACAAAATATGTCCCGAAGTTAACCGAACTATGGTATAGAAAACTCAAGACTTCTCTATTAAGTTTAGCGGAAAGAGAACTATTGGTTCATCTTTGTGTATACACGCAATCATAAGTGATTGACAGAATCTCTGGACCGTATTTTTACTTCTGTTCCTTTTTGCTGTGTTTTATGTAATCATATTGTAGCGTTGGATAAAATCCATTCCGATAATTGGAAATAGCGCTATCAGTAAAGAGGATTTCAATCCTCTCTACCTCTTAAATGAAAGCCACGGGGCGCTGTTTCCTGAGCCATCTCGGGGAAAACCTCACCATTATTTCAATAAAGCAGGGTTCCTTTAAAAACAAAACCAAGCTCATGTAGTGCTTGTTGAAGTACGGCGTGTAAAATAAACTGTATATTTACTGTTTTATTTAATTAGAAACATTCAATTAATGTCATAATATTCAAAATCTCTTATGTATAGTTTTTACAGTTTTTATAGTCAAAACTTAACCACACACAAAAAGAGAGGTAAAGTATACGTTTATTTAGGTGCTGAGGATCTACTCCCATTACTCCTGGACCCTCAAGGACCAAGGACCCGGGCCTCCTTCTACCCGGAAGCGATGGAAACTCCGGGGGTCTTTCCATGGGGTAATACATTGAGTCCAAAAAGCCCCCCCCCCAATAGACTACAACGTCAAAACGGGCATGAATATGTTATTACAAGCATAATGTCTCTTAGTGACGTATATTACACATACACCTACTCCCTCACAGTGACAATGATGACGCCATTTTTTGTCTTTTAGTTAGTTTTACTTTGTGTCCGCAAATAGTTTCTTGGCTATGATGAGTTAGTTCCTTGGGAAGATAGTTCTGATTTTGAGACTGAATGATATTATTTAGCTGTGGTTGGATTTTGTCTCTTAAGGGTCTTGTTTAATGTCACTAATGACTTTCGAATGTTACAATGAAACTATTTTATTGGTTATGATAAGGTGGTTTTAGGTGGTACCACTTAGCGGTTATACCTATGTCTAATGGTAAATTCAGTTGAATTCTGTGGCTAAATATACAGTAAAACCAGAATAAAACGGACACCTTGATGTCGGAAACCTGGAAAAACGGAACAAAAATTTTAAAACCGAGGTATTTTCCATATAAAACTATACTCTAAGCCGGAAAATTGTCTAACGTGGTAACGGAAATATTTTTCCGGAACGGCTTGCGCAAATAAACTGATAAAACTGTATTCCTTTGTGTGTAATGAATTACAGCGGTTTTATATTAAAAAGTGCAAAATTTATAGGGAACCTGTATTTGTACCGAAGTTCCATGAACCGTAGACCAAAAACCCAAGAATAGGTCTCCAGGACAACTTTACTGAAGAACCACTTCAAGCAAATTTCAGTAAATATGAGCGCAAATATATAATGCATTTCCATGTATATCTTATTTTCCTCACTTATAGACTCAAGTCGTAATAATCGTGATCAATAGCAGCACAACAGATTTAAAAAAAGAAACCTTCAAACCAGCTAGTTTTCTTACATTTTTCTATGGTCTCTAAGCCGCTACAGCCCTCTCAACTAGAGCAGAAGTAAAACAGATGCTATCTAATACTCAGCTTTGTTCTCGATGTCGCCATTCATGAATGCTCCATGCCCGCCTCGGTAGCGTAGCTGGTAGCGTGTCTGCCTCACGTTCAAGAGGTACCGAGTTCAAATCACGGTCAGGGTGAGTTACTTGGATAAGGTTTACCCCGGGTTTTCCCTTATCCTGAAAGACGAATGTCGGGTAACTCTAAGCTCCACGGACCCCGGACCCATTTGAGCATCATTTGCACCCTTTTCATTCATCGTCCGATATGACTTAACGTTGGAGGAAGTAAATTACAAAAAAAAAAAAAAAAAAAAAAATGAATGAATGAATGCTCCATCACGTTACAGATATTCAGCGCTTTTTTCTACAAAAAAATTACTTGATCTCTCTCACTCGATCTAATTGTACAATAAATCTGAAAATCTAAAACCTATCAGACTGTACTCTGTACTCCTATACATGGAACCTCTTTGAGTAACTACGATTCTTCTCAGCATCCGCGCTGTGTTTGATGTTGGATTTCGTCAGCTCCTTAGTTTACCAGCCATGCTGCTATTTTACTCTTCAGTCATCTGCAAGTTTCGCTGCGCAGTGGTAGAAGGCGCTAGTTTCGTCAGCAGAGGGAACTGGAAGTTTGACAGCTGATCAGCGCTATACCAGGGGGCCCCCCATAGGGTAGGGGATTCGTCCCTTTCAGCTTCCGTGCTGGGCGCTGCGGACCCTTAGCACTCGTGGTACTTCTGACGTTACTAGAGGAACCTCGGGCCAAACGTTCGAGCCCCTCCCTCTGGGAGCTGTTCGGATTGGGTTGGTCTCGAGGGGGCAGTGTGTTCCCGCCACCCACGGGAAATTGGGTACCTCCGGCCAGGCTCCGGCCGCCCGAAGGGGGTAGAGGGTTGCCTCATAAGTCCCGGGTACTAACCTACAGAGCTAGTAGCTGGTATGCTAGATCATCGGTGGTCCTACCAAGGTGCTTTTGGTAGCCGGTTCATTAAGGACCGGCGCGTAAGTGGCGTATCCACTTCCGTCGTGTCTGCCGTGTGCAGCGGGTAGGGGGAAGTTTATAAAATAGGTGCTGTCCTAAGGTAAAAATCCAAGAGGCGCGGGTTCTGGTCCTACGGGTCCAGGACTAATGGGAGTAGATCCTCGCATTTAATTAATGAATACCGGGGGGGGGCCTTTCCGAGTAGGATCTACACAGGCAGCCGTCGCTGAGTTCCCTCTTGTACCACGTATATATCGAGCTGTCACCGAAGTGCGCCCGGCACCTCCGTGGGACTTTCGAGTAGGGCAAGACCTAAAGCTTAACAAACCCCCTATCTGGTCCGAAAAGATAAGACGGGTGGAAGTGGATACGCCACTTACGCACACCAACCCCAAAAGGGGAAGGCTACCGAACAACCTCGATGGGGGTGCCTGGTGATCTAGCACACTTTCTACTAGCTACGCAGGCTAGTACCCGGGCATATATGGCTTCCCTCAACCCCACCCGGAGACGTACCCTATCTCCCACGGGCAGAGGGAACCACTGTCCCCTCGAGTCCAACCTAAAGCAAACAACTCCCTCAGAGAGTGGTTTGAATGTTCGGCTCGAGGTTCCTCTAGTAACGTCAGAGGTACCACGAGTGCTATGGGTCCGCAGCGCCCGCACCATAGCAGCTGAAGGGAACGGATCCCCCTACGGGGGGGAGCAGGTTCTAACCACTCCTCTGGGAAGGTTGAGGACAAGAATCTTACTACTGTTATGGATCTCGGAGTGTGAACATTTCCACTCATTTCTGCTCCGCACGCAGGAGCATTGGGGACGACATCTTTGCCTTCGCTTCATAATGTAAGTTTCAAACACACCTTCTCTAAATTTCTATTCCAAAATTTTCCCCTGTGTTTCTCGGGTGAATCATTAGAAATTTCGCGGAGTTAGTGCACAAAAAACATTAAGAGAAATTATAAAGACTTAATGGGGCAAGGTCATGTGAGTGATGCATTTCCAAATTTCATTACTGTTATTGATTTAAAGCTAGAACAAAATATCTACATTGGTACGTTTGAAATTTCGAGAGCATAAAGACATTTTTTGAAAACAACCAACTTGAAGTATTTTGTGCCTTTCCTCAGTAATCCTGTTCGGACATGTACTTATGGCTTTCCTTTTATTAATATTTGTAAGAAAAAGTTACATCTCTCGGAAAATAACATAACTATACTATAATCAAGCAGAAGCACAGAAGAAAACTGTATCTTACCACAACCTGCTTGTTTTACCCTTCCATTGCCGTTGGCTAATGATCTAATCCTACTAATTTTAAGGAACGGAAATAATGCGACAAGCAGCTGTAAGGCAGTTTTAGATTAACTGACGGAAATTGCAGTATTAAGCAAAGTATATCAAACAATTACTTCTGTATCAACGATGATGACAAAATGCAAACTCTTGCACTCTATATGGGCGGTAATTTAAATTTTAAATTTCACGGGAGTTTGTATTAATTACCCGGAACGCGTTCAGGTTCATTCCGGCTGGAAATAGAAAAATACCCGGATATTGCTAGAGATAAACCTGAAGAGAAATCAGTAGGTTTTGGACTGTTATTGGATACAGAAAAAAACTTTGATAAAGCGCCTTATGGTGGACTACATTAAATATCACTTCCTAACACTTGTCTTGCAGTGATTAAAGCAGCAGCAGTTTTACTGTTAAATGTGATTTTGCCTACTGGAGAGTCTTCCCGTAGGGGAGGGGATCCGTCCCCTTCAGCTGCCGATGTGCGGGCGCTGCGGACCCTTAGCACTCGTGGTACCTCTGACGTTACTAGAGGAACCTGGGGCCTAACTGCCGAGCCTCTCCCATAGGGGAGTTTGTCGGATTGGGTTGGACTAGAGGGGGCAGTGTCTTCACGACACCCGCGGGGAATTGGGTATCTCCGGCCAGGCTACGGCCGCCCGGAGGGGGTAGAGGGTTGCTTCATAAGTCCCGGGTACTAGCCTACAGAGCTAGTAGAAGGTATGCCAGATCACCAGACGGCCCCACCGAGGTTTTCGGCAGTCTTCCCTGCGCGGTTGACGCGCGTAAGTGACGTATCCACTTCCATCCCGTCTTGACGTTGTGCTCAGCGGAAGGGGGGGGGGGGCTTTTTAGACTCAAGGTATTGCCCTATGGAAAGAACCCCGGAGTATCCATCTCTCCCGGGTAGAAGGAGGCCCGGGTTCTTTGTCCTAGAAGTCCAGGACTAATGGGAGCAGAACCTCTGCATTTAACCAGAGAGTCTGTCAAATTTTCTCTGAAGTTCCACAGGGTAGCTCTTTATGGCCACTATTGTACGAGTACAATTATATATTCTGATTTATTTAAACATAAAACTCTCGTAATAGCACATTTGGCACATGATATGGCTGTGCTATGTAAGGGTGACATATTCGATTTTTGCATTATTCTCTTCAGAAGATTAGCAGCAACATCAAAATCCGAGGAAATAAATAATAAATAATAATCATAAATTTACTTATAAACAGAATTCTATCTAGGCACCAATAAACTTAGAATCAATTCTGACAGTATCGAAAACAATTCAAGTGTGTTGGTTTGGCGTTTGGCTTTAAAGTAATTTGGAATTTCCCTATATTAAATAAATATCGGAACAGAGTTCATCCAGTGAACCATTTACTCAAGAAAGACCATCACTAACATACTCTCATTGATAGAACAGTAATTGTTTAATTTAGGAATGCGGTTGCTCTACCGGGGGATCTCCTTCTGACGGTCGGAAGTATTCAGAATATACATAAAAGGTGGCTATTATCGCCATGGTAAATGCGCAACGCAGTTCTGTATGACAAATTAGGACTTCCAGAAATAATGACGTTCCTTTGTATGATTTACATACGACGTTTATAGGTTATTTAAAGTTATAAACATTCTCTGATTCAATAAATAACAATGCGATATCAAACCCACAATTCTAAGTACTAACACGAAAATACTTTATTGACTTAGGAGTACTTGAAGAATACATGCTCAGTTTCAGTGGAATGGCGTTAATGTTGCCTCTGTTGCCGCCGGCAACAGCTTGAAGAAAGTTTTTCCAAATTGTATATTACTCTTTGTTTAAAGAATAATAGAAAGATTAACCGATTTCACTTTCAGATTTCACTGGCGTTTAAATTCTGACCGAGCCACTTGACCGCTCGCTAATAGATCCCCAGAGACCGATCGTCTGACATTCTCCAGTTCTAAACAGCTCGTTATGTAGCTAGTGGCGCCCATTGGTGAATTCGAAACGTATATATTCGTGTGTTATGTCAGTGACCTTGCGAGTTAACCGAGGATTTAGTTATTTGTTTTTAGAACGACTGTTGCCAGTGCAGTGAAACGGCAAACCTTGCGTTTTAGTGTTAATTTGTGGCGTGTAGCAGTAATATTGTTAACGATTTAATGTTAAAGTACAATAAGAAGAATGGATTCACAATGTGCAGGTGAAAGTGATTGTGTTCGTGGGATCGACACCTTTTAAATCGGTCTTTGAGTTCGCACCCATATGATGAAAAATCTCACATAATTTGAAGAGGAAACCCAACTTCGCGTAGCTGGTAGCAGGTTTGCCTCACGATCAAGAGGTTCCGAGTTCGAATCTCGGTCAGGGTGAGTTACCTGGATAAGGTTTTTCCGGGGTTTTCCCTTATCCTTCAAGACGAATGTCGGGTAACTCTAAGCTCCATGGACCCTGGACACATTTGAGCATCATTTCACCCAATTCATTCACCGTCCGATACAACTTAACGTTGCGACGGACGTAAATTAAAAAAGGGCCAAGTTCGAATCTTTTACCTTTAACAAAGAAATCACACGAACTTACAGCTTGGGATTGGGATTTCATTACGGATGGAATTCGGTACGTAGGCCACCATGCTGGGCCCATTGTTCCTATACCCCCAAGTGGGGGCACCCCGGGGAGGAAGGATTAGGCCAAGGGGGCGGCAGACCTAAGGAGCCACGACAGTACAGAGGGCATGGTCCCTACAGTTTACTTAGATAGAGACCTCCCCTGATAAGCAAGGACAGGGAACCCGCTCTCCTACAGCGAGCGGTACGCCAATGAGCCCAGCAGCCGAGCCCTAATGGTCCCTGGTAGGCAATCCGAGCCCCAGAGGTCCATGGCTGGTGGTCCCGAAATGGTCCCAGTGGAGGAGCTGAGGCCAGCAACCGACCTACCGGAGAAGGAAGTAGTTCTCTTTAGAGCATATCATCATGCCATGCACCGCCGAGACACCCGCCGACACTTCTACCCTGAAAGAGACCACCAGATGAAAGATGTTATGAAATGATAATGGAGATGAAATGGAGGGACAATAAATTTAGCAGATGCACTTAACCTACACAGCATTCGCCTAGCGATCCATGAAAACCCCTGAAAGAACCCATGGATCAGTAGGTTGGTCACGGAAATCGAACCCGGGTCTCCCAAAAGCGGTCCACAGACGAAACCGCCTGAGCCATCCCAATCGGTAACATACAACTTGAATAAAAGTAAAATTTTGATCATTCCTGCCAACAGTGCATCAGCAGAACGGTCTTTTTCAACGTTTCGGAGACATAATGCAAACGCAAGAGCGATGAGCGAATAAGATTTTTATAGGTACACATTTGTGTACAAGAAAATTTAAAAGAAGTAGAAGTATAGCCTTAATACCTACGGATCAAACAAAAAGTGGAACTTGGGTTTGATTTATATAAATTGGTTTTATATTAATTATAACTTATCTAAGAAACGAACTCAAAATAAACTTTCACCTCAGTCCAAATTATCAGTGGAAAATAGGTTGTTTAATGAACTTGAAAAGCAACAGCAAGCAACATTTGAAAACTCTTTCATTGACGTTATCTTGGAGAGGAATGGGCACATTGAACTGGAATGCAAATAGACACTGTAAATTGGAGAAATTGTAAATAAATTATAAATAAGACATGTCACTTTAATTTTTACGTGTATATCTGTGCTTGTTTTATGTTATGTAGCACCTACATAATATTAACCTGGAAACCCTCGAACTCCGCAGATTAAATCTGAAGTAACTGGCAACACTTATGAACTACCCATCCACTGCTCAGTTAATCATTGGATATGTATTTGCTCATAACTTTTATGAGATTCATTTATTTGTCTTGTTAACTTAAAATTTGTGCATGTCTTTGTTGTGTTGAGTTTATAAAATAATTTTATCTTAAGGGATAAAAACTAAATTCAGTTTAAATTGAATAGTTTTCTCGTACACCTTATTTATAAATGTATTCATTTATACAAAGGAAAACGTTTCAAAATGTTCAAGCGTCTGTAATTCAAATCGAAAGTATTTCTGTAGATGCACAGTCGTATTCAGCTGAAACTTCAGGTCATTTTTAGTAGTGAGGTGTGGTACATATGCCCATATATGCCGCAAGTATTGTTTTTCTCTAATCATGCCAAAGTAAAAACCAGCGAGAAAGCTACTCGATTACACAGGTGTCCGAACTCATGATTTTGACGAGTTAATGCATATAGTTCCCATTATAGGTTTGTTCGCGTTGGTTTTACAAATTACAAATGTTTGCCTTATAATTTTATTTCATGCCAATATAACTCGCAAAACCTTTCATGTCATATAACTTCCGCATATTACGGACGTTCCAATGTATAAACATATATAATATTAAAGTGATTATTAGAGCATCTAATTAACAATTATAATTCAGCAAGTAAGCAGGAAGCCAGCTCAATGGCTTTAAAATCACTTTTAACTATCTGGTATGGTCAGGAAAATTAATATGTTCATAACAGTCAGGCAGTATGCGGTTTATTTAGAATATTAATGCGGAATAAAAATTACATCGACCCTGCCAGGATTCGAACCTGGAATCTTCTGATCCGTAGTCAGACGCGTTATCCGTTGCGCCACAGGGCCGCTTGCCACTTACCCTCCGCTATATATGTTTTAGCTCACCCCAGCGAGCTAAACGACTGCAATGGGAAGTAAAATAATCATTCTGTTGAATTTTGTTCTTGATGGAATCGCTTCTGTCTTATTTTGTATAAACATGTAAATAGCTCATAACATTATAGCTGTTTATATGAATTATCATTGAAATACTCTGCTCGCACTGAAATGTAAGTAAATTTCAGTTAACATGGGATGCAAAATTCTACCAGCAATTTGTGCTATCTATTCCATGGACATAGGAGGAAATAAAATCGTAAAACATAAGAAATACTACTTGACAAATAGATTTCTTTTGATGGTCAGTCACATAAACAGTAAAACTTACAATATGAACTATCACATTAAATAAATGGAACTATAAGCAGCTTACAGAATCGCAAGTGAATCAGCCAAATGGCGATTAGACAAATATAACATATGCACACACCAATTAGCAGAGCTCGGACTTCTATGAACTATCAAGTATGAATATATGCATACATCTATGCACTAAAAATCGGATAAATATGCTCTAAATACGAATTTAAAATGAAGTACCTCATTTCAACTTCCTCACATATATTAATACTTATGAATTAATCAAATTTGTAAGTTTATTCTTAAGTTCTGGCATTAACAATGTTAACACTGAATGAAGGTTGTCTTCAGAAGTGAATTAAGAACTGAGCGTTTGATGAGGCAGTTTTATGAGCTTTGGTGGCTATTATAAAGGAGCATGTGTTTTCAAAATTCCTCTCCTTCATATAGCCATATCGACAATGTTAATTCGTGCACAGTTGTCACTGAATTTCTTTAAATTGTCTACACAAATCACTTACTATCATTCATATTCCAGACTTCGATGAAAATTAATCTTGGCCAGAGAAAAATATAACCCTAAGCCGGGAATCAAACCCAGGAAGTTTCGCACGATAGATGTTTGAAACTCTACGGAGCCGGCCGATGTAAAAATTTAAGCAAACAGACGACAGCGCATATAACAACTAATTCTTGTTTCACATTAACTTGCCCGTATCTCTTAACGGTCACGTGACCTAATCACCTCTCATTGACGCTGTTGTGCGGTAAAGAATAGTTCGTTATTTAACATGGTGATATATCTTTATATATTGGAAGAGAATTGCCAAATTTACATTTTCGTAACTGTTTGAATTAAATATATTACGCAACAGAGTTGACTTTTCTGAAATACATGTTAATTCTTAAACGAAGTAAAAAGGAGGTTCCTTTGCCTGCCTTTCACATGGTGCGATAGCACGTGATTTAGCGGTAGTGATGATATTTGTTTATGTGACTTTTATCACTGACCTTGTTTTGAACTGGATTAGTCATATATCACCATTCGAAGGTGTGTTGTGCCGAGTGCGAGAGCTAAATTATTTTATTGATCGTTTATTACGCGTGTACTTATTATATGTATAATTGCAGACTCTACAGCCAGCTTTTCGCTGAAGCATCACAAGGGAAAACCTTAACAAAGCGGCGAAACGATAATTGTGGTGCAGGTGTTTAATGCACTCACAGAGAAGAATCCGTCTTTGTCAGTGAGAGAAGTCGAACAGCTGTGCTCTGAACTTACAGGTGTGTTAGATGCGTAGGAACATCGCGACATGAAACTGAGACAACAGGAAAACTTACCACTCCAGGGGCGATATCGCTGTGTGGCGAAGACGTTATTTAAGGACAATCAGACTGTACCGAGATACAAGTCGCAAAATAAACTGCCTCGAAGAGACTTGGGTGAATGAAGGACACACGACTAGTATGGCGTGACACGACTTTTAAGGATGAAAGCCAAGCATTTTTGCAGGGTATGTGTGCTGGTTTTTAAAAAAAGTCCCAGTGGAAAAGGACGAAGGCCTTTCACTATAATCTTGTTCCAGTTTCATTGCTCATTCATTCAGTTTCAACTTGCTCAGTTTCATTATAAGCTTGTATTTTTTGCATGCCTTCATGTTCTTATTTGTATGATTTTATCTATCTACCTGACAATTATTATGACGTTTACTACAGTTTTAAATGTGACGGGAAGGCACCTCCTATGGCCTATGCCGCGAAAGCATTAGCCAATGAGGATGAGGGGGAAGGTAGTTGCACGCGGAGTGATACATGTCAGTGGGGCAAGGTTATATGAAACAGAGATTAGTCCTATTTATACTGGTAGAAAATGCATTTATATATATTCATATGAATTTTATGTAGATATATTATTTATTACATATTTTAAAGAATATTTATCTAATGATACTGAAGTGTTTCTAACGAAACAGCCTCAAAACTTATGAATAATCGTTATTATAATTCTTTAATATGCGCGTTAAACACACATTGCACACGTAATGTAAAAAAAAAATTTCCTTAATTTTCCTTATATCGACTTATGTAGTCACGTTTGTTAGGGCATGCTAAATAATCGTATACTGTTCACAGTAAGAATTTGAAGACTATGTTCTTTTTAATTTATTACGAAGATTGCTTTTCTAATTGGTCACAGACTTTGTCGTTTCCGAAGGGGTTAATTTTGATGTGTTGGGAGTGCACAGTTGTCACGTCACCAACTTAATTTCTGCTTCGTAGAATTTGGTGAGGTTCCTCCATTACATCCTCTATGTAGCTTTTACGTTTGCACAATCAAGGGAACTACGAGATGAAAATATCAAAACAAACTATAATAATCTCAAAATTTAAAGGCACATGAAGGCACTGCAGACTCCAGTGAATCCTAAACTTGCGTCTCCTACCAGCGCTGCCGAATGTGGTCGCATGTGAACACATCTCATGCGTCTGAATTGAGAACAGACTTCATTAATTACGCTCGTATAAATATTTGAAAATGTTAGATGCCAATTCTGTAATAAGAAATAATTTTATTTTCTTGTACGATGAATCGTATCTTATGGTCATGACCGCAAAAAAGTATTGTCTCTACGACACTTAGAACGCGAGTGATGCACTTTTTATCTTCATATGGTTACGGTTACCCAAAATCCGTCCATTAACATAGATAAGCTTGAAAAGCAACACAATTTCTTCCTCACAACATTTATCTCAAGCATAAATAGTGCACCTTCTATGAAAATAGAAATCACGCAGTTTGAAACTGACTGAGTTAATGCCCAGTTCATTTTCGGAGTAGTGGTGCGTTATTTTCTTTTCTTTTCCTTTTTTTTACAGTGAAGGGCATTGTTAAGTCGTATATCCAACTCGAGCTGAAATATTAATATTTGAAACAACTTTGGTCCTCAGATCTATTATTCTATAATTATGTAATATGTTAAATTACTATACATCATTTTGAAAACTGTAACTAGCTACGTTAGTGAAAGTAAAATTGTACACTTTGATGTAAAATATTGTAACGAACTTGTGCAGATATACGTGAGAAGCACTGCACTCAGTCTATGAAGGGCGGATGTCAGACATTATATTGGAATGTTAGATATTTTACTGTACCTTGTGACGCCGTGCTGTGTATATAAGAGGATAACAACTCCCATTCAGTCCTCATTTTTGCTCATTGCTTTTTGCAGTCAAGTGTATTGTATACATCCGTCTGGTGTGTCCGATGACGTGCCGCGTCCAGTAAATGTATTATAAAATGTCTGCGGAAAGTGCAGTTACCTAAGAGTGTCCGGTTTCCACAAGTGTAAGGACAAATTAAAGCAGTTCAGAGATTATCGTTGGTTTGTGTTGTCTCAACCTTAACACCCTGAGAACCATACAGGAGAAGTAGCTAGAGCCAAGGGTAAAGCAAGCAGCAGACGACGACGTGGAGACCGAGGAAGGAGTCCCGAATTCGAATCCAGGTACGTGCAGCCGTGAGACGAGAGAAGGTACTGCCGCATATTACATTAAATTATTACTATACACATATTTTTTCTCCAGTGATTGTGATCCCAGTGCGAGAACATGTCCCTCGAAGCTGGGACAAGTATTTTTTCTATCAAAAACGTAGGGTTTGTTAGATTTGGTAAGTTTTTTACGAAAGCTCTCCGCTCACGAATATATCACAGCTATATATATTTTTTTTTTCCAAAAAGCCAGCAATTTACTGTGGAAGCTTGTGGTGTACACACAGTGTGACGAATATGTGGTGAAGCAGCTTCATCCTTAGAGAAAGCGAGCGCGCCTGTATTTAAATCTCCCTTGAAGAGAGTGCTTGTTCCTCCGCTGTGATGTGTGTCTAGGTAAGATTTTAATGGAAATAATCATTTCTTCCACACTAGCCATGTGTAGGTTAAGGTTTGAACGAGTAGAGTCACACTGAAGAATTCAATGCTATATCCAGGATTTGAACCACGGATCGGCCGCTCTTCATGCGGCTGCTCTAAACAACTGATCTACTATGGCCAGCATGCCAACATGACATTAATTTCTCCACATGACTAATGTGTTTCCGGGAGACCACTAGGGGTTCTCATACGCTATGAAATACGCACCTTTTGTGGCGACTTACTATGCTCTAAGTACGGGGCTATTCAATTAAGAATGATCACACGTCTTTTGACAACCTACCTTTACTCATGCTCATAATTTTGATGGTTGTTTTCAAAATAGTCTCCCCTGAATGCGATTCACTTGTCCCAGCGTTTCTGCCATTCTTCAAAGACATGCTGGAAACAATTTTTGAGATATCCTTCAAAATCGACTCCGCAGCCTTCACCACTGTTTCTCATGATGGATAATGCCTCTCAAGAAGGCGTTTGTTCAAGTTAGGGAATAGAAAAAGCCACATGGAGCTAAATCCGGAATATAGGGAGGCTGAGAGATGCACTTCACGTTGATTTTTGCAAGATATTCAGCAACAACATTGGCAATATGCGGTCGCGCATTATCGTGGTGCAGCATCCAGCCTGGTTCATGGAAATGTGGTCCCTTGCGCCTCATATGTACTTACAATGTTCTCAGGACATCCCTGTAGTATTGTCCAGTTGCTGATATGTGTGCAGGTACAACATGCTGATAAACCATTCCATGTACATCAAAGAATGAGATGACCATAACTTTCCCAGCAGAAGCAACCACTTTTGCTTTTTTTGGAGGTTGGTGATGAAACAGATTTCCACACTGAGCTTTGCTGTTTCCTCTCAGGATCAAAATGATGTAGCCAAGTTTCATCAGCAGTGATTACGTTTGAAAGAAACTCCGGATCTTTCCCTAACATCAATTTTAACTGCATGTTACCTCCATTACACTGGTAGGCGATACTGAACATGTCTGAACTTGCCTGGTTCTCACAGGCGGGTACCAGGAGTACCAACAATGACACTACTACGGAGTGTTTGTTTCACATTAAGCTAACAGAATATAATAAAATTGAATTTTAGTGCGAAAAATTATGACCGTAAAAATTATGATCTTTTTTATTGGACAGCCCTCGTACTTAAGTCCCTGGATTCTTAGTTAAACCACCATGTTTTTATTTTAGGTAAATTGGTGGGAATAATAATTTCTTCCACACTAGCTATGTGTAGGCTAAGGCTTGAATGAGTAGAGTCAGACTGAGAAATTCAATACTATAGCTGGGATTTGAACTACGGTTAGAGCAACCGTACGGAGATCGGGAAATCCGTGCTTCAAATCCCGGCTATGGCATTGATTTTTTCAGTCTGACTGTACTCGTTCAAAGATTTTAATGGTTTAGGAATATTTAAAGTGCTGTTTAATTAATAGAAAAATAGGTAGAACCTTTGCTGACGTGTAAAGTGTGCTCTTGTGTACAGAAGCTCTGCTGGTACTGGCACAATGCCTGGCAACGGCTCCACGCTTGAGCATTTGCCAGCGTACACATGTCTCTTGCGAGCGGCTAAAGTAACCGTACCTCCTTAAAGTCCCTGGCAATGGTGGCAGTTTCAGGAGGCGAGCCGTCCAGCCATCACATGCGGAAACCTGTGTGCGCGTAAGTTAGTGCGTTGTTGCCGACAAATGAGTTAAGTACTCATCGATTCGTCTTTTTTTTTTCAGTTCTGTTTAATTTAGTGGATAGCATGTAAGGGTATAGATGTCATCTAACCGTTCCGAAATTTATCAAACGATGCTACTTTACGGTGACAGTAGCCAATGTATTAACATTCACGCTTTAAGAGGTGAATGGAGACACTGTTATAATTTCTGTAAAGAAAATTCACGAGTGCGCTGCAAGCGCTAAAGGTGTTTCAAAACCTAAAATTAAAAATATAAAAAGGAATTGAGTGAGGTGGAGACTGGCACAGTTTTTATATTCGTTCTCTGAAACCTGGGGAAGAAAATATAAAAAACGACCGAAACTAAGTACTCGTTTAGATGGATTTCACATGCTTACTAATAAAGTTAGAAAGTTACATTATTGAAAAGAAAGAAATGTGTTAAAACTATTAAAGAGTCTCAGATTTTGGTGGTAAAATACCCACCAAAATATATGCACTGTTATTTGTAACAGTAGTTTTGGGTTATGTTTGCAGGGGGTATGAAAAGTTTATAGATTTATAAAAAATGACTATGTAAATCTATTTAGTTATTTAAATAAGTACAAATATATGTAATTTTGTTATTGGCCGTAGTAATAATTGTATGACGTAATGTGACGTGTAATTAAATCGGCCAATCACAAAATTAAGAGAGGAGTTAACGATAGTTACGAAAAATCAATGATCTCGAGAGAGATGTTTTGTAATGGTGAGTGTGATGAACAGTAGTGCAGGATCAAGAACTTTTATGTAATAGTTGGAACTGTTTAAAAATGACAATGTAAGAATTTATCGATATGTTGGAAGTGACTGGGAAAGAAAGTTCAAGTAAAATGTAATCTAAATAATACAATTAAATTGTTACAAAATTTGACTTCTCCGAAACTTTATTCTGAACCACGCGTGAAACCAAGAATCTCATGACTCTTATTTAATCAAACACAATCATCAAGGAACAAATCAAAATACAACGAATTAACCCTGTTATATCGGGCTTCTCGACTTGGGTCTTCGAAAAGTCGTGCATCCCATCTCAAACATAGAAATCCCTCACCAAATTGCGCCCGAATGTGTGGCTGATTAAGATGGAGACAAATTAACTACGAATAAAGAATTCCTGTCCCATATTGAAAGATATAATATGACACTTTTGTGTGTCCTTTTTACGGAATATTGCCAGAAGCCCCCAGGAGGGTAGACCTATAGGTATACCGACGAAACGTACTTTCACAGTTCACACACAAATATGAAAGCATGGAACGATGATAGTTCACATGGCGCTTATTTTTAGGGAGGGATTCGGCATTGCGACCACTCTTGGTCTACTGTACCTATGCTCCTCGGGGCATCCCCTGGAGGGAGTATGAGGCGAGAGGAATAAATATGATTCGTCCTGGTACTTTAGCAATTCGTTTAGCTGCTAATATAACTGCAGGGCACCTTTTAATAATTCTTCTAGGACAAAGAGCAGCCGTCCCAAGAATCCCCTGCGGTGCAGAGGGCAGGGTCCCTACAGTTTACTTAGATGGAAACTTTCCCGGCAGGCCAGGACAGCGGACATTCTCCCATGCTGTGGTTCGGAGTTGGTCCCAGCAGTCAGTTCGGAGACCGGCAACCGACCTACCGGAGGAGGTAGTAGTTCACTTAAGAATATATCATCCTGCCATGCGCCGCCGAGACTCCCGCCGACACTACTACCCTAAAAGAGACTGCCAGATGAGAGATTACATAAAATGATAATGGAGGTGTAATGGATGGACAGGAAATTCGGGGATGTAATTAACCTACCCAGCATTCGCCTAGTGATCCGGCAAAACCCCCAAAAATCCATGGGTCAGGTAGGTCAAACACTGGAATCGAACCCGGACCTCCGGACTGCGGGCCACAGACGAAACCGCTCGGTCTACATGACGCTTACTTTCACTGTCTTTCCTAGTCCGTTAGAGCACTGCTCCAACCCACCTCTTTACCACTCCCACTGAGCTTAAACGCAGGGAAGTACGTCTAATCTACATAAAACAATGTCTGCCTGTATTCCAAAATCATAATTGTAAGAACAGTGTGTTGAGGCCGGGTAACAAAGGAATGTGATTCAATAACTTTATACGCTGTTTACATAAATACAGGGCATTACAACTCTTCTATTATTGAATTGAAATGTGTCTAGTAAATGTGTGTAAGTAGCCGACCAGGTATATACAGAATAGACCGAAAGTTGCTCAGCTCCTCAGGTTTAACAAACAACACCCTTTAAATTATAATAGGCAATTTATTTCTTCAGAATTATAAATATCATGTATATAATAGACAAGAAACTTAGAATTTTGTATGTCTACCATTGTTGGCATGGCATGCAATAATGTGTCGAACGAAACTTTCCCCAAATCCTTGGTGGTGTTCCGGTTGATGCTTTCTCATTCTTTTTGTATACCGGTAATCATTTTTTTTAATTTACGTCCTCCAACGTTAAGTCATATCAGACGAGGTAATCAATTGATCCCAATTGATCGTGATCTAGGTTGTCAGATTTTGTCTGTTTGGTATGGGCTTTCATCTGTGCCTTTTTACACGTCCTTCCGCGGAGTCATCAACAAGACCTTCCCGGATTAATCTTTAACAGAATTTTATTTGAACATTCACTAAACAAGGGTTTTATAGGTTTCTTACAGGCAGTTTTGCCTCAATCAAAGAACTTTACAGAGAGTCTCTCTGTTGTGACCACAATTTTCTTCTCATTGCCTCGAAATTTAGTCCAGAATTTCAGTTTCTTGAAAACGCTTCGTATGTCTGTAACTTAATCCTTACAGGTCCCCCTGATCCTTATTTTTGTACTCGGAGCAACTTTAGATGATCTACCACTTCGGTTTTCGTCTTCGACATCACCCTCCTATTTTCTAGCCCACTTTCTAACGGTTTTTCTGTCAACCTTCCAACATCGTGTAATTTCTTTTATTGACACCTCTTGTGCACTAATAACTTGAACTTTGGTGCACAAATATTCCCTTGTTATGGCTGAGATTTGTTGAAAAAGTTATTTAAGATTCTGTACCCGTTTATAAATAAATAAAGACAAAGGAACTCTAAGAGCTTCTGAAAGTTTCTCACCCAGGTGAGAAACAGTTAGGTTTCATAGATTGTTTTAACCTATGCTGCGATGTGCAAATCAACAGCTCTGTAAACATTATTTAATTGAATACAGATCACATATAGAAGATAAATACCACCTAAAATTTCAATCTTTACCTCTTATTTAAGCTTCAGAATATAGCTTCCCTCTGTGCGTAAGAAAAAACATGTATCGGACGTGAGATCTAGCACATCTAAAGATCACACCCAAACTGTATAAACAATGGAACTAGCAGTAACTGGTATCAATTGAAATCACTCATTGTTGTCTTATTAGGGGTAATAAAGTGGGCCCCTAAAGGCGATTGAATTTAAAACTGTGAAGCAAAGCAAGTGGTGCATAGAAATGTTTGGGAGTGAGAAATTTTCGGTCCAGCCTGTATATTCCTCACAGGATTTAGTCCATTATTTAGCTGGGAATACTTTATTCAATTGTTTTTCTCTAGAACTGTGGATATGAGTTTAGGTGGCTATGGATGATGCTGCAGGAAAAAACCAATGAGGTGTGTCTTACGTGTGGAAACTCCAAGCTTTGTTATTAAATTCTCCGACAGCTGCATTTGTTCACCGTGCGCAGGTTTTCTATCCTTCTCTCCTCAATTTATCATAAACATGCACTTTTGCTGCTGTCGCTTTGATATTTCGTGTGGATGAATAAGATAAATGAGACGGAAAGAATGAGACAAAGAAGCTTCCAGGGGAGACGAATAAGGAATGATGAAATGCATAACCCTCTCAACCCACGTTTCACTTCGTTCATCAGCATGGCTTGCCACGAGTTTACGATTCCTCCTGAATAATACTTAGAATATCCCATACATGCCGAATAACGATTATCTGAGCTTTAAAATGCAATCTAATAAATGTATTTGACATATTGCGACATATTCGCTGCACGCATACAAGACTCTAATCCAGTGATAGAAAAAATAATAGCGCCTCGGTTAGGGACAGTCTCAAACTGTACCAGTGTATTATAAGAATTACGCAATATGCTAAATTATGCTTATTATGTACAACTATTGTCGTGACTGTTGTCATCAAGCCATTTTTCTCTAGCTACTCTCATCGCTTCCTTCCTTCATTGTAGGATGGATGTCCGAGTTCGGTATCTTGCGGCTGGACAATAAACGCGAGCTTTGTAGAGAAGTATTCCTGTCGTCGTCTTAAACTGCTTAAGGAGTATTGTATTCGAATGACCTACGAGGGACACCCGATGCTTACATATCTCTCAAATGGGCAGTAGTTATTCTTTCTCGTAAATGTTTGACTGTCGCTTAAAGCACTGAATTCCCCATATTCCGTTTCATCGACATGAAAATTGGCAATAATTTCTAATTAACATGAATTAGAGGCACAATCATTTATAAGAATAGCCTGTATAAGAGTAGTCTGTATAAGAGTAGTCTGTATAAGAGTAGTCTGTATAAGAGTAAAGAGGTGTAATGTGAGTATGCAAAATCACATTTTATTTAAGGATACCACTCCAGGAAAACATCCAACTTCTGGAGGAGCAGCTTCCGGCTGAGAAAACAGAGAACTTCCGACATACCCTGACGTGCACCTTCTTCTTTTTTGGTAGTAATTTCTATGAACAAGTAGACCGAGTATAAAATTAAGTAAAACGAGCAAAAAGCCCTATTTAATAAAATTAAAGATAGAAACCAACCTGGCTCACGCCGGTTTAAACTCAGATCATGTAATATTTTCAAGGTCGAACAGACCTATGGGCTCCCCTTTATCACCAGCTAAAGCGAATTTACTATATGGAACACTTAAAACATGAAATACTTGCCACAGCTCCGTTTAAGCCATCTCATTTCTATAGGTACGTGGACGACACTTTTGTAATTTGGCCACATGGATCAGACACTTTGCCTAGATTTCTTGCGCATCTCAACAGCCTTCGACCTGAAATACAGTATACCATAGAAGTGGAGAAGGATGGAACTCTTCCATTCCTGGACATTCTTGTTTCAAAAAGCAGCAACGGTACACTGGGGCGTGCTGTATATCGCAAGCCTACACCCACCGATCTCTATGTGAACGCTCGTAGTTTTCATCATAAGTCTCAACGACTGGGAGTTCTCAATACACTGGCCCACAGAACTTTGTCTGGCTGTGATCCCGGCCACTTAAAACAGAAATTACAACACCTGAGACTCATTTTCCGTCAAAACGGCTACTCCGAATAAGACGTTGAGGCCTCAATTACCAAAGCTAGGAAAGGGATACCTGCTACACAGCAAGCTTCAGATAAGCCTACCGCTAACAGCCTGCATCCCGTTTACCGGCAATCTATCCGGCAGAATCAGCAGAATTCTCGCCAAATACAACATCAGGATCATCCACAAGCCGCCTCCGAAGATTAAACATCTGTAGAGACCAGTGAAAGACAAACTGGAATTCCAAGTTCCGGGAGTGTACCGTATTCCCTGTGAATGTGAGACACCGTATATAGGACAAACAGGAAGGACCATTGCTACCAGAATAATCGAGCATAAACGAAGCATTTGTTTAATGCAACCTGAGAAGTCTGGGCTGACAGAGTATTGTTTTGATAACGACCATAGAGCCAACTTTCGGGAGACGACCATCTTGGCAAAATGCAACAGTTATTGGGAGCGGAGAATTAAGGAGGCTTTGGCCATTTCCTCCGAGAGGAGAACGCTTAATCGTGATGCTGGATTTCAGTTTCCGGCCTCAAGATTGAAAATCCGTCGTCTTAAGAAGCACAGATCAATACAGTTTGATAATCAAGTTAAGTAGTTACGATTCTTTGACACAATTAATTTTCTATATTTACACCATCTCCCGACCTGGCATTTAATTTACTTAAAACAGTCTTTTGTGCAGTAATGCAAATATTGGCAGTGCTTCGTCTTTCTTTATATTTGTGTTATATCCAGTGATTCATTTATGGTTATAACATTTAATAAATATCCTGATGATGGGAGAGATACACACTCCCGAAACGTCGACTTGTAATCGTCTTTTGACTTGATTGGCTTCCCGAGCAGAACTTGAACAAGTTTCTAAAATGTTTATGTTAAGATAAATTAGTCATTTGTAAGAGTAGTTTGTATCAGAATAGAGAAGTAATGTGGTTTTTGAAAATCACCTTTTATTTATTTATAAATATTTATTTATTATATTTTATTACTTTTTGTCAATTTTTTGTTTATTTATTTACTTATTTATGTATTTATTTGTGTATTCCTCCCTTTTTCTCTTCCTTCCTACCTTCCTTCCTCCCTTCCTCGCTTCCTCCCTTCCTTCCTTCCTTCCTTCCTCACTCACTCACTCACTCACTCACTCACTCACTCACTCACTCACTCACTCACTCACTCACTCACTCACTCACTCACTCACTCACTCACTCACTCACTCACTCACTCACTCACTCACTCACTCACTCACTGATTCATTCATTCTCATTCATTCATTCAATTAAAGAATGAAAGAAAGATAGAAAGAGAGAGAGAAAGAGAGAGAAAGAAAGAAATAAGGAAGGAGGGAAGGAAGGGAATAAATAAATAAATAAAAAAGAAAGAAAGAAAGAAATAAAGAAAGAAAGAAAGAAAGAAAGAAAGAAAGAAAGAAAGAAAGAAAGAAAGAAAGAAAGAAAGAAAGAAAGAAAGAAAGAAAGAAAGAAAGAAAGAAAGAAAGAAAGAAAGAAGGAAAGAAGGAAAGAAGGAAAGAAGGAAAGAAGGAAAGAAGGAAAGAAAGAAAGAAAGAAAGAAAGAAAGAAAGAAAGAAAGAAAGAAAGAAAGAAAGAAAGAAAGAAAGAAAGAAAGAAAGAAAGAAAGAAAGAAAGAAAGAAAGAAAGAAAGAAAGAAAGAAAGAAAGAAAGAAAGAAAGAAAGAAAGAAAGAAAGAAAGAAAGAAAGAAAGAAAGAAAGAAAGAAAGAAAGAAAGAAAGAAAGAAAGAAAGAAAGAAAGAAAGAAAGAAAGAAAGAAAGAAAGAAAGAAAGGAGGGAAGGAAGGATGGAAAGAAGGAAGCAAGGAAGGGAGAGAACCTGAGAGAGAGTGAGCTACATTTGAAATGAGGTGATCAGAGCAATCATAACATTTCATTATTTTGTTTTTGTATATGTGCAGCTAAGCACGAACTACTTTATGTATAGACAGGCAGACAGCTGACAAAATACATAGCACTTTTTGCAACTGTTTTAATTCAAAAGTCTAAGGTTTCAAACACTGGCCTGAGTTATATTTAACATACAAATTCCGTCTCTACTGGTGGTCTTGTCCGTGCAAGATGTGTTGTCTTAAGTGAGGCATGACATTGAGTTAACACGTTTGTGCGCTAGATTTACCCCGCAATCCGAGGTGTGTCATTTCTGACATAGACCCAAGTTGTTCTTCCTCTCTCATGTGTACACACATACGGTCGGTAGCACAAATATGACGCGGTATTAAAAACATTGGCTTTTCTCTTCCTCTTGATCATACACTACTCTGAGAAATGAAGTAACGGTATTTACATAAGTGTTGCGAAGCTTTTGAGCGTATTTAACATACATTCTGCAAGGAAATGAAATATCGTTTAAAGTTCAAAGCCTCCTCTCTCTTTGAGCTTGCATCAGATTAAAATGCTCTGATATTTTGTATGCTTTCTCCATTCAGCCCTGGATTAGCGGAATTCAGCAGACTTCAAGCAATGGCAAATCTTTTGTGAGCGGGGCGCTATGTTGTGACTACACCGTTCTGCATTTTAAAACTTATTTTCTGCTTTTTGAATCTGATTGATGATCCCAGATAAATGTATTGTGTTGAATTCTAAAATAAGCTCCATTTTCTACCGTCACATCAGGTTTTCAAACTATTCCTAAATAACATAAATGTGAATTAAATCTTATCAAAACATAAATTGGTTAATTGAGAAAATAATTATAATCAAGCAACTCAAGGTTTAATTTTTACTATTATTTTAGGATTATATTTTAATCAAAATTACTTTCAACCAGAATTGATTATAATTTCTTATTTTCCATTGGTTAATAATTATTTATTGATAATTATAAGCACATTCATAACCTTAGCTCAATATGACACTTCAAATTTTCTCCTCTTTCACTTTCTCGTATGTTGTTGAGAGCAGACAATATTTAGTATCCAATAATGCTCTGCCATCATGTAAACACTCCAATTATTTTGTTAGTTCATTTTCATATTTTTTATACCCATGTGAAGTATTTCATCCTATTCCTCACTAAAATCTCCTGATTTGCAGGTAAATAAGTTAGACGAGAATTATACACACACACACACACACACACACACACACACACACACACACACACACACACACACACACACACACACACACACACACACACACACACACACACACACACACACACACACCTTGAGACTCATGTTGCAACTAATCTGTCTGAAATATTGTTAACATAATTTCGATCTTTTTTATTTCCAGGGAACTAAAAACGACATTCCTGTAAGCATTCCGGCCTCCTTCACTTCTTGACTCATGCATTTTTGAAGCAACTGTCGATCATTTCAGTTTTCGAATTTCTGGTCCAACAAATACACGACCTTCAATTTTTTCATAGAATACTGAAGGAAATCTAATACAGAAGTATTTAAAGCAGTTACTGCCTTTATATAGACATTTCACAATCTATCTAATTTTATATTGGAAAGAAGCAAGACAATAAGCGGCTTTTTTTTTTTTTTTATTATTTCTGCCGGTGCTATGTTAGTTCTACGAGGCCACTGTTCCCTTTCCCCATGTTCTCACCTTGTTCTGCTATCCCATTCACACCAGAAACGAGGATATTTTGTGAAAACAACTAGTTGACCAAGTAATAGTCCAATAATCTTGACATCTCCACACACTATACCACTCGCAAAAGTTCAATGCATATGAACGCTGGCCAAGCTCAAGCGGAGCGCTGTTGCCAAGCGTAGTACCTGCACCTGCAGAGGTTCCGTGTACATAAGAGCAGTTTTATCCCCCAGAAAGGTTTTGGCTATTCTTCCTGTAATTAAACAGCACATTAAATATTCCTAAAACATTAAGATCTTACCTTGACACGCGTTAAAGTAGTGGAACAGCAAGCACGGTTTCTAATCCAGTAAATCGCTTTCCGACTTCATTGATCTTTCCCAGCGATTGAAGTACAGGTACGCTCCCTTCTTCTAAGGATGAAGCTGTTTAACTACAAATTTGTGACACTGTGTGCCCACTACCTACACCACAAGGTTTCAGAGTTAATTGCTGAGATTTTGAAAAATCTACAGTTTCCCTATATCCTGGATTGGAGAGCTTTTTCATATTAAATATAATTTTTCTGCCTTGAGAATGAATCACTTCAGGTTTGTTGATCGAAAAATCACTTGTCCCAGCTTCGAGGGACATGTTCACAAACTCGGATCACAAACAATGGAACAAAGATATGTATAATAATATAATGTAATATTAACAATATTTCAGCTGGAGTTCAACACCCGACTTAACGATGGCATTCACTTTAACAAAATGTCACCTCTACTGTCAAACGAACTGAAAATTAACTCTGTTTCAAACTGCGTGACTTCTGTTTCAATAGTAGGTATATTATTTATTTATGCTTCAGATATTGTTAGAAAAGAATGGTGTTGTTTTTCAGGCGTATCTATTGTTGAATGGATGGAAGGTGGGTAACCATAAATATGTGAGAATAAAAATTGTATCTCTCGTGTTCTAAGTATCACAGAGATAGGTGTTTTGTACAGTCATGATCAGAAAATAAAATCCTTCTTATCATAAGATTGGTATCTATCATTATTCAAGCATTTATACGAGCGTAATTAATTAATATAATGTTCTCAGTTCTCAGGCGCGTGAGATCCGTGAACTACATTCGGCAGCGCTGGTAGGAGGAGAAAGCTTAGGATTCGCTGGAGTCTGCACTACGGCCCGCCTCCATAAACCTTTAACTTTTGCGAAGATTATAGCAATAGATTATTTTAACACACTTCTCTCTTACTGACTTTACCCAATAACAGAGCACTGATCTCCCAATTTTAAAACAACTTTTAAAAGGGGATACATATGTCTATTAACTCAGAAAGAAAATCTTTAGCCTCATAAGCTGAATCGCACTTAGACATACATGTACAGGGACCCTCTGTCAATTCTCTAATATATTTAACACTGGTACAGTAAGCATTTCAATGCCCTCTTCCTCTTTATAGATAAGATGGGTGCAGGTAGATGCTGTAGATGAACATCTCCAAGGATAAACGTCGGTTGTCTTATAGCCGGTTAATTTTAAGAATACAACTTATTTTTGTACATCCATTAGGGTGCATATAGTTAGTAGATTTTAATAAATACCTATAAAATATTTAAATATAAAAATATACAACATAAACAAAATATGTTATATTATTTCACATGCTAACTAGTAAAGTTGAAATAATAAGCCTATGAGCCTTTCTAACAAACAATAAGCCCACGGCAATTTTACTAGTACGTACAGTATGAAAAATAGTCAAAACATATAATTTAGGATTGCAAAAAACTTCTGACGTATTAGAAGAAAACGGATTTCAGATTTGCAAACAGTGTGAGATTGTGATTCAAAAATACTCATTCATAAAAGGAAAACGAAATCCATGCAGAACGGTGCTATGAAGTCTCCTTCTCTTGACATAATAGGTAACAAAAACTAAACAATAATTTACTTACTTTTTGTCAATCTCTTTCGGTTTGCATGTTGTGCAAATACCATAGAGATTGGAGAAACCGTTAGATGCTATTCCCAAACAAGTCAAGGTATAGGTACATTTTATTAATCAGGAAAATATGTTAAACATACTGTATTTTGATGAGAACAAGTGGTGGCCCTTTTTAATAAAATTATTCCTTTGAAAACATTTCCATTTAAGCAGTACTTTAGGGAGAAATTTTTCTTGAAAATATTTGTGTCATCATGTCCTTGGTAGTGCAAATAAATTGAAGTGAAATACTATGTTTTATTTTTATACTGGCTTTCGTTTTTTATTTAGGTGAGTATAGACAAATAGGCCATTTGGTTATTCTGGTTTCAGGGTGCCTCAAAATACGAAGGCTGTTCAATAAAGAATGATCATAACTTTGTTACGGGTATAATTTTTCGCACTAAAATTCATTATTATATTCTGTTAGCTTAATGTGAAACAAACACGCCGTAATTGTTTCATTGTTGGTACTCCGAGTTCCCGCCTGTGACGAGCAGGCAAGTTCAGACATGTTCAGTATCGCCTACCACTACAATGGAGGTAACATGTAGTTAAAGTTGATGTTAGAGGAAGATCCGGAGATTCTATCAAATGTAATCAATGCTGATGAAACTTGGCTACATGATTTTGATCGTGAGAGCAAACGGCAAAGCTCAGCGTGGAAATCTCCTTTATCACTAACCCCCCAAAAATCAAAAGTGCTTGCTTCAGCTAGGAAAGTTATGGTCATCTCATTCTTAGATATTCATGGAATGGTTTATCTGCATGTTGCACCTGCACACACATCAGTAACTGGACAATACTACAGGGACGTCCTGAGAACATTGTAAGTCCATAGCAGGCGCAAAAGACTACATTTCCGTGAAGCAGGCTGGATGCTGCACCACGATAATGTGCGGCCGCATATTGCCAATGTTGTTGCTGAATATCTTGCAAAAATCAACGTGAAATGCATCCCTCACCCTCAGTATAGTCCGGATTTAGCCCCATGTGACCCTTTTCTATCCCCTAACTTGAAGAAAAGCCTTCGTGGGAGGCATTATGCATCATCAGAAGTAGTGGTGAAGGCTGCGGAGGCGATTTTGAAGGACGCTCAAAAATGATTTCCAGCATGTCTCTCAAGACTGGCAGAAACGCTGGTAGTGCATCACATTCAGGGGAGACTATTTTAAGAATTATTATCAAAATTATGCAAATGAATAGAGGTACGCTGTACAAAACAAATTGTGATCATTCTTTATTGAAAAGCTCTCGTACATATTTCTGGTGAAACCTTGATATAATATTATTTGGTTGAAGGAAGTACTTCACTCCCTACAGGAATTTGATGTGTTAATTTCGCTTGAATTTTCTACACATTGAGGCTTATTGCTTTATCTCATTTCATCCATTATCACTACTTAACATAAAATCCGAAAAAAATTCCCTTGTAATCTGTGTTGAATGATTTTTCTTATCTGTAAGAGACTGTAATATTTCTTTTAATTTTCAGATTAATACGCACTGGAAGCTTATTCGTCAGTTTTGTGGACTTGAGTTGATAAAAGATACCCTTTGAACTATATGAACGTGTCCAAATCAATACCTGGGTAAGTCATCTGCTGTTGAATGACTTAGCTTGATAAGTTTAGGGGCAGACTTTGCTATATACTGCCAGTGATAACTCCACTGGTCAGACATTTATGCCATATTAGCCAGCCATCGATCGGACTTTCCTTTTTTATATTTATCCCTTTTAAATGGAAGCCTTTGATTTCGGTATTATATACTTCAGTATATCATTCTGCCATTTGCTGATTATAGCTGGCATTAACTTATAGGTGACTCACCAAAGGTGATATTGTTCTGTCTGGTATTTATATAGATGGTTATATTTATTTGCCATTTTCGAAATTAAAGATATCCAAATGCAGATAATGTACTCCACGTCTTTAATTCGTTACTTGCTTGAGCTATTTGACATAATAGAAAACTTCTGTTCAATATTCGCCAATACATGTTATATGCATATGCAAAATATGGCATACCAAACGTGCCACGACTTTTGATTTCATATAGAAATTTCTGTTTATTTAAACGGAATGGCATTATTTGTGTCTGTTCTGGCTGAGTAATCGTTTGGTTTAATTTAAATCAAACGCATTAGCTATTGTACAAAAGCCAGACCTAGGTGAGCAGCAAAAGGGGTAGAGTACTGTGAAACCATCTGAGTGGTTGTAAGGTATGCTTAGTCACCAGCATTATTTCAGTCCATCGTGGTTGTCAATATCAAAATGTGGCACACAAATGTTACCATATGAACATAGGATGTTTGAAGGTTCATCAGCGAAAACAGAGGGTCGAGAAAAACAAACATAAAATGGAGTATTAGAACTAGGTATAAGGTGGGAGGCTGGTATTTGGACATGGTAGAAATGGTTTAGTTCTTCTATACAAGATTAACTAATGTAAGGGATCTTTCAACAAGAGCGTCCTATCTTTAACATGTGATAGGTGCCGTTGTTATTAAGTTACAGCAGTCATTTTTTTCATGTGGTTGCAGTTGTTATTGACAAATAGCCATGGAACGTTACATAATCATTTGTTCACCAAATCTTCCGTGTATTGCGTGATACCGGAGTCTTATAAAGGATTATTTTGACCTCATTTGAAAGGCATGGATCAGAAATATCTGGCTCCAGCAAGATGGTGCCACATGTCATAATTCTCTCGAAACAGTCGATCTTTTGAAGGAGAAGTTCAAAGGTTTCATCATTTCTCCTGGGGTGACGGTAACTGGCCCCCGAGATCATGTGTTTTAACGCCGTTAGATTACTTCTTGTGGGGTTATGTCAAATCTTGAATTTATGCCAACAAGCGAGAAACAGTAAAACATCTTATGAATAACACCACGCGTGTTTTTCGTTAAGTTGGACCTAATTTACGTACTTCTGTCATTAAAATTTGGGACAACCATATACGCGCAACTCAAACAAAGTGGCGGCGGTCACTTAACTGGTGTTCTCTTCCACACGTAATTATATTAATTATGCTCCAAAATAGAGATAAAAAAGAAACAAACCTCTATCATTTATGGAACGTATTTTACCTCAGTTCAAAGACAACACGGCGCTGGCGTGGGTTTTCTCCGGGACCTCCTGTTTCCCCCACCATCTCATTCCACAGGTGCTCCATCTTCATCTCATGTATCATCAGTGTCACCGCCTGCGGTGCCGTATGTAGTAAAAGCGGGCGTGAAACACTACACACATTTCAGTTCCAAGACAGGACATATTGTTGAAGGACCCTATATATTACCAGGCGGTATCGTGCTTTCAACTCTACTTGTAAACGCAGCCAGTTTAGGAAGTCATAGCGATATAAAGATATCTCCAGGTAGCCACAGATTGTTTATCATCATCACCATCATTATCCTTATATTAATACTATGTTATTTGTGTTTCGCCCTAACACGGGTGAAGGATATGTGCAGGATTTTAAGTGCCTTTTTTTAAGTGCCAAAATCGTATAGAACCAAACAAATAAAAAGGAAACATGAATGAGGTTCAACATATTCATGGAAGTAATATACATTTCTTCAACCAATTCGCAATGGGCAAGCGATTAGGCAATAGTAGACTAATCACACAAAGGAGAAACAAGTAAAATAACATAGAGTTATTTGCATTTGCATTTTATATCCTATATGTCCAAGGTTGAAAAGGAGCTATACGTCGTTTGGTAACCATATTCCATCTTTCGCTGTATAGGAAGTGTCGTGGGTGCTGCACCCTACAGTAAGCGGGGAGATCCAGCTGAAGTATCCATGTGTAGGTACCCATTAGCATCCATACTATGGAACGGCGTAATGCTGGATTCATTGTTCCGATGTTTAAATGCCAATGGTCATTTTTGGACGGAGACCAAACACCGGCGGTCAATGTGTGATATTTTTGAATCACCCAATTCCAGACCACTACTTTGACGGAACATTACATCATTCTGTGTAACAGGGAATCCGCAGGACGGCAAACCTGGCACCTTTGGGAGCCAACCATTCTGTGGCAATATAACCTATCAGCCGTCGGTAGATTTTCGTTGACCACTTCATATACTGCCGCCAACCATTCCGTAGATATTGTCGCAGCAACTCACATAAAAGGTTCGCGCGATAACGCGGCTTGTTAGTCTACACAAACAGCCAGCAGATAAATAGTGCCGATAAAGGTCTGCCGCAACAAACAAACTGAGATAAACAGAAATTTCTGGTGACTTCTGGACGGATAGAGATAATTCGGTTTCTGGTTTATTTTAGAATGATCTAGAAATGATTCAGCGAGATATATAGGAGATTATGACACTCCAGCAGACAGTTGTTGTGAAACAAGAGGAGTTGCAAGTTTGTAAAACAGTAGAGTTGTGAGTTGTGTAACAAGAGTGTTGTTGTAACGAGAGATAATGTTGTAAACTGGACGCTGTTTGTGATTGTCATCGACCTTGGAAGATTGTTTTGCATATGTGATGTAGTGTTGTTACGTGAGAACTCAACAGTGAATTTCTACGGAAATAAAGAAATTTAGAATTTCGGCAAATTGGACTTTTAATTCTACGAAGCCACAAAATCACAATATATACCAAATATCAATGCGCTTCCAGGGCATTTGTGGGTATTTCGTCTGTATTTGCGGCGTAACCTTAGGATTGCTTTGAAGGAAAGCATATATCTGTTTTACATATCTGAATTCCCCTGCCGCTACTCTACTCTGTGGTAACTGATCCAGAGCTCGATAACCGTCATGCAACATCTGGGGTACCCCAGCATGGTTATGTTGTCTCCAAAGAAGAAGATAGCATCTATGCAATAGGGTCGCAGCAGAGTCTTCATTGTGGTCCAAAACATTTAAAATCATCTTAACGATGATCGCCCTGCACTGCAGATCTACAACACGTAATACCCAACCACCAAGGCCCGTAGGGTGTTGACTGCAGTGCGATAGAGCTTTAAATTAAATTTCCCAGTAATTGCTCTATCCGTTGCTTCTGAAGTTCGGTAGGTGGTAGCACGTGCGCTAGAAAACACAAGTTACTGAGAGCATAAGCATTATAGTTCATTAAGTTCAGCATCCTCGTTTTTTGCTCATACATCACTCCACGCTGACTGTTGATGTGGGTTGTCCAGTTGCCCTCCCTCATGTTCATTGCGGAGGCACTGAAATATATCCTTAAGATTTTCGTACGCTGCACCGTCGGCATGCCTAGGACTGAGGTGTCCGGAGGTTGAAGGTCAATGAGTAATACCTCAGATTTTCTTAGGATTTGAAATCAGCCTGGCTTCTTAGTTTGATTTGGCGTCTCTGTCTCTCATCAACTGAAATACCTGTTCTTTAGACCTCCATTTGTTGAGGCGGTCCGGCCCGTAGCGAACGACGTTGAACTCTCCCTTGTGCTCAACGTCTCACAATTAAAGATCGGTAGCGTGAGGAGGTTAAGGAAAGGGAGATTGTAATCGGTTCGAGGTGACATATAGCTCCCGCATGAGAACTCTCATCTGTACTTCAGGAGTGGATGCGTCCTGACTGGTTGTGGGTTAATGATGACACCTTGAATCTGGTAGACAGAAGTTTATTGTAGTCCTTAGGCTCCTACGCTCGCCACCGTAAAGTCGTCGTCGGTGAGGTTGCTGTGTTTAGCGTCACTGTCAATATTGTGATGTGAAGCACGGAGGCAGTAGCACTGCGTAGTCCAATTGGATATAATTATACTCCTCCCTATACATTACTCGTTGTGCTAACTCTCACTAGAGAGATTATTGAACATTGCGCTTGGTCTCTGTGCATGGCGCGAGAGTATACTTCTTAGGGGTCGCCGAATACGCGTCCGTCTCAAGTAGAACTCAGGACGGAAGTTTCTAACTAGCAAAACCTAATTTCCGCCATCACCTTGAATTACCCACACTCTAGGTATTTCTCGGAATTTGCAAAATCGCATGAACTAATATCAATTTTCAATTGGCTCTTAACTATCCCCACTTGAGATCACTGTTCATAATTTCCAGTTTCGGACCTAACATCAGAGACGCTTTCTCTAACGGTCCGCATGCAAACATTTATGCTAAGGCATGTGCTCTGCGCGACGGTCAAAGTCTTATAGCCTGTTGTCAGAAGCACGCATGGGATTTTAACAATGGGCTGGTTTCCGACTGGAAGGCGCCAAATTTTTCTTGAGGGCAAAACAGACAATAGAGTAGGGCTGTTGTTTACAGGAATTGCAAAGAGAGTTTACTGACCTTCGTAGAGTGACCTTGCCTTTGTGGCGGTTTCCGGAGTATATGCTAGCATTATGGCATATGTCTATTCTGGTATACGTCATTTATTTATATTGTGACTGTGTGAGTTCGTGAAATTAAAAGTCCAATTGCACAAAATCAAAATGTTCTTTATTTCCACCGAATTACAGTTGGAACACTTGCCGATTACATAGAATTACGTTGCGCACACAATTTCAATCCACCAGTTCGTCTGTCACAGATCCACTCCACACTCACAATTGCGTACAACTCCTCTGATACACGTACACAGTCTTCCAGTCCGTTCGCTAGCACGGCGGTCCTCACGGCTGCTCGCCAAGAACTGAACTCTCTCCAGCCCGGCGCGTCACTTATATAAGACCAACTGACCTATCTAGAAGGCGGCTAGTGATACTTTTCCAACCGTCCCCCTCAGCGCTACACAGATAAATGGGTAGGCGTCTGGTCCCTACCTGCCAGCTGCTGGTTCTCTCGGGAATTCCGATGTTCGAGTGACAGCATTTATAAATCTATCATTTATTTATATTTATTCGTTTGTGTCAAGGGCTTTCTGATATCAGTGTTCTTAGGTGACAGGAGCTGCATCAGTGTGTGTATCGGTATACTCGTATATCGTAAGTGAGTATTTTAAGGCAAGTAGCTGTATCTAGGACAGTTAATATCTTGCTCTTGATTATTTTATACGTTTCACTATTCGAAGTCAAGTAGGACCCAAATGACCTCGCTGTCAACTGGCCCTAACATTCCACACACTCACTCGATTTGAAAACAATGCTGGGTAATGTGGGTTTTCTACGTATTTTGATGAATATGGTAAAGATAATTTAATTTCTGAGACTACTTAATGAGTATTCCTAGTATACGTCTCGTGAGATAATGTGTAGGGGATATATATTGTGGCAACCCTGTATGGGTTGTCAGACCTGGCGCCACTGGCTTAACTTTGTTCGTTGGTTGCGCTGGGGAGGGGGATGGCATATCCTCTTCCCCCAGACGACCGGCCGCCACCAGAGAGAGAGGATGTGTTTGTAGCAACCCTCCGGAACACAAACCTCATTGAATGTAAGTTGTCTGGAATTATTAAACCTCTTTTTAAAATGCATTTGTGAGTTTTCCTTCGCTGGACCTTCCACCTTTCACCACCATGCAGGTAAGCTAGTTATCAGTAAAATAACATGTCCACCCTACCGCGTGGTGTAACTAGTGTTTGATGAGATGGTTTAGCTCTACCGCTACGGATTCCCCCCCAAAGCTAATAAATATTAAATCTATTCTAATGTAGGGTGTGACAATATGTATACATTGATTGATTATATCGGTACCCACTTATCTGGTTCTGTGCGTGAGTAATGCTCATAAATCAAACATATCAGTATGTGAAAGACTTAAACTTACTGTGCACCAAGAAGATTCAAGGAATGTTTTGTACTCTATCTGAGTTTATAAATAGTTGTATTTATTTTCTAATATTCATAATTTAATTCATAATTTCATCGGTTAATGGCGACATTTACGGGAGCTGTTCAATAACGAATGATTATAATTTTTTACGGTCAGAGTTATTCACACTGTAATTCAATTTTATAATATTATGTTAGGTTAATGTAAAACAAACACGCCGTAGTAGTTTCATTGTTGGCACTCCTGGTTCCCGCCTGTGAGAACCAGGCAAGTTCAGACATGTTCAGCATCGCCTACCGCTGCAATGGAGGTAATATGCAGTTAAAGTTGATGTTAGAAGAAGATCCGAAGTTTCCTACAAACGTAATCACTTCTGATGAAACGTGGCTACATCATTTTCATCCTGAGAGCAAACAGCAAAGCTCAGTGAGGAAATCACCTTCATCACCAACCCCCTCAAAAAGCAAAAGAGGTTGCTTCTGCTGGGAAAGTTATGGTCATCTCGTTCTTTGATATTCATGGAATGGTTTATCAGCATGTTGTACCTACACACACACACACATCAGTAACTGGACAATACTACAGGAATGTCCTGAAAACATTGCAAGTCCATATCAGGCGCAATGGACCACATTTCCATGAAGCAGACTGAATGCTGCACCACGATAATGCGCGGCTGCATATTGCCAATGTTGTTATTGAATATTTGCAAAAATGAATCCCTCACCCTCCCTGTAGTCCGGATTGAACCCCATGTGACATTTTTCTATTCCCTAACTTGAAGAAACGTCTTCGTGGGAGGCATTATCCATCATCAGAAGCAGTAGTGAAGGCTGCGGAGGCGATTTTGAAGGATTTCTCAAAAATGGTTTTCAGCATGTCTTTGAAGACTGGCAGAAACGCTGGGACAAGTGCATTGCATTAAGGGGAGACTATTTTGAGAAGGAGCATCAAAATTATAAGGATGAGTAAAGGTACGTTTTCAGAAAAAGTTGTGATCATCCTTTACTGAACAGCCCTCGTGTTTGTTAGAAAGTTAACGCCTTTGACTGTATCTTATTACATATCTCGGAAATATCTTCGAAATTTTAACTAGGCAGCGTAATAAGCACAAATACTTAAAACGCCGTGGATTATAATTGCTGTTAGTATATAAGTTATTGTGAAATATAGTAATAATGCTTATATGATTATAATTTAAATTGTAGGTGTAAAATGTTTGCCATTATGATTTGGTTACATGGCTGAAGGTAGCTTTTATAAGTATATTGGAGCAGAAAATGTTGATGAATATTGCTTTTAACTGAATATCTGTCCTTTAGTGTAAGTTCACATATCTAAAGAAGAGCTCTCTGACTAAACAGCCTTGGTTTATATCAGTATTTATGGATGATCATTCATTGATGTGTTTGTGTGTTTTTTTTTTTTCCCCTTAGGAATACTACATGCCTTATTTTATTTACATTATATACATCTTTTACAATAATTTTACATATCTTGTATTTGTATTGAAATGTTTCCTACAATATTTTACAATATTCTTATTAAAATAGTTGCAAATAATTAGCAGTTTTTATTGAATTTGTATGCTCCATTTGCCTACTCTATATCTGTAAAGTTTATTGATTTAACAAATATGACGAAACAGTTCGGAAGCTAGAACGAAGGTACATTTTTTAATGTTGGGTATAAAGAGACTGATGAATCGGCCGTGGTGGACCATTTTTGGTCATTTAACCATGACATAAATCCAAAAGTTAAATTGTAAAAATATTTAAATGGCCCAATACATTTAATGGTTTGGGAAAAAAATGTTTGTTTTAAAAAGTGGAAGTCATGTAATGAATTTTGAAATACCGACAATTAATTCTGTCTTTAAATTTGTTTTATTTTCAGTATCTGGTAATGCTGGCAAAGGTGTTGTGACCTCTAAGCGACCGTAATATTGACGATAAGATTGAATGAGACTGAAGATGTAAACGAGTGTTTGTGAAATCGCGGTCTTACGGTTTCTTGAGGTTTTCATCAATTTATTTAAAGGTAGGTGAAGCTTTTGTTACGGATAATTATATTAAAGACACATATTACAAAAGCCTTGTCATATATGTTTGAACTCTGGGCCAGATATGTTGGTGATATTTTTACTATATTCCTTCAAAAATTTTCAATTGAGCTTTAAACTGCTTAATATGCAAGATCATCACATAAAGTTCACAAAGGAAATTTAGGAACACAATTATAATGATTATCCAACAAAACGATAATATAAAATTTTGAATATACAGAAAGCGTACTCACACAGACATTTACACAAAATGCAATAGTTTTAGTCCTCTTTCATATAAATTAGCAGCTCTGAGAAGGTTGATTCATAGTTTTAACAGCATACCTCTAAATCCAAAACAGTATGAGGAATTTAAATATATATTAAATACAGCACAGAAAAATGGTTTTAATCCAAATACAACCAGAAAAATGATCACTCAGGACTATAGACAAAAGAAATTAAAACAGGTCACTACTCTTCAAAAGACACATAATAACTGGAAATAGAAAACATTTACATTCCACCCACCCATAGACATTTCCTATGTTCGAATAAATGTTTAAAGATTATGACATCAAACTAGCACCACGAAACGATTTTTATTGAAGAACCAGAACAAAATCTGGCATGTATCTGAAAAATTGAGGATTGTGACAAATTTTATATTGCATTGACACTGAAGGAACAAATAAAAATCGGCAGTTGCCTTTCATACATGGAATGAGGTTCACCTCATCGGAGAAGAGATTAAATTACTGAAACCATTAACAGCAAAACTTCAGCTGTCAACATAGAAGATTTGTGTGTGTGTGTGTGTGTGTGTGTGTGTGTGTGTGTGTGTGTGTGTGTGTTGTGGTGTGTGTGTGTGTGTGTGTGTGTGTGTGTGTGTGTGTGTATGTTTTTTGTGTGTGTAGAGCTTCATCTGATTCTTTTTCGTTTGCTTTTGTTTTTATGAGGGAGTTTCAGGCAGTTAAAATGTATGTTCTCATTGAAATATCAGTATCAAGATTAAATTGAATGAAATTGAATATTGCCTTTGCTCGCGCAGGGTTTTAGTAAACGAAGTAACACTTTTCAATAGTAATGTTTCGTATAGGCAATATTAAAATAAGCGTCATTCTTCTTCTTCTTCTTCTTCTTCTTCTTCTTCTTCTTCTTCTTCTTCTTCTTCTTCTTCTTCTTCTTCTTCTTCTTCTTCTTCTTCACTCCAAGGGCTAGGCAATACTGCCTGTTCCGGCTTAAAACGTGTCTGACCAATGCATTCGTGGTGTTCCCGGATGTCTCTTTCCTCTAGGTTTATAGTTTATAACTCTTCTTGGGATCCTATCTCTCGGCATTCTGTCAATATACTCTCTACATTCATTTCTATAATTTATTATTTTGTCTTCTAAAGAACCTATTTCTAAATCTTCTCTTACTTTTTCATTTGTAATATTATCATCCCTTTACTGCTCTTAAAAGTCTCACTTCGGCAGCCTGTATCTTCTTTTTGTTTGCTTTTGTTAATGTCCATGTTTCAGAACCAAAAAGAAAAGCAGGTACAGCCATTACTTTATAAAATTTCATCCGTGTTTCTTTTCTGGTTTTAGTTATTAAACTTCTATTTATTATGCCGCATATTTGTTGAAACATTGGTAATTTATTTTTAAAATCATTTTCATATTTATAACTGACATATGTTCCCAAATATTTAAAACGCGTAACTTGCTCTAAGATAATATCAATTACTATTTTGGTTCTAATAGTGTCTATACCTTGACACGCCATTGTTTTTGTTTTATTTGTGGAAATTTTGAAATTATAATTCTTACATAACTTCTGTGAAATATATACTGCTCTTTGCAGCCCGTCTTCAGTTTTACTTATAATTATTTGGTCATCCGCAAATAGCATCGTCTTAGGAATAACATTTGGTGCAAGATGAATGCCTCCGTTAATCTTAAACATCCACTCTGTAATCAGATCATCTATATAAATTATGAATAAAATAGGAGACAAACTGCAACCCTGTTTTACACCTTGATTTGTATGTATCCATTTACTATACATTCCATTTCCAATATGTACGCTGATTGTTGTATCCTTATATATAGATGTTAGAACTTTAATGAGATGATTTGGGTAGCCTCTTCCCACAATTTTTTCCTATTTACACGATCAAACGCTTTTTCATAATCAATAAAAGCTATATGTGTTTCCAGATTAAATTCTCTTCTTTTTCGATTATCTGCTTAACTGTAAAGGTAGCATCTGTACGGGATCGTCCTTTTTTAAAACCATTTTTTCTTCTAAATGTAGAACATCTGTAATGGTTTGTAACCTTTTAATTAAGATTCTTGCATATAATTTATATCCTGTGTTTAAAATACTTATTCCCCTATAATTCTCACATCTGTTTCGAGCACCTTTTTTATAAGCTTCATTGTGTAGCGAAACTACATAAATGTAACATATACTGTTTTTGCTCTGTGCACCAGTACCACAAATCTTTTCGAATGCGCTCGAGAATGGCTTCAAGAAAAAAAGGGGTAAATAGTTGTCCTCTGAAACAAAGTTAGCGAACCATGTGAGGTGAATTATTGGATCTGTAATAGTTTTAAGCTAGCTCCTCGCCATGAAGTATCTATAAGCAAGGGTATGGAGAGATAGAGAGAGAAACGTTACATATACTCTGGAGCCGTGACGGTGCCGGCCTATTGGGCGGCTCATGAACCGTGTGTGGACCCCACCAGCGTAATGTTTGGTGTTGTATTTCGGAGTTCTCCCGGTCAGTCTGCTTGTAGTGTGCTACACGTACAGTAATAGACCTCTCTTTTTATGTGCGCTTCGTTTTGTTATGGAAAGCGAAAAACAAAAAACAAACAAACGGGGGTGTATGCGACACGTGCTTAAAGCATCGTTTTTTAAGGATGGACAATGTTCACCACGATTTGTTCCATGTTGCATCCCGTTGTCCAGAGGCACAGAGGGAGAGCAACGTCAAAATTTGTGTACGGAATATCTGTTTCAAATCAGCGATTTAGACCCAGGACAGGAAGCATGAGGATAGTTTGTCTGTTTTTCTATCTCATGTCACATCAGATCAGATATTCAAATGTTACAAACATGTTCCCGTAATAGATCGTCCCATTACGACCAAAGTCCAGAATTTGTTACTGCATTTACTAACAAGCTCATTGTTATTAGGTAGAAAATAAATTGTATCTGATTCCTCAAAGTCTATATGTATATAGGTTGTTTCGAACCGACACCGAACGATTATAGCCTTTGCGTAGGTTATAACTTAACTAACCTCTGTTTCATATAACCTTGCCCCGTTGACATGTATCACTCCATGTGCAACTACCTTCCCCCTCATCTTAACTGGCTAATGCTTTCGCGCCATAGGCCATAGGCGGTGCTTTCCCGTCACATTGAAACCTGCAGTAAACGTTATGATTGCCAGGAATATAGAAATAAGAATATAAAGGCATGCAAAAATAATGAAGTTTATAATGAAACTGAGCAAGTTGAAACTGAATGAATGAGCAATGAAACTGAAACAAGTTTATAATGAAAGGTCTTCGGCCTTATCCACTGGGATTTTTAAACCAACACACATACCTTGCAAAAATGCTTGAATTTCAGTCTTAAAAGTCGTGTCACGCCATACTTGTGTGTTCTTCATTCACCCAAGTCTCGTCAAGGTAGTATGTTTTGCGACTTGTATCTCGGTACAGTCTGATTGTCCTTAAATAACGTCTTCGCCACACAGCAATATCGCCCCTGGAGTGATAAGTTTTCCGGTTGTCTCAGTTTCATGTCGCGATGTTCCTACGCATCTAACACACCTGTACGTTCAGAGTAGAGCTGTTCGACTTCTCTCACTGACAAAGACGGATTCTTCTCTGTGAGTGCATTAAATACATGCAACACAATTCCTTTTTCACCGCTTTCTAGAGGTTTTTCCTTGCGATACTTCAACGAAAAACTGGCGCTAGGCTCTGACATTATACATATAATAAGCACACGCGCAATAAACGATCAATAAAATAATTTAGCTCTCGCATTCGGCAGAGCACACCGTCGAATGGCGATATATGACTAATCCAGTTCAAAACAAGGTCAGTGATAAAAGTTATATAAACAAATATGTCATCACTACCGCTAAATCACGTGCTATCGTGCCATGTGCTTGAGAGCAAAGGAACCTCCTCTTTACTTCGTATACGAATTAATATGCATTTCAGATAAATCAACTCTGTTGCGTAATATATTTCATTGAAACAGTTACGGTGGTATAAATTTGACAATTCTCTTCCAACATATAAAGATATATCACCATGTTAAATAACGAACTAATTTTTACCGCACAACAGTCTGCACCACAACAGCAACCAGTGAGATGTCATAAGGTCACGTGACCGTTAAGAGATATGGGGCAAGCTTACGTGAAACTAGGATTAGTCGGAATTTCGGTGCCGTAGCCTTGAAGTTCTGTTAGGTAAAATTTTATGCAGCATTGAATATTACTTTATTTTGTGATTAGGCAGTGCAAAAACCACTGGTGTGCGAACATCAAAAGTTTGTTATTGGGACGCACCGGCCACGAAAACAAAAGCACTGCTCTTTATCGGTGATCCTAGCCTCGCTTTCAAGTAATGGGTCAAAAGACAATTACTTGTGGAAAAGTTGATAATGTAATTTATTTGTTCTTTCACACTAGCCGTGTGTAGGACGCATTATGAAAGGGTAGAGCCAGACTGAAAAGTTCAATGCTATAGCCGGGATTTGAACCACGTTTCTTCTGGTCTCCGTCCAGCCGCTCTAACCATTGAGCTACTATGGCCAATGTACCAACATGACATTAAATTCTCCAACTGACTCATGTGTTTTTTTTTCAGTAAACCACTTAGGAGTTCTCATAAACACATGAGACAACTACCTTAATGGCGAATTATAACATGTAAGTACTTTGAGGCCCAGGCTTTATAGTTCAAACCACTATTAGGTAAAATTAATGTAAATTATTTGACTTTTACACTAGCCGTGTGTAGGACGCACTATGGAAGGGTACTGCAAAAGTATAATGTTAGGGTAGCCTTCGTAATTAATAAAGGGTAGCGTACTTATCTCATACTCAAGAGCTCCTGAGTTTGAATCTCGGTTAGGAGTATTTGCTTTCCTTTATATACTTCCCGATACGTTTGCTTAATGTCAGAAGGAAGCTACTGGATGCCCTAAGCTCTCGGGACCTTAACTCATTTGAGCATCACATTCTCTCATTTATTCTTTCGTGCACATATTAATTGAAGTGACCTACCCTAAATACAACCCTCTAAAAAGGGAGAGCAGGATAAAACTATTAATAACATCCAGGTTGGGGTTAAGCTTACCACCCCTTGTTCCCCTCCTGCGAACTTTATCCCTGGGGGGCATTAAAGCAGAATGTTACAAAACAAATCTACGCATTTTAGATGAAGTTAAAAAACACTGCTATGTCTCAGATGGAAACCGCATAGTGAAATGGACCGTTACCTAAAAAGGTGCTAGGAATGCTCCAACGACAAAGGAAGGCAGTTTCAACATCTAACTTGATATGAATGTGTAATTCCTTTTACATATTGAGTGTTTTTGCTATGACTGTTAAAAATAGTACGACAACCCTACTGCTCTTATTTTGCACTTAACTACCACCCGCGCCGACGGTACAGCAACCATCCTCCCTGGCCGGTCCATCTAGGATTGTTTAATCTATACATCAAGGTCACCACTTTAGCATGATTCGTATATCTATTTTAGACTGGTTCTTCCTCAAATTCATTGACAAATACGAGGCAAGGTTAAAGGAAGTCTATAAAATTCCAAACGCCCCTCGTTCGTTCTTGCCCATATGAAAAAATTATTTGTGTAGTAGTACAAAGTAAAATAATTTTTGAGGAAAGAAATGTGATGCAAAATCAACGCAATTTGTCACCCGCTTTGCTTTGTCATATACGCTACACAAAAGACACACACAAATGTTCATATTCCACGTCTAATTTTCTCTCTCTTGAGTTCTAGACCAAAATAAAAAATAAGCAAATTAAAACCCCGTAGGGGCATCCGTCCCCTTCAGCTACCGTGGTGCTGGTGCTGCGGACCCCTACTCGTGGTACCTCTGACGAACATTCGAGCCCCTCCCTGAATGGGAGTTGTTCGGATTGGGTTGGACTCAAGGGAGCAGCGGTTCCCGATACCCGTGGAAGATCGGGTAGGTCTCCGGACGGGGTTGAGGGAAGCCATATATTACCGTGTACTAGCCTACATAGATAGTGGAAGTTGTGTTAGGTCACCGGTCACCCCTACTGAGATTATTCGGTAGCCTTCCCCTTTGGGGATGGCGCACGTAATTGACGTATCCACTTCCATCCCGTCTTGTGTCCATCGGACCTGATAGGGGGCTTGTTAGTCTCTAGGTCTTGCCTTCTGGAAAGCCCCTCGGAGGCGCCGGGCTTCCGTTTGGGACAGCTCGGTAATTCCCTGGCCGTTAGAGCAGGGGTGTCAGTCTTTACTGTATGTGGATTTCCCTCTAGTTGGGAAAAAAAAAAGCAAATTAAAAAAAGTGTCAGTCATCTTAGTGTACTTTAGATGGTAACCAAAATACAAGAGTAAAGTTTCTGAAAATCTTTATATTACCAGAAACGGGTTATTTCAGATATACTTTATATTTTAATGAGTTCAGATTTTCACTTGCAGTAAGCCTTTCGTCACAATTTTTCCGACAGGTTACAAAAGAAGCGAGAAGACCAATTATACATAAAAAGCTTGAAGCTGATATTGCATATATGGACATATTAAGTAAACATGGCCTTCCGTAATTCAACTTAAGTTAATAACCAAGCAGGCCATATAGATGATGCAACAAATGATTAGTTTTATTGAAATCCCAAATTGTGACGTAGAACCAATCAGAATTAAGTATTACGGTAACTTAGCAACCAAATCACAAAAAAGGACCAATGATTTTATTCTTAAATTCTTTCTTTTGGTTTGAAATCTCGAAGAGGGTAGACGCGTTTTCGGTAAAAGACTTCTTGAAACATTAGAAGTTATTGGAGTTCATCATTTATGAACGTTTAGTAAACGTTTAAAATATACATGGGAGATGCAACGCTACGATAAATAATTTAAGTAAAAAACAAAAAGGTTGCATCATTTATAAATAAAAGGAGAAAATTAATATATAGTAAAGTGCTGTATACATCAGTGGAAAAAGTCGCATGTAAGGAAGAAAATTATGTCGAGAAAAATAATTCCAAGTGAAGTAAAAAGGTATTAATTATTTTATTCCTTAGTTGCCCAAAAGTGAAACCCCCTTTGTATCGATACCACGCCTGAGAAGTTTCACATCTCATCGCTCGCCGCAGCTGCCGGAGATAGAATTTATAGAAATCTCAGAGAACACCATCTTCACGGCTTTTAGACGAAAGGTTCATCGCTTCTACATCAAGGTAAGGTTTGGCTTCTACACGTGTCGCAACACCAAGGGAGCGCGAAACTTTTGCGCGTGTTGGGCGTAGACCTTACGACGGGGCGAATCCTTCTTCAGATATGTCACCGTATCGTGTGATATAAATCCAACTCACAAGGAGGGGAACCGCTCCAAATATGGCGACCATTGCGGGACCTGAATAGATCAAAAGGAAGAGTGGAAAGAAGAAAATCCCAGGAAGTGCAGTGTACATATACGTGTGTTAAAAAGAAGAGAAGAGTGAAGACTACAAATTCCAAGTAAGAGTGGTAGAAAAACAATTTATTTTTTAGTAAATTTATGTTGCTAAGAAATCAAAAGATAGAAAGATGGAGAGTAGAAAAGCAGTAGATAGGTGTAGAGATGTTGAGGAAGAGGTTGAAAAGCAAAGTACGGAGGAAGTAGGGAAAATTAAGGATAACGAGACGACGTTGGATAGGTTAGCGAAAATGATGATTAATATGAATGCTAATGTAGAGGCTCAAATAGAGGCTAATATGAAAAATTTAAGACAAAATATGGGTAATATGGAAACTAATTTAAACGATGTAAAATCAAGTTTAGAAGATTGTTTTGCACAGACTATTAGCATTTTAGAAACAAATCTGTCAGAGAAAATTGATAGGAATGCTAGAGATATAAATGTACTGGAGGTTAAGCTTACACAGAAGTAAGTTCAAAAAGAAGCGAGAAGACCAATTATACATAATAATCTTAAAATACACATATTAACAGTGTAAATATAGAACGATTTAATCAAGAAGATATTAACGCTTCCTTGCATGTATATATTCTCGATCCTAAAATTATTTGTAAGCAATCGTGCCTTATTTGCAACAAATAATGTAATTCACGGAATAAACACTAGACAAAAATATAATATCCATTATCCCAGTGCTAAACTTTCTTGCTTCCAGAAAGGTGAGCATTATGAAACTATCAAAATATTTGGCGCACTTCCTAATGTTCTTAAAGAAAAAATTGATAATTTCGGTGCTTTTCAAAATGCTGTTAGAGGGTACCTTCGATCAAAATCTTTTTATTCTGTACACGATTGTCTGAATGACAAATTATCCTGATAATGCTTCTGTAGCTCTGTAAGTAGTATCTAATTGTTCCAATGACAAATCATTACCAATAAATCTTTGATGCATGTTGAAAGTTTATTTTTAATTTATATGTATTTAAGAAATAACAAGAATTGTATCCATTGCAAAAAGTTTGAGACGTACTGGCATAAGACAAGTGAAAGCTGAATTAAAAAGTGTTTGATTTTGTATCATGTAATTATCCCTGCTTTGTTTTCCATATCGCTATTCATATTGCCTGTATAATATAATATGTGTCTTATGTTAACTTTTGTACATATATATGCTGTTAAACTTTATACCTCTGGACATGTTCAATGTTCACAGCCTTTTCTGGCTACAAGTGAACCTACTGAACGCAAATAAATCTAATCTAAAATTATTACAATAACCCTACGATAACAGATATCAAAATATTTATGAGTAAACGGTTATTTGTGCCCTTAAGCTGGTGCTTTACATCGGAAGCTACATTTAGTTTCATCCCATACAAATGTGGTCTACTACTGGCTGACGTTTTGAAAGCTTTTATAAGCTCTCTCAGTACAAATGCATCTTAATATATACAATAGTGAGTTGATAAGTTTAACTGCGTAAAACAAATATTCTGGTCCTTAAGATCGAATGACAAAGCTGTTGAAATTTGACGTTGCTTCCTCAACTGTGAAGTTATCCTCAGAAGACTGCTATCAAAGCGAGAGTCAATTCGCCCTTCGCCTTTCGGTTTTTGGCTCTACAAATCTTACTTTGTAGGAGCAACTGAATGACTTTCACAATCTCCTGTGAACCACTTTTAATCTTTTATATGAAACATGCTAAATTTTAATTGCCAATTACACACATTAACAATAGTTGACAAATGTAAGCCTGGAAATGTAAAATTGTACTAAGAAGTAAATTCCATATTAAGGATGTGAACCAAAGTTCTTTTGGTTTCAGTCCAGTTACGCTAACAAGCCGAGCTGTTAAAACAAATGCCGCATAATATTGTTACGATAAAGAATAAATTGTATTACAAAATAGGTTACACCAAAAGATTACAGTCTAGTGTAAGACTTCAGATCCTGAAGAAGGCCATATAGTTTGCAATGGCCGAAAGCTCGACTTGCCACGGCTGCTGACCCACGAAGCCTTGATTACAATATACTGTGTAAGAGCGTAGTTGAAGGAATATGGGAGCATATGGTAGAGCTAAGAGATAGAGGGGCTAGATTAGAGATAAATAGAGGTAAATAGAGGCAATACAGAGTTCTGTAATAACTAATTTACTATATCCTAAATAAGTACAGAGCACTTTCTAAGTTTTGAAGATACTTAGGAACGAAATAATGTTAAAAGTTAAACTATTATGTTAATGACCATATGGGCTTAACTTGAGCCTGTGTAGCATGTACGGTAGGAGGATGCGACGTTTAGATTAACGTCAGTGGATAGCGGCATGACGAGCTTGAGTCTCAGTTCAGCGTGACCTCCGGGATAACCCAAACTAGAATGAACCACTGGAATGACCCAGAAGAGAGTGACATACGCCTGCCAAAATGCGCAGTATTTAAATAATTTTATTTTCAATATGGCGACATATTGCCAATTGGACATTCTTATGCCAAAGAAGCTACGTAACTTTTCCAAGCTAAGCTGAGCAAGATCAGGTTCCTCAAAAACATCTTAAATGTAATTCGGATCTACGTGACTGAGATTGCTTTGGTTAGCAGAGTTCCATCCGGCTTCTTGTACGTAGTCGACATGAGTAAAGAGAAAACTGATGTCATAAGCTAAAGTATGTGAAAGCTGGCAAAATACTGTTCTTATAGGTAAGGAGTATTAAACACTTAGAATGTGCAAACGAGTCATATCACAGGAAGTGAGCATTGAATAATATGTTTTCAGAATTTGGTATGTTTCTAAGTATTCATAAAGTGACAATGTACAATCCAATACGCATTCTTTTCTATAAACCACATTCAGACGCCAAATAGATACGCCATACCCCAATGAAAACCAAAGAAACTTAGTTAAAATTACGGAGCTAGCACTGAATTTTTCAAAGGGATTTTTTTTTAATCTTGCTTACACACGGTCTGTGTAAAGTAACAATGGATTACCAACTCTAGGGCTGTCCAGACTGGTTAAATCACGAACATCTATCAGTTTTAGTTGCCTTTCTTCTTTAACATTTACGTGTAAAAACAAAGCTATAGTGAAACACATGGACCGTTTCATGAATTTTTATTCCTCTAAGACTTCCTTCTTAGTGCAGTTTTATTAGTAATTTGTCTTCTTCTTCTTCTTCACTACAAGGGCTGGGCAATGCTGCCTGTTCCGGCTTAAAACATGTCTGACCATCGTTTTCGTAGTCTCTCCGGATGTCTCTTTCCTCTAGGTTTATAGTTCATAACCCTTCTTGGGATCCTATCTCTCGGCATTTAGTAACTTGTCCCTGTAGGTATTCCGAAAATACTTTTATCTCCATGTATTCAACGATATCTGTTATTATTTTACTGGTCTACCTTCTTCTATCTTGGAAAGAGTTATTTTAATATTAGAACATCTCTAAATATTAATATTTTGCAAATGTACACAACAACACTAGATAGCCCTCCTCCACAAATGGAACTCTCATATTCTGGTTACATTGCGGATATATATGAAGGTTTATTTTCATCGTATATGCAATTGTTTGCTTTCAAGAAAGATACAGTGCTTGCTTTAGTCGCATTTTTGATGAGGTATTTTTCCACATGAAATGAGTTTGCGTTTCATTCTTGTATGTTTATTTGCATATCACGTTCTCACTGAACTGTGCTATGAATCCCGTGTTTGTTCTACGTTTTCATTTTATGTGTGTTATTCATAAAGTGTACCTTCTATGTTCATGTAAACCACAGAAGATGAGTGCTCCGCAGGCTTCGTTCATGCTCTCGGATTCTAAATAAGATAAACACTAGAGCATTTTCTTCAAAAGAAAAGCTCTGTGGGTTGGCTTACATTGAGAAAGCAATATTCCTTAGGAGGATGATAAATCCATGCATTGTTATATATATTCTGTGTTTCCTGACAATGGCATGGTCAAACATAGACAGAGGTGTCCTTTTCTTAACCTAAACAGCACTGCAACACCATTAGATAATATTTGAAGATGTACTTCAATTTTAAAAGCTTGCATGCACTAAAGACAAAGTGGTTTGTTTGAGCAGGAAAATTGGAATCGAAACCAAAGCAAACAAAAGCAGATGTAAAAAATAGAAACAGCATATCCGCTTACTCAAAACTTATATAATAATGATGCATGTCTAAATATAAAACATTAAGGCACTATAACACTGTGATAAACCAGAGTGCCAGTTATATAAATAATTTTAATATATATCAGGTGAATATTCTGCCCCTGTTTATTGTGATCTATGCAACCCGCAGTTTATAGTCTAATGTGAAAACATTGACCCTTTTAGCATAAAATCCATTACTGCAGTTCTGTCCTTCTATTCGGTACTCTACTCACCCAGCATTAATACTTACAGCCCTCAATGAGGACCGAGAAGTTACGAAACGTTTTTCATGCATATAATAGTGACAATGTGTTAAACGAACGCTTTCCTAAAGGGTACCAGAGAGTATGTGGCAGCTGGCGGAGTGGGTTAGCTTGCTGGAATGTGATAATACGAAGGCTAGGTTCGAAACGATGTCATATAATTTCCTTCTTTTTTGCTTTCTCCCAAAATTTACTGCCTGCATTTTAGTTACTAACTTGATTATTGTTGCTATTGGTTCACTTGTGAGCCAAAGACATATAAATTACAATCCGAATAAATAGGGACCTATAGGGATTTGCTCGCCATGTAAGTTGGGCTGAGCTCATTCTGTAAGTCAAGTAGTTGAGGCCCCTGTCTTTTAAAGGGTAATCACCGGCTATCTTTATCTTCACCTTTTATTAGGGATCATGTTTAAATTTTTGACCCTTATAATCTCTAAGGTTGTAAACCATGTTCCGTATTTGGCTTTCATTTTTAGCAGAATGTCGACGACATTAAATCTAATAATAATTTTGCTTTTCTTGAAAGAAAAAAAAAAAAGCAGCAACGGTACACTGGGGCATGCTGTAAATCGCAAGCCTACACACACCGATCTCTATCTGAACGCTCATAGTTACCATCAAAAGTCTCAACGACTGGGAGTTCTCATTACACTGGCCCACAGAGCTTTGTCTATCTCTGATCCCTGCCTCTTAAAACAAGAATTACGGCACCTGAGACTCACTTTCCGTCAAAAGGGCTTCTCCGAATATGACGTTGAAGCCTCGATCACCAGAGCTAGGAAAGGAAACCTGTAATACAGCAAGCGTCAGATAAGCCTATCGCTACAGCCTGCATCCCGTTTACCGGCAATCTATCCAGCAGAATCAGCAGATTTCTTGCCAAATACAACATCAGGACCATCCGCAAGCCACCTCCGATGATTAGAAACCTGTTGATACCAGTGATAAACAAACTGGACTTCCAAGTTCCGGGAGTGTACCACATTCCCTGTGAATGTGGGAAAAACCGGAAGGAGCATCGCTACCAGAATAAAAGAACATGAACGGAGCATTCGTTTAATGCAACCTGAGAAGCCTGGACTGGCAGAGCAACATGAAACACTTACTGGGAGCGGAGAATTAAGGAGGCCTTGGCGATTTCCTCTGAAAGGAGCACGCTTAGTCGTGATGATGGATTTCAGTTCAGCTCCTCTTGGAAACTGGACTTAAAATGGAAATCCGTAGAATTAAGAAGCAAAGGTCAATACAGCTTGATAATCAAGTTAAGTAGTTACGTTTCTTTGACTCAATTTTCTATACTCACGCCATCTCCTGACCTGGCATTTAAGTTACTGAAAACAGTCTTTTGTTCAGTAATGCGAATTTTGATAGTGCTTTGTCTTTGTGTATAGTTGTGTTATATCTAGTGTATCATTTGTGGTTATGACATTATATAAATATCCTGATAATGGGAGAGCTGTACACTCCCGAAACGTTGATATCTAATCATCTTTTCATCTGGCTGGCTGCCCGAGAAGAATGTGAGCGAATAAAAGTTTGTAAACTGGTCTAAATTATTACTGCAGATTTTTTATCTGGGTATGATGTTTTTGGAATCGACATATATAGTGATTGCTTTTTGTCCCATACAACACTTATGCACTGAGTTATCTACCCATCCTCTATAAACTGTTCTACGAATCATCCATTAGAAGACAATCAAGAAAGGCATAAGTCACATGTTGTCTAGCAAGTTGCATAACTTCAAAAATAAATAGGGGCAGAAGACTCACCAGGTATAATATTTAATATACGGTAAGAAACTGCTAGACTGCCTTTTAAAGCATACAGTAAAAACTTTTTTTTTACTTTGTGGTATTGAATATGTCTTAGATATTTCTTGTTTTACTTTTGAATTTTCAAATATTAAACATTTTTCAAATATCATATCCTTATTCCTTTCTTCTCTTTTATAAGCATGTAACAATGGCATCATTTCAAAGATAATTAACAATTATTCCCTCCGATACCGGAGTTATTGACTGCTAAGTTTAATAATTAACTAAGAGAGAAAAATTTTCGCAATAAACACGTTTCACATATGGAAACTAATGTATAATGAAAAACGCATGGTTTGTACATGATGTTTTGCCAATTAGTTGTAAGTCAGAGTAGCTGGGGTAATTGGGCGTTCTCAGTCAAGAGAAATCATTTAGTAGAAGTTTTGAGTAAGGTTTCAGGATATATAAAAATCAGATAATTTTTGACCAGTAGAACTGTACATGTAAATTAATTTTGAACATTAGAATTAAGAAAGAATTCTTAAAATTGCTTCAGAAGGAAATAAGAAGCTAAAAATTTGGCAAGGTATAATATACGTTCTTTGGTAGGATAGTCATGAAATACTTGAGAGTTACTGATAAAAGAGGGTATATGTTTAAAATTAGTGTACGTATGAAAGTTACACTACAGAAACGTTTTACTCTGAGCGGTTGTGGGTAGTTGGCAGCGCCTAAAGACCGCACTCGGCTTAGCTCACACTTGGAGGCAGTGAATTAGTTTTCCGGTATTTGAGCGACTCGCCTAAGTATACATTTTTCATTATTATTACTGAAACAGTTACTTTGAAGCATAAATTTATCAAAACGTCAGGAGATGTCAGATATGATACGTCAATAGGCAGAGTTTCGGAGCTAAGTTTCAGAAATAGTTTGATTTTAATATTTTCGAACAGTCGCAACCTGCATCATTTGTAAGTCTGAAATAACTTTATCAATCCATTTAACTGGCGTTGCCTTTTCTCACACCCCGAGAGAAACATCCCATGGTTCAGCATTGTAGCACATATAAGATGTAACACACTGGAAAAGATGTTACCAGCTCTTAACTGACTTGACTAGTGTTTAGGCTTCTGTACTCTGCGTCAACTTTGTACTTGAAAGTAAATATGAAATAAAACCATTACAAATGTTTACAGAGGTAACGCAAGGAAAGTTTGCCAGTGGGAGCTGCGTGAAACTTCGGTATTACTTGGACAAAGTCGGATGGCCTCACTCTCGATTGAGGGCCACATGATTTAGCACTCCCCAATCTTGATTTTAACGGAGGTATGAGTGATATATTCTAAACCAACAAATAGAACGTCAACTATCAAACTACAAAACACTATACAAAACAAACGATCCGCTCAGTAATATATTCATTCATTGCTATATGCAAACCTCGTGGCGTAGGATACTGAGGCCCGTAAACGGACATGACGCTACGTATGTTACGAAAATGGTGTTCTGCGCCTGGGCACATTGGCAAGCTTTCGTTGCGCCAACTCTACTTAACTTCAGCAACCACGAAACAGCCAAATGGAGAGTGAAGTAAAATGAGAAGGTGAAATGGACAAGAAAGTCGTGAAAGATATTTATTAACTTTCCCGGGCTTTTCCTGGTCACCAGGAAACCTCCGCAGAAGCCTATGGGTTAGGAAAATGGCCGCAGGAATCGAACCCACCAGTTCCCGAATGCGAGACCTCCAGGCGCTAATCCTGCGCACCTTGCTTAGCAATGAGTGAGTAAATTCATATATTTCGCATATGGATTTCAGAAAATGTGATGTTTTATTAACGTGAAGCTGTGCATCTAAACGAACTGAAATAAATATTAATGGATTAAGTTTGGGTTCTAAAACATTTGACGATTTTCTGAAAACAACACAGAAGTTGTGAGGTTCAATGTAATGTTATGACCAGGTTTACAAGTATTTAAAATATATAACTAATAAAACGGAAGAGGTTAGCCCCGTAGCTGAGTCGATGGAGCACCTGCCTGCCGTGCTAGGGGTCCCTGGTTCGATTCCGGCGGTGGGGGTGGGGACTGCGACCAAGATAATTCCTCATCTTCCCCATAGTCTGGAAGTATGAATTAGATTGCGAATGTGTACGTGATATAATGATTAAAACCCTAAGTATACGAGTTAACACCTTCGATATGTTTCATTAGGAGGACGGCCACCAATATCAGCATTGGAGTTAAAGGCGGGGAAAAGACAAAGAAAAAAAAACACAGACACATTAATTTCACCATCTTAACGATTAGGTTTATACTGTGATGACGTGATTAACCACGTAGTAATATTGTGATAACCTTGTTGCCGTTCACACTTCTCATAACACCCACATTACTGCTTTAGCAGATGATTTGCTGTTGGTTGGTGGTGAATTCAGAGGCCGTGGGTTATGCAGTTCAAAAGTGATGATGCTCAACAATTATTTTTATTACTTTTAAATTATAATCTGGATGAAGTTCTTAACAATGTTGAAGAATTGCTAAAGTATATCCCAGTATATTCAAGTTTTTAATATTGAAGTCGGTTAAAAAATAATAAATTATTCTATGCTGGCATTACAATGATGTCCAAAATTTGGAAAAGTGATAAATGATTCCGTATAAATACAGTGCAACACGATTAGCATAACATAACTTATTTCATTAGTTTTCTAATTTTAAACTACGAGGGCTGTTCAATAAATAATGATCACATTCTTTTTGACAACGTACCTTTTACTCACCCTCATGATTTTGATGGTTCTTCTCAAAATAGTCTCCCCTGAATGCGATGCACTTGTCCCAGCGTTTCTGCCAATCATCAAAGATATGCTGAAAACCATTTTTGAGAGATCCTTCAAAATCACCTCCGCAGCCTTCATCACTGCTTCTGATGATGGATAATGCCTCCCATGAAGGCGTTTCTTCAAGTTAGGTAATAGAAAAATGTCACATGGGGATAAATCCGGAATATAGGGAGGATGAGAGATGCACTTCACGTTGATTTTTTGCGAGACATTCAGCAACAACATTGGCAATATGCGGCCGAGCATTATCGTGCTGCAGCATCCAGCCTGCTTCACAGAAATGTGGTCTTTTGCACCTGATATGGACCTGCAATGTTTTCAGGACATCCCTGTAGTATTGTCCAGTTACTGATGTGTGTGCAGGTACAACATCTGATAAACCATCCATGTATATCAGATAATGAGATGACCATACCTTTCCCAGCAGAATCAACCACTTTTGTTTTTTGGGGGTTGGTGATGAAGGATATTTCCACACTGAGCTTTGCTGTTTTGTCTCAGAATCAAAATGATGTAGCCAAGTTTCATCAGCAGTGATTACGTTTGAAGGAAACACCGGATCTTCCTCTAACATCAACTTTAACTGCATGTTATCTCCATTGCAGCGGTAGGCGTTACTGAACATGTCTAAACTTGCCTGGATGACACAGGCGGGAACCAGAAGTACCAACAATGAAACTACTACGGCGTGTTTGTTTTACATTAAGCCAACAGAATATAATAAGATTTAATTATAGTGCAAAAATTGCGATCGTAGAAAATTATGATCATTCTTTATGGAACAGCTCTCGTACATCATATTGAAGATACCTATAGAAGACTACAGTTGATTTCAAATACAAAGCTTGTTGTGTTGTATTTGTATGGCAAAATGCATTTTATTTGTTTTCTAAGTTTGGACTGGATTGTAATCCCTGTATAGAGTAATTCATTATTTCATTTAACCAACTCCAACATTTAAAACTCATGGAATAGGTCAAGGATCAGATATATTTACTTGAATTCTTCTAAAAGTAATTAAAAAGGGTTATAATATACGTTTCTGAACTCTCTCAATAAATGTTTGAACACTAGATTAAGATTTAATTAACTATTTAATTATAATACCAGGAAGAAAATGAAATTTATCAGGGTTATCTATAGAATTACTAACTACTAATGAAGTTTTAGTTAAATGAGAGAATTACTGGAGAGAGGAACAGAGAGTAGCATACTTTCTCAGAGAGTAGCATTTCTCGCAATTGTTTAGGTAACTTGTAGAGCAGGGTGATAAATTTTGCATATGGAAGACAAGCTTAGGTGCTCACTAACGCTCTAAACTAAAGAGTAGAAGTGATGGAAATTGATGTGCTAAAAAGGAAACCGAAATTTATCTAGATTACATGGAAAGAGAAAGTGAGCCTGGGATATATGGAGATAGTGGAAAGAAAGCTACTCTGTGATCCAAACAGATGAGCACGCAAACGTGGGCCAAAGCTGTGTTCTAAGACCCCTAAATTGAGTTCTAGGAAGGAGGTTCATAAGTCTAGATCTCGTACTAGAAGATTTAGCCCGTGACGTACATGCATAAAAACAATATTAATGTTCATTTGGATTGTAGGGCTCTTAACAGAATTTAAATAAGTTTTATTAAACATTTTGTGCACAATAGTGAGATCATTAATTATTTCAAAATTAATATTGACAAAAAATGTTCATAACATCAAGCAGTCCAAAGTCCTGCTTGTTTTGGTACAATTGATTGTTGACAAAGAATGCTCTGTAATTTATAGTTCTCCTATAGTGCGTTATATCAGTAATGTTACATCAGAACTGAATTGCCGTGCAGGCAGAGTATTCCAGATTTATACATTATAAAGAAGTATATAAATTTGGTAGCTGAACTGTTCGACGTTACAGAGTTGTTCATAAACTCCAAGTACATATTAAACTTACTTATTTCCCTTTTCCACAAATTCATTGTTCAATACATCTATGCTATTTCTCTGATAAATTCATTTGAGGGCAATGCCATAAATTGTGATGGTATTAGGTTCACTTGTTTTTGTCCTTCACCAAAGTTTTTTCACAAATACTTTTACAAATCTTTTCATGTTATCGAGATAAACAGCATAAATTCGATACAGAAAACCAAATGGATGAAATACTTTACAATGGATCGCTTTTGCCATAATATTAATAGGAAGTATGGTGTCACAATATCTTAAAAATGCTAAAGAATACGGAGGTCATATAGTACCGTGTCACCGTATCACCGTCATCTTCACTATCTCCCCGCCCTCTGGGTGCCTCCACCTGAGAAATGGATCCGGTCATCAAGTGGTAGGGCGAGGTTACCGCGAAGTCCGAGGCTACCATATGGGGAGTGTTGGTAAGCACATTATTAATGTTGTGATATTCACGAAATGAAATTTGTATTCTTCACTTTCCGTTTATTTTGTTCTTTCATGTAGTTGTCTCTTAGTACTTTACGTGTTAGTCAATAACAATGGCACTAAATTCTCAAACTGTTTTATTTATATGTTTTCCGTGGGGCAAATCCCGACTATGCCATTGAATTTTTCAGTCTGGCTCTACACATTCAAACTTTAGCCTGCATACGGCTAGTGTGGAAGAAATGATATATCCATCAATTTACCTGAATACATAGTGGTTTAACTATGAAGCCTGAGACTTAAGTACTTACAACATAGTAAGTCGCCACAAAAGGTGCGTGTGCAATAGCAAATGGGAACCCCTAGTGGTCTACCGGGAAACATATGAGTCAGTTGGAGAATTTAATGTCATGTCGGCATGTTGGCCATAGTAGCTCACTAGTTCAGAGTAACCACACGGAGAGCGAGATAACCGTGGTTCAAATCCCGGCTATGGCATTGCATTTTTCAGTCTAGTTCTACTCATTCAAAAATTTGTAATGTTTACGCCATCATTTTTGTATAACTACTCTGGTACATAAACATATTATTACGCCTTAGAGCATCTTCCAGAACTCTAAGACCTCAAACCATTTCATTCTATAATGTCAATCACTTTCTCTGTTTCATGTTTCTATTATTAATTCGAGCATCGACTTTACCCATCCATCTTTTGTTAGTTTCTCCCGAAGTATACTTCTCTTTAATGGAGAGGAATGCCTTATAGGAGAACAAAAGACAGAAGTGGTAAACGAGTATGACTATTTAGGTGTAAGGATGTGTAGCAGTGGAGGATGGGCTGCACAAGCCAGAAAACTGATAGCTAATGGCAAGGCGGCAATGTCAGGGGTAAGAATATGTAAACATGAACTGGAGATGTCAGTTAGATGGTTAGAACGACTGTATGAAGCCAGAACAATGTATGCAGTGGAGATATGGTGCACATCAGAGAGATAGAAACACATTAGACCAGATGTATGGATTGTTTTGCAAAGAACTACTAGGGCTGCCAAAATCGGCACCAAGAGAGGTGGCATACTAGAGCTGGGTAATATATAAAGGAGGGGAATAATAATAGAGAGAATATTGAAATTCTGGCATAAGTGTATTAAAGGGCAGAAAGGAGAATTATTCAATCTGTGCATGAAGCAAGAGAAAAGCATAAAAAATACAAATAGTAGGCGGAGGAATTGGTAAGAATTATATTAAAGATAGGCATGGTAGATCTATGAAGAGTAGAGGAGACAAATTATAGCGGTTTTTGTGAGAAGTGAGAACTACACTACAAGACATAGATAGGCAAGAGATATGTGAATTATAGAAGAAAAGAAACCTTTGAAATTTTATAAGTAATTAAAGACAGAATGAGGTAGGGAAAAATATATAGATCAATGTGGCAAAAGTGGAAGAGAAGGCATAGCATGGATGGGAATAGGAGTATTATACTTAAAAGGGTTGAGAAGTAATGAGGCAGGGATATGTGAATTTTGTGGAGATGAAGAAAGCACTGTTCAGTACCTGATAGAATGTAAGGAGCTAACAAATTCCAGGAGAAAAATATGGGATAAGAAATGGGACAGTGTGAGTAAAGAGATATTGGCGGTACACATGCTAACAGGGATGGGAGAAAAGACAAGTACATGTATAGGAGATTTCTTATATAGGATAAGAGAAAAGTGGATTAGGATAAAAGAAGGAAAGGTCAAGAAGAAATGACACCATGCTGAGCAGGAAAACCAAAGGCTTATAGCCAGGGGAACTGAGTCAGCAAGTAAATCTTAGGTCAACAATTTCATGTATTTGTACAAGAGGTACAATACAGCAGGTTTTATGTTAAATTTTATTGTACTGAATTTGTAATGGATATTGTACAAATAAATAAATATCATATCATAATATACTTCTCTTCAGCTTTCATAAGGGGTGAAATTTTAAAAAGAATTAAATTGCAACAGCTATTTGTAACATATGTTATTACACGCTACTTAAAGCTTGACCTTGTTTTTCATCAATGGAAGTTTATAATGTTATAGTTCAAGCATTCACTACTTTGAAGTTAAGTTTATTGTTAAGAGTTATAGTTTTATTTCGGATATGCAAAAAGCTCCATAATAAATGAATAACTCCAATGTATAAGCTTTTCTTGATGTGGGGTAAATCGTTTATGCTCGTATATACGAATACTAGGGTGTTTTTTTTTTCAGTCCCCTTCTTTCAGACCATTGTGTTTTAAGATACCGGGTATTTAGTATTCCAAACTTCAAACTTTTTGTTGCAGGTGCACTAAAATGTCATTAGGATTGTGGGAGAGATTTTGGTAGTTTTTGTGCTGTTGCATCCTCCCCTTGAATACCCGGAGGCCCAAGTTGAAGGCGACGTGATAGACCCTGAATAATGACTGTCCTCCAGGGAAATGCGTGTGGTATCCAACCAGGGGAATAGTGATAGTGAGGGATCGGCTAACGGCCAAGGGGAGGGGAGCAAGGGGATATATATGTTGCAAGTGTCGAGAAATTGACACAAACTAACGAGAAGCAACCGCCGTTTATCAAATCAGATAACTACGTGGGAATATTTACACTTCCCTCCATATGTGCGCTCTGAAAGTTTTATTTAAAGCACTACTGTAGACATTCAACTTTCACATTTTGTTTATCTTACTGCGTATTTACTTTTTCATAAAATGAATATGAACAAAATAATGGACAATTTAAATAATTGTTTACAAATTGTTCAATGGCATGATTTCCAATTTTACACATATGAAAAAGTGAAAAATTAAAAAAGAACCTCTTAATATATGATAAACAGAAATATGGAATAATTCTACATAGTTACATCTATTTTAGGACATTACGCAAATTAAACAGTCCGAAAGTTCATTTACATTTATAGATGTATAACTTATGGTGTATTCACCACATATCCATGATTTTCTTTACGTTATTTCGTATCGTTATATCTCTTTCACTGCAATGTTTCTTTGTCCACTTTTACCTTACGAATGCCTATGAAATTTTGCAGGAAGCTTGCAGATCATGGATAGTCAACGTTTCATAAACCAACTATGCTTTGTGCAACAAACCATAAATAAAATGGTCATGAAAGCATTTGAAATATATTAACAGACTTCCGAAGTGAAACCAAAAGCCTCAAATTGTCAATTTACGTGGTTAATGCTGCAAATGTTTGAGAGATTCTGTGTTTTTAAGTAATATCAGTTTTATTAGTAAATTATTGTTGTTAAGTTTGTGATTCACTAGTCATGAAAAGTCACAAGGTGAATAGGATGCCGTGTTGTCCATCAAAAATCTCATTTCCGGTCCGCTTTGCTTAGTCGAGTAGTCTATGCACTCACCCAAGGCATCGTATATGCTTCCAGCTATACTACAAAAGGAAGAATTCTTTAAACTTGATAAACTATCGGAATCGAAACCACTATTGAAGTTTGAGACAAACATGTGCACAATGTTTTTAATAACAGGAGATATATTATTGGAAATACACTCTCTAAAAAGACACTATATGTCAATAAGTAATGCGTAAGGTATTCTATCCTGACTCGGCTTTTGCCTCAATCACCAACCGAACTTTCAGATTCGACAAAGATAAACATTCTCTACAGTATCTATTACAAATACTGCATTTACGAAGTAAGTTGTATTCATTAAAATGAAAAAAAGTAATTAAAGAAACATCAGTTGAGTACTTAAATTGTATACCAGTAGAAGATTATATAAAATGATAAGAATAATAATAAAATGTTAACATAATATTTACTTTCTCTACCTGTACCAATGGTATTCGAAATGTGTGGATACATCACCAGAAAAACATATTTTAGGTTCACCTGAACAAACAGTTGATTTTCGTTTAAAGAAGGACCTATCCCTGTCTTCTAATTTGTAGATTCACATGCACAATCAAATTCCAAAATCTTAAAGACAAAACGCCGAATAAATATGAGGATAATATATCAAATATAGAAACAAAAATGGAAGGAACATGTTGAAAGAATGTCAGATAATAGACTTACAAAACGAATATTACAGTATCATCCTAAAGGAAAGAGATCGGTGGGCAGACCCAGGAAACGATGGCTGGAGGACTTCGAAGGCGGAACAGGCACTTAATTGCCTATGCCATGAAGTGAAGAAGAAGAAGAAACAGTGTTTGGTAGTACTTTCAGGAGTATTGCGAGAATTTCTAGATAATTTCCTCAACACCAACTAGGCAGGAAAACTTCTGGTTTTCTCAAATATTACCCTGAATATTTTGAACAGAATTTCACATCTTTCGAATATAAGAATAACTAATAAAGTGCAAATTTTAAGTAGTTCACATACACATACGGGTGTTTTCTTCTAGTGCTTTTCTTGGATTCAGAGAATCCCAAAATATATTTTACATAAAGTTTCGATATTGTCTTTTTGGTGGGATATAGTACTTCTGACACTCTACGTGAATGAGAAACCAATAGAATACTATCACAAATTTTAGGATAATATTTGAGTTATTTTAAGATTGAGTATAGGACGTTTCTTAGAAAATAGCGTTTTTGTGCTCTCCACGTTTTGAGTTTGAGCCCAGCAAAGTTCTCCTCTGTGCATGCTCTCAACTAGAGCCTAAATTTTGACACTAAAGTTCCTTCGCAGTTATGTTGTTGAAGTTGAGTGCATCCTAGTTCACTAGTAAATCTTAACTTTCGTTGTAACCGTGAGAGTGGGGGGGGGGGGGGGTTCCCTGGTGTAAGTTGAGAACTTATGTTTGCAGAAACACAGGTAGCTCTCTTAACTCAGTACCCAACTCTGAGAGCGTGACAACCATATCATAGTATATGCTGTTCGTGCGTGCCTTGCAGGGACTTGATGGAAGGAAATGCAGAGAGAATAATACCTTCTTAATGTAAAATGCATTTAAAGCGACCGTCAAGTAGTTCAAGTTCATAATCGACCTTCTTTGAGATGAGTATACTTATCCTTTAACCGTAAACTAATCCAAATTTTTGAGTTTATTTATTTCAATATAAAACATGTCACCTTAAGAATTCTGGATTGACTTCCTTTACAAACCATCGTTTGCTTTATGCCTCTATTTTCTATTAAAAATTCTGTAAATCTTATATCTAAGGAGGATTAATAGGAAATCAAGAAATAAAAGAGAATTGTTTTTAGTAAAACAATTAAAACAATTGAAATTGTATTTTTGATACACTTCTTTTGCTAATAGTGGTAATTAATGGTATAGAATCTAAGGAAAGTAAATAAGTAAGTTTGACTTGAAAGTAATTGTTCTCTCACACTGGCCGTGTGTAGGATAAATTGCGGAAACGTAGAGTCAGACTGAAAAATTCAATGCCATAGCCGGGATTTGAACCGCAGATCTTCTGGTCTCCGTCTAGCCACTCTAACCATTGAGCTACTATGGCCAACGTGCCGATATGACATTAAATTCTTCAACTGACTCGTATTTTTTCCCGTAAACCACTTAGGAGTTGTCAAACACATGAGACAACTATCTTAATGGTGACTTACAACATGTAATTACTTTAAGGCCCGGGCTTTATAGTTAACCACTATTAGGTCAATTAATGGAAATTAATCGTTCTTTCACACTGGCCGTGTGTAGGCTAAATTGTGGAAACGTAGAGTCAAACTGAAAAATACAATGCTATAGCTGGGATTTGAACCACAGATCTTTTGGTGTCCGTCCAGCCACTCTAACCATTAAGCTACTATGGCCAACATGCCGATACGACATTAAATTCTCGAACTGACTCGTATATTCCCGGTAAACCACTTAGGAGTTCGCATAAACATATCAGACAACTACCTTAATGGCGACTTACAACGTGTAACTACTTTAAGGCCCGGGCTTTATAGTTAACCACTATTAGGTAAATTAATGACAATTAATTGTTCTTTCACATTGGCCGTGTGTAGGCTAAATTGTGGAAACGTAGAGTTAGTCTGAAAAATTCAATGCATAGGCGGGATTTGAACCACCGTTCAACCGTGTTAGAAATTGTTTACTAGGTAAATAAATGACGGTATTCTAAGCAATAATTTAGTGTTGTGAGTTCGTTAATTCATAACTCAGTTTAAGCGTTCAAAAATTCACAAATGATCTTTGTGTATCAAGCAGTATTTTCTAATTTGCTTTAAGGCAAGTAGTTTAGGGTTTGTAGTAATAGATAGTACGCTATTTTTACCATTTTAGGCCATCACGTGACAATTTAAAGAGATATTTAACAATCGTTAAAAGTAACAATCATTACTTTAAAATTAATTTTCTAAGAAACTTTTTCTAACACTTTTCAGTATACAAAATGCCCCACGCGTCAAAGTATTTCATTTAACTTGGTGAAACTTACAGGATAGGTCCATAATATGTAAATAAGAAAATTCACTTTACCATTTTTTGATAATGCTTATGTTTTGAAAATTAGATGTTGTTAAGGAATAAAAAAATTAATATTTCCAAAATTTTGGAAGCTAACATGTGGAAAATATTTTAGAACAAATGCTACAAAAGTATTCCAAAATATAAGCATGTGGGTCTTTTAAAATTGAACTGTACTAGCCAAAAACAAAAATGCAGCTTACAAGCTCAAATTTGTTTTGATGTGAGAACAGTTTTAATTTTTACAATATTTTACAAAAATAATTAATAAATAATGAACTATTTGTTGTAGCAGCATGAAAATTTGCATGCAAGTTTAAAATGCTACTCTAATTATGTGGCTGAATTTTTCTCATGACAGGTTTATTATTACAGAAGTTGGAATTTTCAGAGTAGCCTTGCCTAGATGCAGTGACTCATGGGAATGTCTGGACAGCTACTTAGGACCGTGCCGGGACTACGAGGATTCTACCAAGCAAGTAGATCATGTCAAGGCTGGAGCGAGTGGTGGCAGCGTGATATATAACCACAAGAGAACTAGGCTTGAGTTACAACCCCTGTTATGCACCTAACAGCCAATATCATAGTCTGATACAGTCACAGCTGTAGGAGCACACATGTTCGTTGAAATATTTTCATAATACCTGTCACTAAAATTCTAAACATTTCATCATATATTAATTCCATTTAAATTGTTGGTGAAATCCAGCAAGTTTTCACATTTTTAAGGAAGTTTAAAAGCTCTATTTTCTTTACGTTATACTTGCTTACTATGATACATTATGTTGGTAACTGTTTAAGGTATCAAGCTATTTACAGGACTAAGATATCGTCCTGCCAGCTCACCCTTCTTCATGCATATGATAGAAGGCAAAAGTTTTTGTTTTTAACGATTTTTTCGCGAATTTTCGCGGATTTTTTCTTTTTACGAATAATATTTTTAGTGATAATTGAGAAAAATTCTATTGTTTTAGTCTGAATAGAAAAATTTACGTTTATTCCAAATTGCATAAATATAACTTTAATTTAGCATTCATGTCTTCGTAGCATGACGATATTTTGTTGTTGTAATTTTAAGTCCTCCAACATTAAGTCATATCGGACGATGAATGAAAATGGGTGAAATGATGCTCAAATGAGTCCGAGGTCCATGGAGCTTAGAGTTACCCGACGTTCATCTTTCAGGATAAGAGTAACCTCGGAAAAAACCTTATCCAGGTAACTCACCCTGACCGAGATTCGAACTTGCGACCTCTTGCACGTGAGCCAGACACGCTACCATCTACGCTACCGAGGCGGGCACATGACGCTAGAAGTCATGCAAAAAATGTTTACAAATTTAACGAAAGCAAGATAAAATTTAACACTTAACAAAGCCAATACAGTGACATCATCATGCGCACTGAAATAACAGCTAAGCGGTGCAACAATAAACTGACACCACAGCACCCGACTGGTCCGCGATACTGAGAACTGTTTGTCGTATGCTAAGTGGAAATGTTATTTGTAGGATACCAAACCGTGCACAACAAAAACTATTATGCTGACTAAATGTACTGAGAAGGTACTGAACTTCAAGGAAGCTACTCTCAGACATTACATTAACATGAAAATATTGTCCCACAGGGCTTAAGTATATGTTTCGAAATGCCTGAAAGTTAAAAAACGAATACAAACAATACCTCGCTGAAAATCACCCGGATTTGGAAGCTAAAAGTGTTCCCATTGCCTGTACTGACACCCTGGTCTAGCTGGTTTAATTCAGTAGTTTACATTATTAGCTCCTTTGATGCATTGTCGATTTGTTTTGTAAAAGAAAAGCTTTCAGTTCCTGCGCCAAATTTGTTAATGATAATTTTTTGCTATGCCAAGAGCTGCAATATTGTAAAGGTACAATAGCAACAATATTTATTTCTGAAAATTGTAGATTGATAACAGATTCAATATTAAAATTTAAATAAAAAGACTGTGGCTCATCTTGTTTTATCCCGAATTAACTCGCTGAGAACCAAATGTGAAATATTAGTGAATGGTCAGTTTGAAAACAGAGTAAGTGTATTTGTAGATCATATCATGGATCCCAATGTTAGAAAAGCAGTAGAAGAGAATCTAAAAGTTTGCTGCCGTATGACTTTGTCAAAATTAAACTTCATTATGCAAAAGAAACTGATGACGTTATAACCATAAATCTGTATCATTTGTTTGAAACTTCTAGGCTGTTACTAAATCAAGTATAGGTGATTCAAACCATGTGATGGCAGCATTTAAACCAGTGGTATCACTTTTGATTCTCATTTGCTTCTTTATTATAAAGAGCTTTGTGACATTGTTGAACAGCAAAGCCATGATGTAGTAAAAATGACACATTCAGCTGGTCAGCTGAAGATATCTCTCTAGAAAATGACAATTTAGTATACTTTACAAACGTTTAACAGTATGTAGTTAGTTATCGATGAGATTGCCCTTGAATAATAACTCAAAACAAGAACGGAGTAAGTCATGAAGGATTTTGGAGAGTTTTATCAAATTTCATTTCAACAGAGGTAAATGTATAGGGATTTTGAGGGTGAGATGGAAAATAATTAAAGCTATAGTCGCTTTGTGTGGAATATTATTAAAGCTGGACGATTTCATCCTCTCGTAAACACTGTGACGGGATATGGGAGTGTGTTTACCAGATTAAAACGCCTCTCTACCTCCATCGTGGTGTGAGGTCTTTTCCCTTTTATCCCCGGACTCCGCTTCTAAAGCGTTCAGTATCCCAGTATGTGTATTTAGAGGGCAATGGGAAGAGGAAACGCGTATGTGGGTTCGAGCATGTATGAAGAATGCGGTTGTTTTTAATTTCCCTAATGGAGTGGCCTTGTTTGCTCAGAGCACAGCAGTAGTTGTGGGCGAGCCCGCCCGCAGCGTTTCATACGCCGCTAGCTTTCCTGAGAGAACCTATGCTACTGCATAATATTTCCACTTCATTTGCAAAAAACAACTTCTGGCTACTGAAGCATTACGCCATCAGTGCGAAAAATACCTGCTGCAAGGCATGCTCGTGAGGAAACAATTTTTCACAAATTTTCATGCTAGGAACATCGCTTAAGCTTACCTATACCTTAAAGAGAAAAACAATTTTCGAAATTCAGAAATATGACGTTTAGTACAATTTGCCACACTAAGATTTTATGTATATTTTATAGCCATCTTTTAAATCATACCTTATTGAGGTTTAAGTTTCTGCCTATATGCCAAGCCTGGAATAAAATTATAATTAAAATAAGAAATAAAAGGAGCGTCCAGAAAGTAACTTCTGTTTCAATTTATCTCCGCCGCAGCGCTGCGATCGCAGTTCCGCACATGCGTGGTAGACGCTCTGTATCAAGGAGAAGAAACGTGCGCCATTGTGAGATCGCTGTCAGCCACGTACGCTTTGTTGTGCTTGTTTACAATGTCGGTGTTGATTGAAAATCCCGCCGCTTGTGAAATCAGATCTGTGATTCGTTTTCTGAATGCTAGGAAAGTGAAACCCATTGAAATTTATCGGCAAATTTGCGATGTTTACGGACAAAATGCGATGAGTGATTCAATAGTGAGTGGGTGAGTGGAAGGACGTAGTGAAGTGCACGATGAAGAATGAAGTGGGCGCCCATCTTTGGTTACAGAAGAACTAGATCACGCGATTGATGACAAGATCCAGGAAAACCGCAAGCTTATAATCAGTGCTCTCATTATGGAATTCACCCAAATCTCACCATCACTAGTTCATGAAATTGTTACTGACGAACTAATATTTCGTAAACTTTGCTCACGTTGGGTGCCAAAGATTCTTACTGAGAAACTCAAAACAAAACGGATGGGTAGTACACTTCAGTTTTTGACCCGTTATGATGAAGGCGGCGAAGAATTTCTGTCACAGATAGTCACAGGAGATGAAACTTGGGTTTCTTACGACACCCCTTAAAGTAAGCGGCAATGAATGGAATGGAGGCACACCCCAGCAAAGGTTAAGCCGAAACAAATCTTGACACCTCGAAAACTGATGTTCACAGTGATCTGGAACAGGAAAGGCAATTTATTCATTGATTCCTTAGCGCGTGCTCAAACAATGAAGCAGATGTTTATTGCCAGATACTTAAGAAATTGCGTCGCGCAATACAGAATAAGCGCCGAGGAATGCTGTCAAAAGGTGTGTTTCTTCACGACAACGCACGACCACACACTGCACATGCGACATAAAGCATCCTACAAGGATTCGGATTGGACGTGTTTTACCACACCCCGTACAGCCCTGACCTCGCTCCTAGTGACTTATCTGTTTCAGCATCTCAAATCTTTTCTTGGCGGTCAACACTTCAACAATGACGAAGAGCTGAAAGAAAATGTTTCTAACTGGCTGAAGACATAGGTTAAAGACACTTCTGTGAAGAAGGTATACAAAAATATGTGCCTTGCTATGACAAATGCCTGCAAAATTTCGGCAGTTATGTTGAAAAGTAGTTTAAGAGATGTAGAATTTTGTGCAATAAATAATTTTTCTGTATCTGTGCACGATTTAATTTTATCACCAAACAGAGCTTACTTTCTGGACGTACCTTGTATTAATCTTAGCAAGGGAGATCAGCCGTGTTCAAGGTTATAAATGTCCAGCCTTCTGCCAGTCCAAGCTCTATGGAATCATAATATGGAGTCCTCAGGAATCTCCTATGGGATTTACGGAATATCCAGGAACCGAATCGTAATAATATAGTATCATGAAAGTCAAGTGGCATATGGCAATTAAATTCTTACTATGCTTTTGGTAATGCCGTTACTTCTGATTTTTGCCAGCTACATGTTTTTGTAGAGACATGTGAGGCTCGCTTTGAATCCCCTTGACCACCCACTTTGAACATACGGCCGGTACCCAGAATGTAAAGGCCGCAGATGTGTTCGTTTTTCATTAGGTACACTACTTATGGACTGTACTGTTATTGTTTGCACATGTAAACAACTGCAGAATGATATGGCTTGAGCATGACTACCGCCTCACTGCGAGGTGAAAAAAAAAACAGTCGCGTTATACTACGCCTTAAACTTGCGTCTGCATGCACTTGAAATGGAATGCTTCACTAGTTCATGGAGTACTACGAGGGCTGTTCAATAAAGAATGACCATAATTTTTTACGGTTATAATTTTTCGTTCTAAAATTTAATCTTATTATATTCTGTTAGCTTAATGTGAAGAAAACACGCCGTAGTAGTTTCATTGTTGGTACTCCTGGTTCCCGCCTGTGAGAACCAGATAAGTTCAGACATGTTCAGTATCGCCTACCACTACAATGGAGGTAACATATAGTTAAAGTTGATGTTAGAGGAAGATCCGGAGTTTGTTCAAACATAATCACTGCTGATGAAACTTGGCTACATCATTTTAATCCTGAGAGCAAACAGCAAAGCACAGTGTGCCAATCCCCAAAAGGCAAAAGTGGTTGCTTCTGCTGGGAAAGTTATGGTCATCTCATTCTTTGATATTCATGGAATGGTTTTTCAGTATGTTCTACCTGCACACACATCAGTAACTGGACAATACTACAGGAATGTCCTGAAAACATTGCAAGTCCATATCAGGCGCAAAAGACCACATTTCCGCGAAGCAGACTGGATGCTGCACCACGATAATGCTCCGCTGCATATTGCCAAAGTTGTTGCTGAAAAAATTGCAAAAAGTAAAGTGAAGTGCATCCCTCACCCTCCCTAAAGTCCGGATTTAGCCCCCATATGACATCTTTCTATTCCCTAACTTGAAGAAACGCCTTCGTGGGAAGCATTATCCATCATCAGAAGCAGTGGTGAAGGCTGCGGAGGCGATTTTGAAGGATCTTTCAAAAAAAATGTTTTCCAGCAAGTCTTTGAAGACTGGCAGAAACGCTGGGACAACCGCATCGCATTCAGGTGAGACTATTTTGAGAAGACCCATCAAAATTATGAGGATGAGTAAAGGTACGTTGTCAAAAGAAAGTGATCATTATTTATTGAACAGCCCTGGTATTACGCTGTTTTAGAACTTTGCACATTTTAATAATCGTGCTGTACAACTGACTTCATGCACACTCTGCGTCCAGCTAACTTGTATCGCATGCGAGCGCATATGCCTCCTGCCTTTACTCATATGTTTGTCGAACTAGGTGACACAGTGGTATGTGTGGAAGTCGTTGCTTACCCCTTACTTTTTTCATATCTCATCACGTTTTTCTTTCCATTATTGACTATTCATTGTATTTATTTCTAGACTAATCATTCTAATCTAATCATTTATTTATCAGGTTATCTCTAGAAAAAATTGCTTCGGCAACTTAACACATTGATTTATGATTGCTTCCTTAAACCGGGATATTGCATTTTTAATTAGTACATTATCTAATGGAATCCTCATACATGGTAGTGGGGCTAATATTGATAAAGTTCTCGTAAATCAAAAGAAGCTATACGAATTATTACACTTTAAATCCACAATTATTGTGCGAGGAAAAACCATTTTTGGTCATTGATTTTCTAAGATGGATGAAATCCAAGAAGTTGTTTAATAATATGTCAATGGAAATGTTTAATAGACTACCCATAAAAGCTCAATATAGTAGTCTCAAACATTACGAACAAAAGTTCAAAAATTGGTTCCCTTTCAATCAATTTTTTAATATTTACGAGTATTTTAACTGCAATCTTAACATGAACTTTAAACTGCATTGCTTTGACTTATGTAGCATATACAGTTTACTGCAACTTTTATGTCATGAAATAAAATAAGATTATGAATAGTTTCTCAGGTGATCTAAGTTTGGAGCTTTCGGCGACCAGAGAGATGGTGAGAATGCTTTTCGGACGATAAAAGGACTCCACCGGGACATAAGACGGGCCCTTAGTTGACAAATGTGAATGCAAACTTTGAATATTCTGAGAGATGGAAATGGTTGTTGAGATTGCATTATTCACCAAAATTCTGCTGTAGAAAATCTTATGGAATTGGCCCTGTGCAGTTGGGGAATTTTCTCGTAAGTTGAGGTCTATATGCCCGAATATCGCATGACACATTATCTCTATAAAATACATATTTTATATTTCAAAACATAGTTCGTCCGATATAAGAAAATAGATTTTGCGCAATGTTAAGTGCGTAAAATACAATAGTATATTTCATTTTGTATTTCATTTAAATGGCATTTATACTCACCAAAGGTCCATATTACCTCACATTTGAATTTTGAAACCTATTTAATTTAATTGTTGGAAATTAATCATTTCTTCACACTAGCCGCACATAGGCTAAGGTTTTGTATGGATAGAGTCAACATGAAAAATCCAATGCCATGACCGGGATTTGAACCACGGATCTCTTGGTTTCCGTCCAGTCGCTCTAACCCATTGAGCTACCATGGCCAATGTGCCATCCTGACACGAATATGAGAGCCCTTAGTGGTTTACCGGGAATATATGAGTCAAATGGAGAATTTAATATCAGGACGGCACATTGGCCATGGTAGCTCAATGGGTTAGAGCGGCTGGACGGAAACCAGGAGATCCGTGGTTCAAATCCCGGTCATGGCATGGGATTTTTCATGTTGACTCTATCCATTTGAAACCTATGTTTTATTTCTCTATCACGTGCATAGAAGGTAGAAGGTATTCCCCAAGAGCTCAAAAATTCAACACGAGGTTCCACCGCAAGGAATTTCATACAGGAATCTCCTTGTGTATATGTAAATATGTCTGATTCAACACCATAACTCGAAAGTACAAATCGAATAAATATAGAACTTGGCACTTAAACTCAGTGTTTTCCTAGGATGTGACATTAATTTTTTAGGCAAATCGCCCCACTCCATCTACCCTGAAGATGGGATATATTTCAAAGTTTTCTATTCTCTCAAACATGTAAATAAATTTTATTTCATTTCATTTTATTTTGGTCAACCTTGTTGCGCTATTTGGAGCACATTATTTCTCTACGTTCGACGTTGAACAGCCACTTTGTAGTAAAATTTTCCTAGTTATGTATTAAATTCTTTTATGCATCGAAAATTTGCATTGTTTTCTTAGAAACCGTTCGTTTATAAAATAAACATCATAGCTATTATTCACTTAGTTTTTTGAAGTGAAAACTTCTTTAGACACCTTTAGCACTTTTTGTGGGTAGTAAATTAAACTGAGCCGTCACGCTGGAATATGTGACGCCATTCGGGTGAAATAGGCTCGAGTCGGCTCAATCGGAACTAACCCCCCATCCCAACACACACACATCCATTATTTCAATCCTATATTGTCCATGTCACTATACACCTTAGATTTTCTCTCACACTCAACAGAGTATCAAAAACACGCATCCATGTATGCTTTAACATATCTCAAATACTATGAAGATTCAGAAATCCTACAGGAGTTTCATTAAAAAAAATAATTGTCTTAGGGCTGTTCTTACAAACGTCTGTCAAGTGCCGGTAACCGATACGGTCAGATAACCTTCTGTCATTTAACAAGTCGACAGTATGTCAAGTTCCACTTTAAACAATAATAATAGTCAAAAGAACAGATAATATCACCGAGGTTTGGTAGTTGAATAATTAAAACCATAATAATGTAAAATAAAACGAGTGTGCTAATTCGAAATAAAACTGTTAGGAATTCGTGAAAGAAATGATTCATTTAAGAAATTGTAATTTTTACGAGTGTTGACAGTTTCTCTTTATTTTGAGTAGTAAAACGTGAAACATCAATAAATGAAATGCAATAAGACGTAAATAACGTAAAATTTGTAAAAATAATTTTAAGAATAAGTTATAAATAATAGTTTTTAAGTTTTCACTTCTGTCGTGTGGTCTTAAGCACAGACATATTTTATTATCGTTTACTCGCTAAATATACGCCCCAAATTTCACAATACAGACATTTTAACATATTTTTTAATATTTCCAAATCTTAACAACACTATAAAATAATATAAAAAATATCGCAAAATTTACAAACAATAATTACGTTCGGTGCCAAACTATATAAACTCTTCAAAACATCACTAACAATTTTCATTACATACAATATGTTAATACTTATAAATTATAAATAAAAATGTTTATAACGAATATCCTAGGGACCGTTTATATAGTACGGTTATGTTATAATCAGTTTTGGATAATGCTATATAGCTTATACGTTAGGCGACAGAAGAAAACACAATTATATATAATAGTTTAGGACATAAATAACTAACCATGGTTAATAGTACAAATTTTTCAATGGTTTTTCCTTCTTTGCCGTTCTGTTATATTCAGCTATTTCTGAGGTTGCTTTGAAAAATTATGGAAATATTTAGTCATAGATTTTAGTTTTTAAACATTTTACTATTGTTATTCTGTTGGTATATATAGAGAAATGTCTAATACTCTGCTTCTGTAGACGTTTATCTTGAAGAAAGTAAATCAGAAAAATATCCTTTCGAAGAATAGTTAGCATACCCAACAACAAACGATAGTTGATTAAGAAATTAATTTGAAGGTAATTCTTAGATTTTTATTGTCACTTTTTTATGAGTTTTTGTCTATTCTGCTAATAAAAGTGAGCCTAGTTCCAGCATACGGTATGTGACATGTTTAAGAGAAGCATTGGTTGAAGTTACAGGAGAATTTGGACATACTATTGTGACTGTGACTGAAGCAATAAAAGGGTAATACATCGACATACCGCGATCCGATATAGATGTACTGTTGGATACACCCGACCCAAGGGGAGGGGATGAGGCGAACAGACACCACAGGCTGGTAGAGGGCGGAGGCAGCAAAACTGTAGAAATGCACAGAAGTTCCCTAACTGTTCCACAGATAGTCACCGGGTGCATCAAGGAAACTTCTACCGCCTCGGTAGCGTGGTGGTAGCGTGTCTGCCTCACGTTCAAGAGGTCCCGAGTTCGAATCACGGTCAGGGTGAGTTACCTGGTTAAGGATTTTTCCGGGTTGTCCCTTATCCTGAAAGACGAATGTCGAGTAACTCGAAGCTTAAAGGATTCCGGGCTCATTTGAGCAGCATTTCACCCATTCCATTCATCGTCCGATATGACAACGTTGGAGAACGTAAATTACAAAAAAAAAAAAAAAAAAAAGGAAACTTCTCCCACCATCTAATGAGAAAGTGAAGAAGAGAACTTTGTGTCTTGGAGAGCAACTTCAAAAAGGAACAGAGAAGAAGCACACTCACTTACATCATCTGTTGTGACCGCGCCGTGGCTCAGTGGTTAGACCGCTTGGCTCTCACCAAGGCGGCCCGGGTTCTATCCCAGGCGACCGCAAAGTGAGATTTGTAGTGGACAACACGGCGCTGTGGCGGGTTTTCTCCGGGACCTCCGGTTTCCCCCGCCATCTCATTCCACCGGTGCTCCATCTTCATCTCATGTATCATCAGTGTCATCGCCTGCGGTGCCGTATGTAGTAAAAGCGGGCGTTAAACACTACACATTTCATTTCATTGCACCATCTGTCCGCATCAACTAAATCTATTCTGCTGACAACCAAACCAGAAAGATGACAAGAGTCACATGAGAAAAGAAAGGAAAGGTAGCCATGGAGTAGAGAATCTAACCCAAAATTTACCCAGTGACAAAGACACCCTTGTGAGACTCAACTCACATTGTTGGTCAAACCCGCTACTTTCGGAATGCAAATCCCTGAAATCACCGTGGGGCCACCTCGCTCGGTTGCGTACTCTATTTCCCCAATTTTTAGTTTACTGTAGGCAAAGAAGCCATCGTATGTTTTCTATTATATTTGTAGCATAACTGTAATTAAACATTAGCAGCTACTAAAGTAAAATTTCAGAGTAATAGAAATAAATACGTTCCCATTAAGTGTGGATTTAATTTACAAAACATAACTGTCGGAAAAAATAAGGCTGTTTTAACGTATTTAATTAATATATCCAGCCAAAGTGAGCAATGATTCATCGAGTTCCCTCAGTTTATTACTTTCATGATGCTAAAACTCACCTGGTAATTAACTGCATTTCATTTATTATTGTATTATTAAATATTTAAATAACCTTACATACAAAAGCCTAATATTTTTTTGAAATAATTATGTATAAACAACTATTTGTAGTATTAAAATATATATTTTATACTTAAGTCATTCAATAATTAGTGAAAAAATTTGAATTAACAAATAAAAAATTTTGGAGCAGTCACATTATTGCAGTGTTTAGAAGTAATCTCCTCCAAGATGAATTACTCGCTCCACACATGAGGGAGCAACAGATGCCTTCCACAGCGTATTACTGTATATTCGAACAGAGCGTTCTACTGCTGCTGCTATAATTGCCTGTCTGCATCTATAACGAACTCTTCTAACTGGTAATATCATTTTCGCAAAAAGGTTGAAATCACATGGGCTCATTTCTGGGAAGTACGTAGCAAGCTCAAAAATTTCCCAGTTCCCTCTGCGAAGTAAATTAACAACGTAGGTAGACGTGTGAGAGCGAGTAGCATCGTGTAACGCAATGGGTTGAGAAATTCAGGAGATTTGGATTTTTAGGACACACAGTTGGTCGTAAATGGTGTTCCATAAAGTGGCTGTAATATGCCCCATTCACACGATTTCCTTGAGGAACTGAATGAGTGATAAGAACACCATCAAAATGATAAGCAACAATGAACATGACTTATGCGAATCCTGCTTTTGTGGATACATTTTTGGTCGTGGTGAATAATGTGCCGCCATTCATTTGATTGTCTCATTAGTTTTGGTTGGTAGCGTCGAATCCAAGTTTCATCTAATGTTATGATACCTCGAAGAAAAACCTCGCCTTCACGTTCCTAGCATTGTAAGTGTAATCTCGCTATTTCCATCCTCTGCCACATTGTTTCCTCTGTAAGATTATGTGGAACTCATCCAACGCAGATTTTCTCATATTTAACTTCTTAAGTATGTGGATAATTGTACCAGGATCAACTCCTACTTCCCTTGCTAGTTCAATACAGTTCCAACAATGTTATTCTTCCAGCAGTGCTCTAACAGCATTCACTTGCACCTCATCACTTGCTGATTGCAGTCTGCCAGCTCCACGTTTTTGATGAACGTCTTCATTTCTTCTATGAAATTCATTTACCTACCTAGCCACGGTACGAATAGTAAAGTCTGTTTACCACAAGCTTCCAATAGTTCTGAATGGCATTGGCAAGCATTGATACTTCTTACAACATGAATTTTAATGCAGCACTTTTGTTTAAATTTACTAAACACACGAGTGCTGTTCAATAAAAAATGATCACAATTTTTTTGACAACGTACCTTTACTCATCCTCATAATTTTGATGGTGCATCTCAAAACAGTCTCCCCTGAATGACATGCACTTGCCCTAGCATTTCTGCCAGTCTTCAAAGACATGCTGGTAACCATTCCTTGAGAGATCGCCCAAAATTGCCTTCTTAGCCTTCATCACTGCTTCTGATGATGGATAATACCTCCCACGAAGGCGTTTCTTCAAGTTAGGGAATAGAAAAAAGTCACATGGGGCTAAATCCGGACTATAGCGAGGGCGAGGGATGAAATGCTCGTTGATCTTTGCAAGATATTCAGCAATAACATTGGCGATAAGTGGCCGCGTATTATCGTAGTGCAGCATTCAGCCTGCTACAGGGAAATGCGGTCTTTTGCGCCTGATATGGACTTGCAATGCTTTCAGTACATTCCTGTAGTTTTGTCCAGTTACTGATGTGTGTGCAGGTACAACATGCTGATAAACCATTCCATGAATATCAAAGAATGAGATGACCAGGACTTTCCCAGCAGAAGTAGCCACTTTTGCTCTTTTGGCGGTTGGTGATTTAGGAGATTTCTACACTAAACTTTGCTGTTTGCTCTCAGGTTCAAAATAATATAGCCAACTTTAATCAGCAGTGATTACATTTGAAAGAAATGCCGGATCTTCCTCTAACATCAACTTTAACTGCATGCAGACCTGCATGCGAATGTCATTTTGTTCGAGAATCAACAGTCTTGTAACCCATTGCGCACAAACACGTCTCACGTGTAATATTTCTGTCACCACCAAAGTGTGGGTGGCACCCAATGAAATGTTCAGTATTTCAGAAAGAGATCTTAAGGTAATACGTCGATCATCTGTCACAATGGCAGTAACAGTGTTGATGATTTCTTTCGTAAGAGCAGTAACTGGAGCACCAATTCCAGCTTCCTCTAAAGTTGATTGTCCCCTCTGTTTAAACATTTTAAACCACCTTCGAGCTGTGCTGTAGTAAAGAACAGACTTTCCATAGGCCTCCTGTAACTTTGCATAGGCCTCAACTGAAGAGTTGTTGAGAGAAAGCAGAATTTCAAAGCCGCACATTGTTCCTCGCATGTTACCCCCATTGCAGCGGTAGGCGATATTGAACATGACTGAACTTGCCTGGTTCTCACTGGCGGGAGCCAGGAGTACCACAATGAAACTACTACGGCCTGTTTGTTTCACATTAAGCTAAAAGAATATAATAAGTTTGAATTTTAGTGTGAAAAATTATGAGCGTAGAAGATTATGATTATTCGTTATTGAACAACCCTCGTATTTAGAGTACTGAAGATAACAGATTACAATTAAACTTTCTAAAAATGACTTATTATATAAAATTATCTTCAAACTCACAGTTAACAAACATTAGATGCTCTTATTTTTTCATTGTTATCAGCTTACATGATTTACCGCTGATAGTGCCAAATACCGGCGGTATTACCATTAATTTTTGAAAGACCCATGTATATGTATATTTTTTGCCTCTAGAGAATAAATCATTTATCGACAAATTCCTAAGCCTCAAGTGGAACTTTTTCTAACATTCCAGATCCCCATAACTTTCTTTCGCAACCGAAAAATCGGCCAGAAACCAAAACTTTATATAATCTATAATACAAAGAATAAAATGGGAAAATATTTTGTTCACATCATTTAATTGCCCACCGTACATACTTAACATTCATAGTGTTTAAATGAAGTACTATGACTAAATCACGTAGAAAATTTAAGAAAAGATAATTTTAGTAGTTTCACTCGAATACGGTATATCAAATTTTATAAAAGGCAGAATATTTGTACAAAGCATGAATAGTAACAGCCCATTTCTTTGGACACTTCATTGACATTTATATTACCTAATATGTAGCAAACTAATTATATAAAACATTTGTATTCCTTCACATACATTTATTATAATATTACTAGCGGTAACTATAATCATACTCGCAAAAGTGCCTTGCTTTGTTGTCTCAAGTCACAGGTCTCACCTCGCAAATTTAGTATAAAATGCCTTTTTTTTATTTACGTCCTCCAACGTTAAGCCATATCGGACTATGAATGAAATGGGTGAAGTGAAGCTCAAATTAATCCGGGGTCCATGGAGCTTAGAGCTACCCGGCATCCGTCTATCAGGATAAGGGAAAACCCGGAAAAAACCTTATCAAGGTAACTCACCATAATCGAGATTCGAATTTGGGATCTCTTGAACGTGAGGCAGACATGCTACCATCTACGCTACCGAGGCGTGCTGTGTGTATAAATGAGTACATAAGGAAAAACAACCAGAAATTTGATTATTATTAGTATTAGTGTTAGTAACAGTATTAGATTTAGTATTATTATCATCATCAACATTATTATTGTTGCCAATTTCGATTTATAGTTCAGAGCAACTTTTTTCAGTGACCACCAAGTTATTAAATTCTCCGCTTATAAATTCCTGCAGTTTGTATGTCATATAGTTCTATAATTTACCACTAACTGCTACGTACGTGACCTAAATAATACCCATGCAATTTCTTCCGAGAACAAAAGCGGTTAGCATGCACAAAGGAAATACCAGAGAGATCTTTAAGGAGACTTCAAGTCAGGATGCAAACGATTTGGACCATTATTTCGGAAGAGAAAAATCACCGGTTAGCTAGCTGCATGCTGATGCTCATTTACTACGACAACGGGGTTTAAAATTGCTGCCTACTGCTTTAATGAGTTTAATCCTGGAGAATTCTAACAAGGGAAATATTTACCTTTGCCATTCTAGACCTAAATTAAACGCTCAATTTGGAATTGTGGCGCACTCTGTAGGTGGTTCATTACAGTAACTCAAATACCTTAACCAAAGTAGCCCAAAGACGTTTGTATGGTTATATACCAAGAAACATCATTAAATTTTCCATACTCATGTGTTTTCCTCTGCCCATAGTCAATTGTTTCTATAGAGTATTTAGCAACTGCCTACTGTATGCTCAGCAGATAAATGTGTACAGAAGTAACTTCATTGCAAATTTCTTTATGGGTACAAGGGTGATGCAGGAGAATAGGTACAAAATTATATATTTAAAAGTAGCAAGTGGGTATGTAATGAACTTGAAATTTCATACTTTATGCACGGGATTGAGGCAAAAGTCTTTGTTGGGAACTGCACTTCAAAACATGAGAAGTATTCAAAATTCACTACTAAAGAGTATATCGGAAACTGCTGATGTCTCATTATGTTTTATGAAGTGTATTGTGCGTTTCAAAGAGATGTAAATTTTATGTAATGTAAACATATTTTTGTATCGAGCTTATGCTTTTATACCGATCTAATAATTTAATACCGATAATGCAATATTACAAAAAAAACTCTTCCAATTTAATGTGAACAAGTCCTTTAAATATCTGGCATTTTAATTAAAGTCATTTGACAAACATTAGAGAAAAGCAAAACTAACCGAAACATTTCTATGAACGGGGTGATTTGAAGAGAGGATACCTTTTTGAAAATCTTTGTGTATAAACCCCGGAAAATAGTAAAATTAAACACCCTATTTGGCATTTACTTATCCAAATTTAGTTTCTCTCTCTCTCTCTCTCTCTCTCTCTCTCTCTCTCTCT
>CM060952.1:173702585-173780085 GCA_030765055.1 Mantis religiosa
ATGTGGTTTCTGGCATTTAGGTGAACCCAAATTTTGCATCCCCAGTGAAATATTTATTTTAAGAAAATAAGGTAAGAACTATCAGAATTTCCATAAATAATTTTATTTCTCGTATTTTGAAGTTAAATGCGTAACACATATCTCTAAGTCTCAACTTTTATTGAAGAAGTCTCATTTTCAACTGAATTTGAAGAAAAGTTTGTTGTGCAGAATTATTTATCTGGTGCAGAAATTTAAAAATGTCATTCAAAGCCTGAATGTTAAGCTTTGGAGTATATTTCGAATGGTTTTTTGTGCCAATAATTAAACCAAAGCTACAAATATAACTTTGTGCTATAAGGAAATAGAGTAATTTGCTCTCATCCATTCTACGTCCTAAGGAATTCTAGTCTATTAATTCAGGTGCCAAGCTTCACTGTGCATCTTGTCGCTCATTACAGTCATGTTCAACCTCATACATGCAACTCATGAAATAGCATCCTTTCCATTCTTAAACATTACATAAGGTGGAACACCTTTTTGTGGAAATAAACTAAGAACTCATGCCCTAAAATGTTCACTACTTCTTTCTCAGTAGTTCTTTTTGCAGAAAATTCATTAAAAAAGCTTCTGCCTTTCAAGTAGTTACAGTCAGGCCTCATCCAGATTCAAAAGTTTTCCAATGGTTTCGACGCATTGGAAGTACAATGTAATTGATATGAAAAACGAAAGGGTTTTAAGTAGACTCTACTCTGAATTTTCACCCACACTATTGTAATGAGAGTTGTTAACCTTTTACATCTTATAGAGGCAAAAAGAAATGCGTTTGCGAAAGTTTGAACAAACAACTATAATCCTTTAATTGTGTACTTGACAACCAAACTTAGCTGTTTAACAAAAATTCCCATTTATGATATAATTTTCAAGATATTTCAGAATATGTTTTCCTTTTTATGCTAAACTCCAACGTTGTCAAATGTCAAGTATACGAAGTGCTATCAATAAATAACGTTTGCTGAATTTTGAGTTTAGGTTTTTATAAAAATTATACATTTATCAAACTTGGATGAGATCAGTGGTGTATTACATTTCCCTGATATTAATAGCTCAAGACAAATATTAGTAATAAGCATTTTAAATGATGAAAATATCTGAAGTACTACATCCAATGAAAAGTTTTCCCATTATATTCCGATATTGGATCTGGCGTATTTACTTTAAATAATGCACATGTTTCACTTAAAATTTACACATTAAAATTTTTCTAGCAAAATAAATTTGGCATAAATGGTAAAAGTAATATTGATAAAAAGATTAGTAAATGAGAAATATGGAAAAGTAAGCCATCGGTTCAGGGTTATACAAATCTTTTCTAAATCCTCAAATTTCGCTTCCCTATTAAAAGAGGAAGAAGTTATTAGAAATCGACGGTAGTCTAAATAATTAGACCATTTTTAGTTCTTAAAAAGTCATATCAAATACTTCAAAACTTTTTCATTATCATATATTATTACCGTAAATAAAATGGAGTAAGATAATGATTTGCGTAATTCCCAGCAAAGATTTTGACGGAGTACTCGAAAGTTTCTCCCAATGTTCAATAAAGAATGATCATAATTTTTTACGGTCATTTTTTCGCACTAAAATTCAATCTTATTATTTCTGTTAGCATAATGTGAAGCAAACACGCCGTAGTAGTTTCATTGTTGGTACTCCTGGTTACCGCCTGTGAGAAGCAGACAAGTTCAGCAAGTTCGCTATCGCCTACCGCTGCAAGCAGTTAAAGTTGATGATAGAGGAAGATCCAAAGATTCTTTCAAACGTAATCACTGGTGGTGAAACTTGGCCACTTCATTTTGATCCTGAGAGTAAACAGCAAAGCTCAGTGTGAAAATATCCTTCATCACCAACCCCCAAAAAGCAAAAGTGGTTGCTTCTGCTGGGAAAGTTATGGTCACTTCATTCTTTGATATTCATGGAATGGTTTATCAGCATTTTGTACCTGCACACTGCAGGTAACTGGACAATACTGCAGGGATGTTCTGAAAACATTGCAAGTACATATCGGGCGCAAAAGACCACATTTCCGTGAAGCAGGCTGGATTCTGCACCACGATAACGCGAGGCCGAATACTGCCAATGTTGTTGCTGAATATCTTGCAAAAATCAACGTGAAGTACATCCCTCACCCTCCCTATAGTCCGGATTTAGCCATTAGTGGCATTTTTCTATTCCCTTGCTTGAAGAAACGCCTTCGTGGGAGGCGATTTTGACGGATCTCTAAAAATACTGTTTCCAGCATGTCTTTGAAGGCTGGAAGAAACGCTGGGAGAAGTGTATCGCATTCAGGAGAGATTATTTTGAGAAGTACCATCAAAATTATGAGGATGAGTAAAGGTACGCTGTCAAAAATTTGTGATCACTCTTTATTGAACACCTCTCGAATTTATCACCATCAATTATAGAAATGCTTTTTTAATATCTGATCTATATATTATAAATTGTTCAATATTTTAAATTTTGTACAAAAAGGTACACAGTATGATGATCAAATACCTTGACAGATTAATTTTGGAACAATGATTATGCTTCAAAATATTTGCTTCGGTTATAATATTTGAATATTTTATGTGCGCCTTAAGATGCAGTGATTAGGTTTTGGCAGAGAAACTTCTGAAACACTTTTTTCTAAATGAAAGTTGCTGCGTAGACATTATTGCAAGGGCATGTGTTACTAAATTTCCTAAGTTGATAACCATATGGATAATATGCGTGTATGAGTTTACTGAAATTTGGTGAGGATAAAGGAATGTTCTAGAGCTTAAATAGCAAATTAAATTAACAAACAGATCTGTGACCTGGGACCTAACTCTGCCGAGAGTAATGGTGTCTTTTTCAGTTGTTTTATTTCCATTACAGTTAATTTTTAGGCGCCCACTATTGCCGGTTTCTAGATAACAATAACACAGAGCAATATTTTAACACATATAAAGATAAAATGACATATTTAAAGTCGTAACATTTTTCACTCGGTGGGAGGACAGAGTCTTGAAATATATATCTCGACTATGTATGACACAGTAGCTGTGTTGGTCTTTTTTTTTTTTTTTTTTTTTTTTTGTTAACCGAAACTGCGAGAACTTTGGCTCCCCTTTTGTTATCACTTTCTCTCGGAGATAAAAACGTTGTTCTGAAACAAGATCGTGACATTTGCAGCGATGGGATTGTTATGGTGACCAAGAAGTGGCAGAAGAAGTGACCGTTCCTGACACGAGAGGCGCTAGTAAAAATAATTCAAAATTAAATAAATGTTGGCATCGCTCGCGGGGAGAAAGTAAAACTTTGCTATCTCCGGGCCCATTTGTTCCCCTCGAGCTACGAGAGACTGTTACGTAAGAGTCGCGCTGTTACAGGTCCCCAGTGCGATATATTCCTTGATCTGATAGCGGGCTCCACTACCCGCCAAGTTTTGCGGGAGACAAGACAAAGAAAGAAAACAAGAACACGGATGGCTTATAAAAGTAGAGGTGGGGTGTTGTTTTGACTCTTTGTGTGTAATAAGGACATTCCACTATCCTTGTTAACCTACTTTCTTTCTGCTACTGATTTTAAGAATCTTCGACATTCACGTATCAATGGTCAAACAAGCATCCTACCCACTGTATCAGGTTGAAGTAACAGTTGCTTTTCATTCACATGCTTTTTAACTCCTTTCACCTAAAGCTATTATGTGTGAGTAGTTGAATTTTTGTCACTCATTTTATTTTTCACGTTCAACAGGGACTTAAAAAAATGCATTTAATCCAAATATTCATGTATGTATTTAATTACAGAAGCAAACATTAAATGTACTCATATATGATGGATTAAAGTCATAATTTAAAACTCACTGCCCTTTACATTTCTTTGTGTAGTAGCATTTACTTACGAAGTAATTAATTCATCATGTAAATATAACTACAGCGCGATCCATATAAACCTGAACCACAATTGGCAGATTACATTACACTATTTACATCTCTGTTGGATGTGACCTCCAACAGCATCTATGGATCGTTGGCCTCATTTTCTTTGATACGAACTGAAGTTTATATGGGTATCTTCAAGACATTTGTGGAGCAGCTGGATGATGTTGAATTGAGAGAAGGTTACTTCCAGCAAGATGGAGCAACGTGCCACACATCTAATGACAACATGGAACTTGTAACCAGTCTCTTTGATAATCGAATAATCTCGAAAGGTCTTTGGCCACCCAGATCCCTTGACTTAACCTCACCAGAATTTTTCTTGTGGGGGTATCTAAGAAACAGAGACCACGGACAACTGATGTTCTGAAGGACTCCATTCAAACCGAAATAAGTAAAATTGCTGAGGATACTCTCCGTAAAACTTCAGAGAATATGCTGAGGTGAGCGCAAATATGTATAGATGCTGGTGGAGGACACGTCCAACATTCTGCCTGAGATGTAAATAGTGTAATACAATTTCCCAATTGATTATTATATTCTCCCAAAGTTTCACCTGTGTCCTATTATTGGTTACAAAATTATGGCTTATTGAAATTGTCCAGGTGCATATGAATCTCACTATATTTCAGGGCAAGCAACCATATCTCCTTACTTTTTAGCCTGGTCTTCACTATAAAACAAAGCCTAGTGCGGTCCACCTCATACAAGTTCTAAACAGTGATAGTTATTAATTCATAGAGGTCGTAATATACAGATGTAATTTTTGTCAAAATTGTAGTATACATTTGCTGATGCACAATACTGTGTTCTAGAATGTTGCTCTTTGGCCATTCTTGTTGTTTCACCAACATTACATAGATGCTGACAATAGGATCACCTATATCACCTAGCGAGAGTAATATATTCTATAATCTGTCTCAACCTAGTTTAATCCTGCTGTAAAGATCTGAGCGGGAAGAGAGACAGACATAGAGATATTGGGACAGAAAATGGTTAAGCTGTTGATTGGTTTAGCGTAGTTAATGGGCGTTTTCTTTTGTTTGCATGCGTACGATAAACCCCTCCTTTAAGTTCAGTACTGTAAGTAGTTTTCTGAAAACTGTTCTGTGCGAGCTAACTTCGGAGAGAGAAAAGTATGCAAATGTTTCGATTATAATCATAATCATCTCACATTTTATCCTTCTGCTTCACATACCACATCCACGTGTGTTGGGCTCGTGAGCCCTAAAGGAATATTTACAAGAGATAGATACATAACAGTATGCTATATACAGATTAGACAGAATACAGATGAAATTATACACACCTTTGGCTTATTATGCTAAATTAAGCTGCATTTTGTTTAACAACTACGGAAGGATACTTCTATTATATAATATTTTTGCGTTCCAATACCAGGTAGCTCTCTCCCAATGAGATCTCTATCGAGCTGAATGCTGATTAAGATGCTACTGTTATAAGGTGGAGTTGCTTCTGACATTTAACACTATTTCCTGTACATTTCGTGTACCTCACAAATCCAAGAACGCCTATGTATATTCAATTTAAATTCAGTAAGATTTTCATCAGAAGCAGGCCGGTGCTTCAGCTGAAATGAAACACGATGCAGGCAAACATTTAAACAGTGGCGAGAGGCTAATGCGGTGGTTAAAGAAAGAAACCCGGAATCGTCTATAAGAAGCTTTGAGAAAGAAACTGGTGATCTCCTTGGTGTTTCTGCAAGTAATGTACATAATGTTAGAATGGAACAGCAACCATCCGGAAGCCTGCCTCGGTAGCGTGGTGATGGCGTGTCTGCCTCACGTTGAAGAGGTCCCGAGTTCGAATCTCGGTCAGGGTGAGCTACCTGAATAAGGTTTTTTCCAGGGTTTTCCCTTATCCTGAAAGACGAATATCGGGTAACTCTAAGCTCTATGGACCCTGGGCACATTTGGGCATCATTTCAATCATTCCATTCATCGTCCTATATGACTTAACGTTGAACGTCTAAATTACAAAAAAGCATCCGGAACTCTAAGAACACCGGGAAATCGTGTAAATGCAAACAACGCGTGGAGAAATACGACGATTTTACGAAAAGTGCTATACGCAGTAATGTTAATGATTGTTTTTTCAGAAATGTACCGCTGACTCTAAATAAGGTATTGCATGCTGTAAATTCCGACACAGACTTGCCAAATATTTCATGAAGTACTTACTCTCCATCGGTCGCTGATAGATATTGGATTGAAATTTCAAAAGTGAGGGCGGAAATCAGTTGTAGTGGACAGAGAAGATATTGTCATATGGAGACGTAAATATCTGCGCCAAATCAAAAGTTTTCGTAGGAGTCCGATTAAAGCTGACCATTATGTTACTGCATGATTCCATTAATATTCCAACTCATATATTTTATAAATTAATGTGTAACCTAATTCTGTTTATTGTCTAGAAGTTAGCGCTGCTATATATACTGCTAGTGTTGCAAAACTTATGTGCGTGCATGTAGGGAGTTGAGTCAGCTTCGCCTTGTTGTTTACAGCAGGATTAAACTAGCGTGAGACAAAGTATAGGGTAGGTGTACAAAAGAAAATCCATCACGTAAAGAAGCAAAAGAATATGGTTTACTTGGGATTCTGAGAATGCGGGTCCAAAGGATAGCTTCATGAGCATCGACAGTTTTACCACCATGCTCATAAGGTTAATATGTACTGTATTCGAATCGTTTATTGCTTATAGCTGCGTTACTGTGGACAGCATTTTTCTTTTAAAACTTTTACCTCAGCAACACGTCTAAATACTGCGTTGCTAACCAAGCTAGCGGCGTTGCAGTAACGTGTGGGACTTGCATTTCTTAGATGGCGAGTTCGTCCCTATCCAGCGTAAGGTGTGACTTGTTTTGTATAGTTTTACTCGTTATTTAGTGAATATTGAAGTGTTTACTTTCTTAACATTACTTATTTCCATCACTTCTTGCACTCAATTTCCTTATCTTCGAGGTGTACCTTCCGGCTTGTAGTTTACGGTGATACCGGACAGATGGCGCGGAAGCTTGAGCACTTAAAGTTTTCTTTGGCTCTGGGCGGCGTTTTGTGCTCGCTGCTCTCACGTAGGTGGTACGCTTGTCAACACTGGAACTGGAATGAAGGTATCTGCGTAGCAGAATCTGGTGTCGGATGAAGAAATCTCAGCAATTCTTACAAGTAAACTATCACTGTACGCACACCGTTACGTACCTGAAAATTTGGTGGTATATTGTCTGCTGTATATCAACTATGTGCACTAAAAATTTGCTACGGAGTAGAACCGCAACGCCCAAAACTGGGAAAGTGCCGCATGTGACAACTTGCAAGTAGCTGTTGGACATCCCTCTTCAGCTCTGTGCCGGCGCTCATTACGTATGCCATGTACAAATGCTACCCGCCAGGGGAAAACAATCCCTTCCGTATTTTCCGGTACTTCCAGCAATACTTCACGTCGATTTTTGGCACACAGGCCCTTTAGGCCGCGCCGTGGCTAAGTGGATAGACCGCTTGGCTCTCACCATGTTCATCTCATGTATCATCAGTGTCATCGCCTGCGGTGCCATATGTAGTAAAAGCGGGCGTTAAACACTACACACACAGGCCCTTTACAGAGCAGAGATGATGCGATCAAACTGTCAAGCGCCTACGAGTGTGAGCATAGCGATAGTTCCCTTGTTAGGGACTTCCAAGCCTATCTTGAGAACGTCTGTCTGAAACCTTGTGGCCTTCTGAGACTTCCTTACATCCTTCCTTCTGGGGAGTATTAACCACAATAGATCTTTGTGGAAGTCGTGTGTAAGGTGTAAACAATTCTTGCCGTACAATGCTGTGTTAGGTCTGTATGCTCCTACTTATTCTGGACTGAGTTTCGGGTACTTCCAGCCATACTCCATACCCAGCTTTTGGCACACAGGCCCTGTATAGAGCAGAGATTATGCGATCAAACTCTCAACCGAGTAAAAGTGTGAGCATAGTGGTAGTTCACTTGTTAGGGATTTCCACGCCCATCTTGGTCACATCTGCCTGCAACTCTGTGGCCCTATGAGATTTTCTCACATTATTCCTTACTTTTGGGTTGTGTTAATCGGAATATATAGATCTTTGTGGCAGCAGTGTGTGCGGTGTCTCCCTCTATTTTCTAGCCATTACCATTTATTATTTGACAGACCAGTTTGGAGTCAGACGACAGGATATTTTTTACTTAAATGCTCACGAAGAGATGGAAGAAGAAAATATTTGAAGGTTAATTTTAACTTTGGCCCTTCACTATCGAATATTATTTGCAGAAAATGTTATTTGTTTCTAAATTTAATGAACGTAAATGATTGGTAATATATTACTTTGTTGTAAGTTACATTTCTGAGCATAAGTATATAATTTTGAAAGACTTTAAACTTGCCGAATAGTAAAAATGAAACATTATTTTGGTACTCCATTGCATTTTCCAGAAGTAGGAATAAATTTCATTATAAAATAAATGTTACACGTCCATAAAGGAAAACCTAATTTACTATTTTAATTCTTGACTCTTCATGAGCGACACATAAGCAATGTGGGGGAAAAAGTAAGAGTAAAGTAGGCAAAAAGAGAATACAGTTCTCCCTTAAGCATAATCTCAACAGCATCATAACATTGCGAGATAAAATCTCTTTCCTCGCACCACCAGAAATACTTCTTTCTATATCCAGACATTGTTATTGGTGTTATTTTGGGGGGAAGAGACAGTTTACTAACGCAACACTCCAGTCTTTTATCTCCAATCGCTCGTGAACGAAACGTACTACATATAACATATCGCATCTCCTTCTGAAGATAAATTGAGAATTGACTTTCGACCTCCATATTTCATTTGAGAAAGAGATAACACAGCAATGAACATAACTACAGAAAAAAGAATAACTTCGCGCTATCTTTCATTTGAGTTAGTGATACTTCTAAGTATTTAGAGATAAAAAGAATACTTTCTCTTTCTGAGTTTATTGTTGGAAAACGGTAAAACCCCAGGGTGTTCACTAGAAAGCCACCGAGATAATTAAAACGCTATATGCGAATGTGATAACAAAAGTTTGTAAGAAAAAACAAATCTAACCTATTTTGCAATGTGCTTTAAGCATACGGCCCTATCTAATACCATATTAATCCAAATTTAAATTCTGTGCGGCGGAATAATCTATTTTAAATGTGAAAGCTAGAAATTAGTGTCATAAACGCCATTAGTAGAGTCGGTAGCCAGATTAGTAAGGGTTTAGAAGGTAAATCTCTTTCTCTGGAGTGGCATAGAAATGACGGAGCTCGTGTGTTTGAAATATGAGCCGTATTATTATGAACAACAGTTTCTTTTCTTGGTAATTAATTATTATATTGAAGCAAAACTAGTATACGAAACTTCATAAAACCAAAAGCAGCTTTAGCAGCAGAAATTCTAATGGACAAAGCATCAGAGCACCTTCTGACAAGGCAAGATTTAATAACGTGACCTTTTTTTTTTTTTTTTTTTTGCTGTAATTTATGTCCTCCAACGTTAAGTCATATCGGACGATGAATGAAATGGGTGAAATGATCCTCAAACTATTCCGGAGTCCATGGAGCGATAAGTTCTATCAGGATAAGGGAAAACCTGTGAAAAACCTTATCTAGGTAACTCACCCTAACGGAGATTCGAACTCGGGATTTCTTGAACGCGAGGCAGACACGCCTCCATCTACGCTACCAAGGCGGACATCGTAAGTGATACGACAGTTCTGAAGAAGTAATTATGTCAAAATACTGTGACTTTGTGGGTTCGTAAAGAGGTATAATTTGCAATCATTCAAAATGCTGTTTATTTCCGTAGAAATACACCTTTTGTACAGCCCTGAGCAGCTGAATTACATAACATACTGCCACTCGACCACACACAAAAGAGTTCACTTTCAAATCACAGCTGTACGCACACGATTATCGAGTCCAATTACGACTGTCCCGATAAACTAGCCACGGCTTCCTTTATATCTCCACTCATTGCTCCACAAATTAGAGGAATGTTCTCTAACAATCAACACGGTACCAGAAGAAAGGCGAACCTTCCAGTCATCTGTCTTTCTTTCTTTGTTTCGGCAAACTTTTATCTCCGCGCTGCACTGTCTCTTTGCGCGCGCTGCCGCAACCGTCACAACAATGCTGCAACAATACCTAAATATCTAAATTACATAAATAGAACAATTATCCATAAATGGGCGTAAATCTTGAGCCACTTTATATTACTGTTTGATTTGACGTTAAATAATGAGTTTAACCTTGAAAACTAGATCTGCAATGAACATAATGTTATGATTGTTATTTAAATATAAGAAAATGGTTTAAAATGGCTAGAATTAACATAGCCTAAAAGTTTACAATTAAAGTTTTTATTGTTATTCCTCTTTAACGAATGGATTTTTCTTATCTGCTCTTTCTCAAATAAAGTATCTTTTGTTCTAGACGCTCTCGGTCTTCGAGCCAGGCAAGAACATGTTGTGACATCAACGTTTCGGGAGAGATGCGTCTCTCCCGAAACGTCGATGTCACAACATGTTCTTGCCTGGCTCGAAGCCCGAGAACGTCTAGAAAATACACGCCACTAGGAAAGATTCAGCTCTTATTTCAAAGCATCTTTTGTAATTACTGAAATGCAGGGGAAGCATCTCAAGACGGCCTCTGCGACTATCAGATCTGTGTACAGTATTTATTTTCAAATTAGTTTATACGAAACCTCTTGAGCAATGGCCAGGTAAGTAACACAGCCTGGGACGTACATTTCTAAACTACAAAGTGACCAAGGCATGGGCAGGAGCATTGACCGAAGATTTCTTTTACACTACTCTGCTCTCCCGCGAGTTGCCCGCACCAGGCACTCTTCATCTTCTTTCCTTATTCTTGGTATACAACTTTTCGTGCTTTCTCTATCCTTAAAGCTCGGGCCTGAGGTACCGAAGCTTTGGGTAGAGAACCAGGGTGATCAACCCCATGCCTGGTGTGTGGGTGAAGGCAGTGGATGATAGTATGAGGGTGAGATGAATGATAATATGATGGAGCAATTTGTGGAATTCTGGGGGAAGGGGAATCGGAGGACCCGGAGAAAACCTCAAGCACCGAGTTGTCTACTATAAATCTCACTTTGCAGTCGCCTTGGATCGAAACCGGGTCACCTTGGTGAGAGCTAAGCGGTCTAACCTCAGTCACGGCGCTATCCCCAGCCGAGTAATTTGCCACCAAGCACGTATCCTTATTGACGGTATTTTCTTGATTATTACAGTAATATGTCCACAAAGTACTAATTCTATGAATCATTTAGAAACATATTCTCACGGCGTTATAACAACAAATAGCAACAGAGTACTCACGTGTACGATGGAAATAACAGAGCAAATCTAGCAAAAACACAGTCTCAGTGTATTTTAATCAGACCATTTCTTACACCTTGGGAGTAATACCCGCAAAAGCTCTAGTATTTCGTAGAGCGGGAAGTGTCCACCACTGTATCACATATATCCGTATAACCTTCGAACATATATGTGAGGTACCGTTAAATCACAGGATCTATAAGATATATTCTTTCTATAAAAACAATCAGATGTTGCTTAGATGAATACGTTTGTGAAATTAAGAAAATTCAAGTAGTAAAATACCTGTTGAAGTTTACGCCAGTTTATATACCTTTCTACAATAGGTGGTATGACTAAAATGCTCAAATTTATTTTCCCGTATGACTTCCTGCAGCCTTAGCTACTCCAACTTCAGTTTCACCTTTTACAGTACAGGAATTTACAAGACAATATGATCATAGATTTGTTATATTAATCATCAGTTATTGTAAAAATATTATTTTGTTTACTCTTTATGTTCTTGATATTTTAAATATTTATAAATTATTTCTTAATATTCCAATATTACTTAAAATATTTTTAAAAGCTTTTCCTTTAAGAGACACTCAAATAATTCTGTAACAAATTAGACAATGGTAACGCGTGGTGCATTTTGCGCACGAAAAAAAAAGTTTATTAGTTCACTTAACAAGTTAATTGATCTATTACCCTAAATGAAATAAAAATCTGTGTAGGTCATCGTTTGTGAGGGAACTGTAAGACAAAACGTAAACAAAACCTGGATAAGTAGTACAGCGGAATGGAGGCGTATATGTAAATAACGAAAAGAGAGCAAATGCCACCGATCTTGCATTATTACAAGCCATTCATCTGGACTGAGTTTACTTCCTCGGCTGTGCCTCTCGATATGCAAGGGAGCAAGTTGTTGGCTCCATCCCTTTCCCCCGGTATCAATTCATTCCACGCGCACAAAATAGCTTCAATTAGCCATCCCCATGGGTGCTGTAGAGTGTGGGGACGGGGCTACACATTAAGATCCAGAAAATTAGGGATTCTCCTTAGGAGCTGTAGGAGAGGAAAGTAAGAAAAGAAATAACCGAGAGAATACGATTAACCAATTTCTTACAAGAAGCGGGTACCTGAAGCCCTGGAGAGAAACGCCTAGTTAATTAAGCTTGCATGTTTGGTGAATGAATTTCACTCTTACTTCCATATAGCAGGAAAAAGTGGTAACTGCATGGAGGTATTTTAGGATCAGTTAGGATAGAATTCTACGGAGGAGATTTGGCACGTGGACCAGAGTCTTTGTACCTATGCCCCAAGTCATGCGTCCCCAGGAAGAAGGATGAGAAGAGAGGAGACGGGTGACCGGCCTCAATGATGATCACATATATAAGGGCGCTCAACTACGGAGGTCATCAGCGCCCTTTAAAAAATTAGTCATGGCAAAAGCCAGATATAAAACTTTCTAAAAACTATACAAGTGTAACAAAACCTATTAAAAATACACGTAAATAAAAAACATCAATCAAAACCTACTAAAAATTTCGTTCACTAAATCTTAAACTCTAAACTAGACAAGAATCTAAAAACCTTCTCCACGGGTCTCCACGCACGGCCTACACGTGGGTGGGCCTGTTGCCGTCTCCCTCAACCACGAAGAGGAGCCCACACGAGGGAGACTGTTGGCTCGGGACCCAGGGTGCGCCAAACCCGTACCTACCGAAGTAGGCCCCTGGGGGAGGCCGGCCTCAAGGAGTCACACAGTGTAGAGGGTAAGTTCCCTACGAAATTAGTCTCTAGGACTATTTTCATTCTGTCATTTACCTGTTTTTTCTCCATTACTCTTAAGATGTTCGACTAAACACCTAAAATTAACCAAATTTGCAATTTTGTAAGGCGTCCCTAATTGAAATTTCCTATTCAATTTGATATGTCTAGCATTAATCGTGTTTTGCAGAGGCATGGCAAATTGGTGTTGTTAAACTAATGCTGAAGAAATATGCTCTACAAAACCCCTCAATAAATCCATTTCGGTCAATTAGTCTGTTGCCAGTTGTTGGGAAAATATTATAAAAACTGATAATTGATAGAATTATGTATCACCTTAAAAGTAATGGACTATTAAATTAAAATCAATATCGATTCGCCCAAGACAAGCCAACCGAGGATGCAGTACTACAATGGTGGTCTGGAATACTTTTACAATTAAAGAAGAAAAGCTGCTCAATGAATTTATTTATAATTATGCAGAATTATTTCCAACAAGAAGAGCACAACTATCTCTCTGTGGATCTACAATAGAAAAATCTATTAACAAATGCTGTCCTCAAGGATCCTACGGCAACCCGAGTCTTTGGAACATATTATATGATGATCTTGTAAACATAAATTTTCTGCCTGGCTGCGATATGTTTCTTTTTGTAATTTACGTCCTCCAACGTTAAGTCATATCGGACGATGAATGGAATGGGTGAAATGATGCTCAAATGGACCCAGGGCCCGTAGGGCTTAGAGTTACCCGACATTCGTCTTTCAGGATAAGGGAAAGCCACGAAAAAACCTTATCCAGGTAACTCACCCTGAGCGAGATTCGAACTCGGGACATCTTTAACGTGAGGCAGACATGTTACCATCTACGCTACCAAGGCGGGCCACCAAACTGCCATGATATAGCATATGCAGATGATGCTCTTCGTTGGTGATAAAACTATCAATGGGTTATCTACAATGCCAAACATAGTATTAGAACATCCTTTCCAGTGGGGAGTAGATGTCAAACTCTTTTTTAATCCAAAAAAGACAACTGCCATGGTGGTCAGTAGAAGAAAGTTGATAGAGGAACCAGTAATTCATCTTAACAGATAGAGAATCAGTTTAGTGAAGAAATTGTCTTACCTTGGAGTAACTTTAGATCCCAGAAGACTAACATTAGCAACCATGAGCAAATAAAATCCAGTAGACTTCTAAATGGTTTGTCGATTGCATCACGTCCCACATGGGGTCTCAACTCTTCGGCGATGAAGATATACTTTGGAGCTATCAAACCTCTTGTATTATACTCCTCGGCAGTATTCCAATATGTACTAAATGAACGCTGGGTGCAATGTAAACTGAACCAGATACAAAGCGGGCTTGTACTCATAATCATCAAGGGATATAGAACGATTTACACAGATTTTGCACTTCTAATCGCAGGCATTGAACCTATATATTTATCGGCAATCTTCAGTGCGAAGATATATCACATAAAGAAAGGTTATCAAGGTTCCCTACAAGTTCCTGAATTTGACTTTCATCCGAGATCTCACTTCTTGGAAGCTGGACACAAAATCTTATTCGACATCTTTCATACTGTAACACAGATTTTCAAACACCGTTGAGTAATGTATTTCTTAAAACATGTTGTACTTAACCTTTGAGCACTTTATTGGCTGTAATTTTAAAACGTTATAATTATTATCATGTTCTGTTATTTTAATCTTTGCATTTATGTGTTTTTGTAACAAGAACCCTAACATAAGTTACTGGTAAAATATGCTTATTTCATTTGTAGAATAAATAATAATTTGATATGCATTTCTATTTTAACCAAATTCTTATTTAAATACATTTTAAATAGCAGGTATTTGCATATTTACCTAAAGGCAAATTCCATTCCTTAACGCCACATACCTTATTTCATTCTAATGGGAACAAAACTTAGTATTAATTACGTAAATATGTATAACTTTTATTAATACATAAAATTATATACAGCAGTATTTGATGCAGCATTTACACAACCTTCTTGGACACTTTTTAATTTTTTTTTCCTTCTTTCCACATTGAATAATTAATTTGAGTACCTGGTGAAGGGGAATACACAAAAGCAAAACTCCTGTCTAAAGTTTGTTCTATTACAAATATGCTCATGGAATGAACAATTTAAGGGAGACAGATTTGACGAGCGTCGTCTTTGGAAAATGTCGGGTACTTCGAAAATAACTACAGGCATCCTAAACTGGTTTGCTTCTTTAGCATGATGCCTGATATTTGAATATTTGCTTTCATGTTATGCCGTTCAGATATACGTGCACTTCCTAGATGTCGCCCAGGCATTCGATATGGTGTGGCACAACGGACAACTACTTGAAGCACATCGCATTGGCTTCCATTATTATCTTATACAAATCATTGCAAGTTTTCTCACCAATAGAATTTTCGTAGTGCGTATTGCTGGTTTCACATTCACTCGTCGGCCCATCTTAGCAGGTGTCCCTCAACGTTCAGTACTAGCACCACTCCTCTTTAATATCTACTCTTATGATCTTCCTGCTATAGCTCCAATTTGAACAGCTTTATATGCTGTTGACACTGTTTTATTTTATTCTCACCCCAATATCCGTCACTGCAAACAGCCCTGGATAGACTAGCTCACTGGTTCTCTAACTGGCGCATTTCCCTCAAAACTAACAAGACAATGGCTAACATCTCTTTACGTCCTAATAGGGATCCTCCTTCACTACGTTGCTCGGGGAACAGCTCTCGTGGTTACCAACCATTGTACCAGTGAAGTATCTTGGGGTGCTACTGGACACTCGATTTAATTGGAACGCCCACATCTGTCAGTCTGTTACACTTGCATCTGCCCGCTCTAAAATCTCTAGGTACGCTTCACTCAACAGTCGCACCTTACTTGGTTATGAATCGTCCCTTCTTCTTTACAAATCTCTAGACCGTCCCAGTTTTATCTATGCAGCTCCAGTCTGCGGTGACACCAGCAAGACTAATCTCCGGTGACCGCAGGTATTACAAAACATGGTGTCCCTTACAGCTACAAATGCTCCATGGTTCGTCAGAAACCAACAACTTCATCACGAGTTAGGTCTTCTACCCGTTCACCAGTACATCCGCCGGCTGGCACGACCTTTCTTTTACCATTTCCAGAAGGTCCCTGGAGCTGTTACCTACAATCTCGGTGCTCGCACTCGCCAATCAACTCACATCAAGCGCAGACTGCCACAAGATCTTCTCTTGAGTGACATCTTCAGTACAGACGGCCCAGAAGAGTGATAACTATCAAAGTTAGAGTCCTCAATTTGTGATCCTGCCATATTCAGCTAGAGGGGTCGTTCACGGCTACCTCAATTGTTATGTGTACTCTTACTAAGTTTCTCAATAACAAACATCTGTAAAACATTCCTGCTGATCTATGGATAATAATAACAAAAACGAGATACGTGGACAAGGCCAAATAAAGGAAGTTATGTTTTATCACAGCTCCTCTATCTATAAGATTAATGGCCCAGAAAGTAAAAAGAAACATTTACCCCTCAGTTTACCGTTATAAAGCGAAAGTCTAATACTTCTGCACGTATACTTTGGGGATGTACAATTGAAATATGTGAATTGTTTTACTGTTCAAGCCTCATTCCTAACATAAATATTTTACATTCCATAAAACTTTACAAAGACCTTTGTGTATAAACGAAATTACCCTTTCTACTTTAAATGCCCACACTTTCATTTTCCGGCTCGTTTCTTCTCCCTTTTAATTTTGAAAGTCAAAGGGTCATTTTTTGAATTAAAACCTAATTGAAATTATAAACGCGAAATAAAGGAATGGACAGGGTTCCAAGAAAACTGAAAGAATATCTGCAACGATGTAGAAAGACGAAATGTAAAACAGGGAGTAAAGGAACAGACGCACGTCTGCTTGAGTTCTTGGGATATAAAGGAACAATTCACTAAGATAATTAGGGCTGTAAAATAATAATGGAAGAAAATGTCTCGTGAGCGAAAAAGCTTAGGAGAAAAATAATAAACTGTGTCATTTGCGAGTATTCTGGTATATGGAGAATAAAAGAAAATTGGGCTTGGGATAATTAAAAATAAAGGAATGGAGCTGCAGAGGAAAGCAAAGAATAAAGGGGCTGGCGAGAACGTAAAAGGAGCTAACGGGATCTGGAAGGAACTGCAAGTTTTTAATCGAAAACTTAACCTGGTTGGCAGAAGGACTGGGAACAGCCGCAGACGGCAAGGGGTGAAATGGGGTGGAGGAGGGAGATGAAGCTGTGCCCCGCGGCGCTTTCAGAAGTGCCGGAAATTAAAAAAGAAAGGAATGTTGGTTGAATTACGTTCTCAGTGAACCTCCCCTTCTTCAAACTCAAATGGCTCTTAGAGTTTTCCTGGTGGCAAACTTCACGCATTCCATGACTACTTCAATTCGTCGGAGATTTTTCTCAACATACGTAATTATCCCGTGAGTCTAAAGAGATTTCATATTTTACAAATTTTTGGTATCGATTTCTTTGGTTTGTCAGGCAGAATATATTTAGGCATTGTAAGACAAAATTGCCAATGAACCACTTTGTGCTGCAAGCACCGATCACCCTTCGTTGTTTCAAAGTAATAGCATCACTCATTGGTTGCTAAGAGCTTCTAGAGATGTCGGGCCCCACAGAGTGATTAGTAGTGACCGTCATTAGCCTTGGAAGTAAACTCCCAATCCGATCCCCTTCCCGTCCTCGAATTAGGGGAAGAACAAGGAGAAGAAAAACATGAAAGGGGTTGTAACCTCTACTTGAATCTTGGGTTATATAGGCTATTTGGAGACTTTTATTTCCACCCTATTGTCAAAGAACATTACCTCTCAATTGATTATTGTTGTCTTGAAAAGGAAAACAGAGTTATTTTTAGAAATTTTGTAAAGGTGTTTTTGTTAACATTCATTTTATGTTACATTCAAAAACATTCCATTTGTAGAACTTACAATGTAATGCCTTGGTGCAAGCAAATTGAGAATTGTAGCATATTCATAGTGGCGATTCTTAATTGGTATGATAGTTAAGAAAAAATGAATTGAAGTAATGAAAAACGTGGTATGAAACCTTGCGGACCAATTTTCAATCCATCATTTATGTAGGAGACCTATGATAACGGTAGAAATTCTTAGTCAGTTTAGTGGCCTAGTAATCTGAAGCCGGGACTTCCTTATTCAATGCCACTTTGCTTACTATACGGACATTAACAATAAAATAAAGCGTTTGCATCAATTTTTTATCCTAAGGCTTTAATTTGTTTCACTACAGTTCTGACTTATTATGTTTTCATTTTTAAATAAAAAGAAAAGCCTGTGAATTGGTACATTTGTACCTTTATTACAGCAGGCAAAGGGATTCAAGCTCTCGTCGCAAAACTGAACTTGAGCAAAATGGCTTTAAAGTTTTGCATGCAGTTTACATGAAAAATATATAATTTCTTTATATTTGAAACGTCCAGCACTGTAACTTACATCTTCTTCCCTCCTAGCAGCCTCTTGAGTCTTAGGTTTTGGATGTATTTACTGAAATAGTAATATATTTTCACATTTCACTTCTAATTGAGAAGTAAAACCAGAGGTGTAAGGCATCCCCAGGTTCATTGTTTGTGAAAACAACGTGGGCATGCTAAATCTTTTATCCGTTCTTTTAACTGGCCAAAATCTAAAATAATATATTTTCCCTCATATACATCATCCTCTGGTACATTGGTACTGCATTGCACCTCCAATTCAGAAAGGCTTATGTTTACCTTTTACAGTGCTAGAGGCTTAGTAACTTCTTTATTTACTTCAACTGAAATATCTGTCTTCCCCCTTCTGCTCGTATTCATTAATTTACACAAAGCGGTTCTACTACCCTTTATCTTTGGCATTCTAAAACAGTAAATAATACAGTACCATATAAATGAATATAGGTACCTTAAACTCCTTAATTTCACAATACATAATTGTTCTAGGTAGGTTTACTGAAATAAACTTCCATCACAACTTACTCTGTAATTTTAGGCACAAATGGACACTTGAGTACAACAAAATATAATAGATAGACGAGAAAATCTAAAAATAATAACTTTAAGCTTTAAACGCCAAATATAACTTCCAAGACACTGGAACAACAAAATAAAAGATAAAAGAACATTTTGCGGCATTACACATGAAGTATATCAAGGAAACGACTAAAAACATCCGGAAAAATCACTGCCATCTAGCGGATTCATATGAAAGCTTGTTAAAATAGGCTACCGTGGCTTAATGCTATTTTAACGGGTATTTTAAAATCAAATCGTTCGTAAGTTCTCTGCATTCAAACATGTGGGCGTGCCATTTAAAGCATATAGAGGCATTGGAGTTTTAAAAATGGCATCCAAAAATGGCATGAAAATTTGTAAACAAGTAAATTAAATTATGGTGCACATTTTACAACAAAAAAAAAATTCAATTTTTTCACGAAAATGGCTAAAACCGCACTTCTGTCCCTCCTTAACCTTTATGTCCTTAGGCGGTTGAGGAAAGGAATATCTGTATCAGTGACAGAGAGAATCCAGGAGGGTGATGAGCCAGATGCCTGGTATGAGAGTGAAGGAAGTGAAAAGCAGAATAAGGGCGAGAATGATAAGGAAGGTGGTGATGCAGCAATTGGTGAAATGCTGGCGGGAGAAACCGAAGACCCAAGAACACCTGCCCCATCTCTGTGTTGTCCACCACAAATCTCACATTGATGTCGCCTGGGATCAAACCCGTGCCACATTAGTGAGAGCTAAGCAGCAGTTTGAACCTACAATATATGTGGCGAGCAAATAGTTCTACGTTGGGGCTACAGTTTGAAGCAAATACTGTTTAGCTCAGGTTAAAACAATGAGGTTTAACACAGGGTATGCATGGATATGTGTGAGATGGATAGTTTTAATGACACTGGAATGCCCGTTTCAAACTGGTTTAATGACTGCTTTTTTATCCGAACATCAAACTTGAAGTTGCCGACCAAGGGTTACCAATATCACTGTTTAGAGTTACTGTTTATGAAATGTTTATTACTCGATAAAACTTAATTCGTTCTTCATGTATATATGTGGTGTGCCTGGGCCAAGACAGAACAAGAGGACTGCCCTAATCGCCCTCACGCCTCGGACTGAATGAGCACAGATGCGCGTGGGTGTACATGTGACTTCACTTTCTGGAAGCCCCTTATTCAACCAAAGATTCCCGTTGTGACTATTTTGTATTGCCATTATGAAGGGTCCGAAGAATACCTTTACAAACAAATTCAAGTGCTATCCATTCCGGATCCTTACTAAGAAAACCCTTTTTCTCCGGTGTCTTTTGTTAAACAGCTCAACCAACTGCACCTATTCGTGTCGTAACAAACATACAAGACTCCTCTGAAATCCATATTATTTTCTGTGAGTTAAATGAAGACTTTACTTTAACCCGTTAGTTTGTAAACAATACATGAAAGATAGATAAAAAAAACTCAGTTCTAGAGCTTGATATGGATGTGTTTTGTTAGGTATTTTGCTTTGCTCCTTCAGTATCGATTTCACATTTTATAGGTGAACGCAAATACGGAATTTATATTCATAGCTGAATTCTGCTCTTTATATATAGATGCTGGAAAGCACAGTTAACGCTGATTGCATCGCTTCAGGTTTTACTTGCCCATCTCCATCTTTATGTGTTAGGTTGCAAAAATTGCCTTGTTAGTTCAAAGAATAAGCCGATATAGTTCTAAAGCACCCCGCTTGCATGCAAATGTATACATAACATCTTACTTTGCGCCCTTTCTGGGTTAACATAAGTTTGCTGTCTTTCAAGCATCTTTAAGTGAAGTATGAAACCGCATTAGCATTATAAGTAAAGCTCCTGACCCAAAAATTTCAAAAAAATGTAATGATCATTATCCATATGGAATAGGCTAACAGTCCGGTTCTTATAAGATACTAGAACTCTCCAGAGTTATCCTAAATCATTGCTGTTTTTGTGAGATAGTCTTAACTATCATGTTTTATTTCTACCTTTTATAATGCATCACTTGTCCATAAAATTGGAAAATGTTTTCAACAGGTTATTTCTCTAAACATATGGAATTTTCATTATGCTAATGTGCGAGATTGAGGGGAGATGACAAGGATCACATTCAGGAATTCTTGAATTCGATTCCCGTTGTATCTATCCCCATAACATCCTTTTATGTGTATAATTGCATCTAGTCTAGAAACAGGCGACAGCGGCTCGAGTATTGGGTTGAACGATGGAATTTGCACTATGGAGTGATTTCTACTATTTTGAAGGAAGGAAATGCCAATGCCACTATCCTCCTTCCTGGATATATATACCCTTACACCCCTGGAGCCTTCTGCGGTATGTACGGGTTTGGCGGTCCCGAGATCTCGAGCCAAATCTCTGATTGGTGCCTCTGAGTGATGAGAGAGCTATTGCCAAACGCCCAAAACATTTGCTCCAGATCTCATAAACTCTAAAGTCTGATGGATACATAGCGCGGAGAAGCGCTAGGGGTGACTGGGTAACGTTTTAAGTCCCAGGCCCTGGTTATCATCTACGACTGTTTTCGCATCCGCTGATAAAAGTCAGTCTCGGGGAGGGGTCATTGAATGAGCTGATGCACTCCTGAAGGCGATCGGATTCCTCTGTCTGTACAATGGGATGTGACGCCCTGAAGTGAGCACGGTCCAGGCCAGGACTAAGTCGGAGGACATTGTCACTATGGGAACAAATAAACAAATGAAGAACAATGTTAAGAACAGTGGAAAGTAGCTGAATCTCGTGGTCCTCACTATTTGGTTATTATTAGAAAGAAGGAGCGCCAAAAATTCACTACCGTGAACCCATTAACTATCTAGAAAGGTTTTAACAATATTGCTCGTCCGGTAAAATCATATATTTGATCTCGCAATGGCACGCTTCAATGGTCGAAGCTGTTCCATACGCTGCGAAAATTTTGAAAGCCAATGTGCTAGCGAGTTACCCGGTGCGCTTTGAATTGCATAGGACTCTGAACTCCTAGCGTGGTGTTGTAAAAACCAGCGCACTTGGTGGAATGTTCAAAAAGGAGCTTCAATAAAACTTGGCTGAGCAATTTATATCGAGTCCACCGTAAAGAACGAGGTAAACTGGTGCCAACTCGTACCCTGTCTCTTACAGTTGATCGGGTAGATCTTCCCAAAGGTTTAAGGCAGAGTATAAAGTATTGAAGTGAGGCAGCATATACCCAAATCAGTGAGGTGATCCAAATGCCACCGCTTTGGCCACACGAGTGGCTCTTGTAATGGAGTTGCTACCTGCTTGGACTGCGGGGAAGTCAAGCATGATGATGCATGTACTTCACCTGCAACATGTGTCAACTGCAGGGTTATCATTCATCGAACTCCAGAGAATGTCTTCGTTTTACAGAGGAAAAGGCGATCCAAGAAATCTGGGTAATAAAGAGAAGGTGTTGTAAGCTGTTGGGTAGTGGTCAGCCTTCTGTATCTAGGTCCGCTATTTATAGTGCAGTTTGCAGCTAAGCCGGTACCTAAACGTGAAATCGCAACAAAAGCTAGCGACATATACGTGACAGTAATTGCAGAAATAACCATTACACCAAGATCACAGCAAGAGACACCAACACGAACAACAGTAAGAAGAAGACATGTTTCAGCCAACTCAATGCCGAAATCGTCTACTTCAAGAACGACATGTGAATGCATAATATATAATGCATCGCTCAAGAAATTCAAACCTGATATAAAAGAACGTACTTTGTTACGGAAAACAGTAAGACCGAAGTCATTTAGCCAGCGAAAAGTACGTGACATCTTCCCAGAACATCGTCTGAAGAATCAACTGGAGAGGACTACGATCGACAATTAACTTTGTCGATTGCACTTTTCTTATCGCTTCGAGACTCAGCAACCGAAATATTCAATTGGAAAGCGGTCCTCCTCCACAGAGGATGTGAGGTAGGAACATCCTGCCCTAGCTGGCAGAAAGACAGTGAAAAAGGCAGGACAAACCCGCTGAAAAGTGTGTTGGCCCAATACCTACAAAAAGGAACAAATTGATTCCTCAACTTCTGGGCACGTAGTTTTAAATTGCTTTTCCACACTGTTATAGAATGTAATAAAGAAATGGCTTTTTGGTGCCTTTTGGCGTTTTATTAATTGTTATTTATAGTTATTCATTGCTTTTTCTCCTAATTGTGCATGTATATTTTGTTTACCACTTTATTTTGCATTTTGTAATTTATAGTTCAATTTATCTCTGGTTATTGCCATGATATAGTGTTTTAAAGGACTCTGATGACTCGTAGTTGAACACCCTTACTTACATATTATCGTCATCTATACCCTTAGGTTGCAGATACCCAGGAGGAGCTGGTGAGCACGTTACTCCAATTAGTGGAGATGCCACCGTCTTACCTCTCCTAATGCCGTAATTGCTGTAAAGAAGATTTGCGGCAGATACACCACTGAATAACGTAGGATGAAATCATGTGTACGTGTAAAAATTTATTAAATTAAGAATATTCTTCAAAATAGCACAATGCAAAGCAATAAGTACCTAGTGAATTGATGCGATAGTGATTTTTAGGCATAGTGAACATATGGCAGTATTTTTTTTTTAAGAATTCTCCAAAGAAAAATTATCTATACTTGGAGGCACATCCTTTCATGACCAATTTGATAGTCGGCTATAAAAACTTGTTTTACACGAGCAACCATATTTTCTAACCACGAGTATGCTTCAATTTGTTGTCCCAGAACTTCAGGCTTTTGTGAATTTTCACAATCGTGACCTAAAATCTAGCGTAATCCAATTGATGAATGTGACTGATCTCAAACTGATATTGATTACACGCTGAAATCGGAATGTCTAACATTTTGATGCAACTATGAACTGGTAGTAGTTGCCTCCATGGAGGGTTTGCACTCAGTATGATGGCCTCCAAATTTATTTACCACTAAGGAATCTCAGATTTGTCTATTTCAGTGTTTCTTTTTCTTTAAAAGTTTATATTGTGACAAAAAATAACAATTTAATCAAGGACAAACCATTTTATTGCTAGCGTTTTCAACCACGAATTGTTCTCTCTTTTCCTTTACAACGTTAATTAATAATAATGCCTCACCTGGTTCCTTAAACCCCTTCATCTGCTGCGCTAAGATCTTGATTCCCGTCAATAGGTATTTATCCTCTAAGACAGCCTTCCAAATAAAATCCACATAGTTTGATTTTACTTATGTTTCATAATTTGTTATGCAGTATAGCGTTTGCTTTGAGCCTTATTTCTTTAAATATAATACACCGTATAACATTATGTGTTACGGATCAAACTAGATAAGGTTCATTTTATTTAATTGATGGAAATTAATCATTCCTCCACACTAGCCGTATATAGGCTAACGTTTTTGATAGATAGAGTAAACATGAAAAATTCAATGCCATGGCCGGAATTTGAACCACGGATCTCCTGGTTTCCGTCCAGTCGCCCTTAACCTTTGAGCTACCATGGTCAACGTGCCGTCCTGACATTAAATTCTCCAGTTGACTCGTATACTTCCCCGGTAGACCACTAGGGGCCCTCTCATTCGAGATATACCGTTTGTGGTGACTTACTATTTTAGCTACTTAAGTCCCAGGTTTCTTCATTTAACTCTTTTTATTTTAGTTAATTGATGTAAATTAATCATTTCTTCACACTAGCCGTATAAAGACTAAGGTTTTTGATAGATATAGTCAACATGAAAAATTCAATGCCATTTGAACCACGGATTTCGTGGTTTCCGTCCAGTCGCTCTTAACCTTTGAGCTACCATGGCTAACGTGCCGTCCTGACTTTAAATTCTCCAGTTGTCTTGTATATTTTCCCGGTAGACCACTGGGGGCTCTCGCATCCGAGATACACCGTTTGTGACAACTTACTATCTTAAGTACTTATGTGCCAGGTTTCTGCATTTAACTCTTATTATTTTAGTTAATTGATGGAAATTAATCCGTGAGATGGAGATCCGTGGTTCAAATCCCGGCCATGGCATTGCATTTGTCATGTTCACTCTATCTATCAAAAACCTTAGCCTATATTCGACTAGTGTGGAGAAATGATTAATTTCCATCAATTAACTAAAACAATAAGAGTTAAATGATGAAGCCTGGTACTCAAGTACTTACGATAGTAAGGCGCCACAAACGGTGTATCTCGGATGAGGGAGCCCCTAGTGGTCTACCGGGGAAATATACGAGTCAACTGGAGAATTTAATGTCAGGACGGCACGTTGGCCATGGTAGCTCAAAGGTTAAGAGCAACTGGACGGAAGCCAGGAGATCCGTGGTTCAAATTCCGGCCATGGCATTGAATGTTCCATGTTGACTATCTGTAGATAAGGTTCAATTTGGCTGTACTTGACCGAACATAATTATTAATGTTAAAACTGTTAAACGCAGAGTTTTATATTTTTAGGGTTGTTAAATGCGTTATTCTTTTTCAATCCGCTAGCATATCTTTCTAATCGCTAAATGAAAACAATATACAGCGCCGAATATTAAAATATTAATTGAAATTATTATGCAAATAGCAGTATAGTTCTGACATGCATCGTGGTGAGTTCTACTCACTAATTTAACCTTCATTGTTGTGAGACATTTAAAGCATTAATACTGCCAACATGACCATAACAGGAGCGTTCTCTAATATATATAAAACTGTCATAAATGTATTAAAAACTATGAAAATAGTTTTTATAATAAGTACTATTTATAATAAATATTATTTATGATTGTTGAAATACTTGAATCAATGCTTCGCTGTTAATGAGCTGTGTCAAGTTTAAGAATTTCGAGTTTTCGGTTATGGACGTAGAATGACGCAAAGCTCGTATTCATAAACCTGACACGGCTGATCACCGTGAAGCCTTGATTAACAAGGCTCAGAGTGAAATCTTCAAGTCTTACAATTAAAATACTTACAATAATAGTTTATTATTAGTATCATCATCATCATCATCTTTCTGTTGGAGATCTAGTTTTTTAAAAAAAAAATCTACTAGTTTAGCCCTGCGAACTTTATTCAAAACTTCTTTGGTAAGAACTCCAAAGTTTCTCTCGGTGCTTGCAATGTCTCTTCTGGTGTTGACGAAGTAATCCGAATTATTCTCATAATCCACCATCACATTAATCGACAAAACACTCCGCTTAATGTACACATTATTTCCGTTCCAAAATACAATAGGGGTAACAAAGGAATGTTGTAGATTCTTTAAAGTCAATGGTGATATCGATGATCGTTCTCCTTTGGAACATATTGCAACGATCTAGCCAAGGATGGTGATGGATAATTAGTACATGGCCAGATCTTACATGAGGGGATAACTCATTAGGTAGAATTCACATGATTTGCAGGAAGGTAGGGTTTGTTTACAATGTTCAGTTCATTACAAATACCAAAAATACAATTTAGATAAGCAAAGGTTTACTACAATAATGGAAAGATACATTAAATGGCCTCATAGCCGGTTACCTACCCTTCCAAACTGCTGACACATCCGCTCAGATCAACAGTTGCTACCAGAGAGAGGCTTTAACAAGCTTCTCTATCAAGACGAGGGAAGAAGAGGTCACGTGACATGACGTCACCCACATAACTAGTCAAAAGATAATCCAACGTATTATTTAAATTAAGTTGTCACTTGTGACAATATCGCATATCGACGATGGTATTAACTGGTAAACGTTGTGTTGAAGGTACATTGGGTCTTTAGTCATTAGATAACGCACACATTCGCACTCTCGTTTATACTTCTAGACTATGGGGGAAGATGGGGAATTATCTTGGCCGGAGAAAAATCCCAACCCCAGCCGGGAATCGCACGGCAGGCAGATGATATGCTGACTGAGCCATAGGGCCAGTTTAGAAATATTATTCCACTAAAGTGTTTTAAATTTCAACTTCTAGAATGTGTAGCTCCTGTTGAAATAACCTGTTTAAAGATGTGTATTTGACGTAATATTTAAATGTCCCCGTTTATCAAGATATACTAATGACTTGCTTCATCGCTGTATATTCATTTTATGAATTGATATTCAGCAACCATTTGGTCTATTGCGCGTAAATGTAACAGAGCCGTTGTAGAGCCGTTCTGATATCAGAGATTTCATTTAACAAAAATAAGCTTTTGGTCACTGTGGTCTGCATGCGAATTTGACTCGTCAATTGATAAAAGGGATGCTTCACATTTTAACGCATGCTGTGGCTGTTGTCGGTATGACATTGTTCGCTGAATAACATTCTAGTCATTGCAAAATGAAGTTTCGGAATGGTCTAAAAGTGCAGTGATACAACTGAAAGCATTATATTTAATTCGTTCATGCGTTAGGATCCAACAGGAGAAATTTCTAACAGAATCAAGCAGGAACAAAATGTTTAATGACTTTAGGTTACTGAAATAGATAAATATTCTCATCTGCTCTAAGCATCCAGATTGTCAATAAATCCTGAGAAATGATGGGCCCTTTAAAATTTATAAAGCTGACGTAATGAAAGATCAAAGAAAGCTGCATGACCTTATAACAGCGTTTATACAAGTTGATGTTTTCATGGTAGCAGTCTTGAAGATTAAACGTATTTTCCGGGCTTTTATGCCGTGGGCTACTGGGTAGGAAAATTCTCGAAGTTTCGCCAACAACTGCATCTACTATCTTCAAAGATGATCAACCAGATGGTTGTCTTGTGTTCTTATATACGTAGTTTTATAATGTAATTCTTTATATGAATAGTCTCTGCAAGAGCAGGAAGATAAAAACAAGTGCAATTGATACAAAATAACTTTGTGTTTCAACACTGCAATGTGTAACCACAGTATCAGGCCGCGATTAGGAGGCGGTGAATTAATTGAAATCAAATAATTAAAAACTAATACAAATTAATAAAAATGGTTTGTTAAACTAATATAAATTGTTATAATAATATGAAATTAGAATGGATAGAGCAATGATTAAAATAGCGGATGACTTAAAGAATAAGAAGGGAAGAATATATTTTAATACAACATATATATATATATACTAGGATCCAGGCAAGAAAGATAAATATTCTTGTAAAAATCTGTACACGTCGGAGAGACAGGAAGGAAGGACCGTTACCTTCTTTGTGCTAGGAAAAGTTCAATGTCTAAGAACTATAGAACATTTCCAGCGAGGAATGCGTCGGGACAAAAGGGGCTTTCAAAATACAGTTAAGCACAAACGCTAAAGAGATTTACTTCACTGATTTGATAACGATATATACCGCTACAAACAACTCAGGGTGGGCGTTCCCCAACTCAGGGTGAGCTGAACGTCAATGAGTTAGATAAGCTTTGCAAACCAATGCGAAAATTCGAATTAATGAGAAACCAATAATACTGTAGCATTTGAGAAGCGTGAGCAAGTTTGGTCATGTGATAGAGTTAGAGAGAGGGTCAGAATAAGGTTCGAACTGAATCGTGAAATAATAAAAACTTACTTAAATGGAAAGACCTTACTAAGACAGGAAAGACGTGTTCATGCGCGTTAAGAAGAAAAGCGGATATTTATAAGTCTGAAATTTAGGGAAGTTAAGAATATCCCAAACAGCGTAAGTGGAGGCAAGTTTATTAGAGCTACGTAGTCACCGTATAAAGAAGAAATAGAAACCGCGCGGAAGTAAGTTTAAACACGTTATCCAGAATTTCAAGTAACATGTAATTTATGTTAGGAATTTTACTAACAGGTGGTCACCGATCCAAGTCGATAAGCAAACTTAGTAGGGATTAAACCAAATAATTCTGCAACAAACAAAGTGTTATTAATACGACTGAGTAGCCAACAACCACAAAAATCCATTTCCTACAACTATTCACCTGAGGATAAGAGAACTCACAGCTCCAATTAGAACCCAATCAATTTAACACTGGTGTGCCGGTTTGCCGCAAGTGCTGCATGTTTTTATTTATCTATCCATAAACAATAACGGATATTTTATTAAAATTCCTAAAATTTTTATTCAAGCCTCAAATTGAATAGTTACGAGCCAGTGAAACGTTGCCTACCTACTTTTGCGAGTGACACAATTACATTTGCTATTGGAGGCACTTAATCAAAAGTGGAATTAACAATAAGTAGATATTTTTGACCATAATATACACAATTAAAAATCAGAAATGATTACACATTTTCAAAGATTTACAGTTTGGTAGAATATCTTAAAGTATGCATTTTTATTACATATTTTAGTAGTGTACGTATGATATAAAAAGAATGTGTCACATTCAGTAACTATCTCTAATCATTCCTCAAGAATCCTTAATCGAACTAAACGTTAGAATAAGTAGTTTTAGTACATATTTCCTTGAAAGTACAATGGGAACAGGAAATGGAGAGATGATTGCGTTTTAGGGCGCTCAACATCTGGGTCATCAGCGCCCTTAAAAACAAGTGGGCTAAAAGATACATCAAAGTCTAAAACACTAGAAATCTACACAATCAAATAAAACCAAGGTAAAAACACCGCCATAAAGAGGAGGCCTCGTTTAAAATAGAAGTTAAAATCGTAAAACCAGAATAGGGATAAAAATGGCTAAAAAAACCAATATATTTGAAATTAAATTCTAAAATCCACAGCTGAAACAAACGCTAAAACTTTGCCCACCGCCGTTTCGTCATCCACGAGGATCTCCGAAAGCTGGCCGGCAGCTGGAGAGACCTGCGGAGACGTGCCAAGCTAACACAATCTAAAAGCAAGTGACTGACCGTCAGGTCCGCACTGCACAGTGGGCAAACGGGAACCGGGGTCCTATTCAATAAAAATCTATGGCTAAAATAACAATGTCCAATGCGCAACCGAGCCAAAATCACCTCCTCGCGACGAGATGACCGACAGGAGGTAACCCAGGGAATCGGAAGTTCTTTCACTGATCTAAGTTTATTATTGCGGAGAGCGGACCACTCTTCCTGCCAGCAGGTTTGCACAGCTCTCCGCAATACAGCCCTAAAATCTTCCGATATCACACATGGTACTCGAACCCTGGGCTTCATGGTAGCCGTCTTGGCTGGGAGCAGGAAAACAGTAGACTTAGGCGCTAGTCAAATATTTTAAGTCATGGGTGCTATGCAACTGAAAGTCCATATCCTTTGCATTATTGGGAGAAGATAACGAAAAACGACTTAGCACTTGACAGAAAATTTTGAAAACTTGAAAATTCTACTAATAAGTAGAAATTTCTCTGAAATGGCTAACTTTACATAAAATTTAGTAATTTGTACTTTATTAGTTACAACAAAAATATTATGAATGGAAATGACTACGTAGATTATTCTCAGACATAAAAAAATTACATTTTTTCATGAAATAGAATTCAACATTTAGTACCTTATTTAAAGCCATTAGAGACAATTTGGTGGAAATATTCAAAACATCTTCCATATAAGAGCAAGTACGTACTGGGGAGTACTTTTTAAAAAAATTCTTCAAAGGACCAGAAGTTAAATACAGCTCTGCAATTTTTGTTTTTGAACTAGTCTTTCAACAAAAGTGTCCTATCTTTAACATGTGATAGTTGTCGTTATTGAGTTACAGCACTCATTTGTTTCATGTGGTTACACTATTGCTGTTGTTGACAAATATTCATGGAACATTACACACGTACAAATTGTGAAAATGTATTATCAAAGTGGATCTTCTGTTCGCCAAACCTTACGTGTGTTGCGTGAAGCTTACATGTGCATAATAGTTCCAGTTAGCAACGATCCGGCATGTGATAGATTAATTGGAAAGAAGTAGTTCTGTCAGGATCAAAGAACGACTATACGTAATCGATGTAAGCGCTCTAACGAAAATGTAGGTGCCGTTCGTGAGCGTGTACGCGAGTAAGGAAACAAATCAATTGCTCGTTGAGTGCAAGAATTGGGCTTTCGCCGACCAAACCATCTAAACTTGGAAGTAGTGTGTTTACAAAATGTTGTTAACTCAAGAACTAAAGGCCAACGACCATATTGTGACTTTGTGGGTTCCTAGAATTAAAAGTCTGATTTGCAGAAACTCAAAATGTTCTTTATTTCCGTAGAAATACTCTTTGGTCAACCCCTACAGTAGCAGAATTACGTAACATACACAATTACAACATTCCGGTTCGTCTGTCACACCCACAAACAAAGAGTTCACTTTCAAAATACAACTGCACAATTTTCACGTTTCATTTTGACTCTTTCATTATGACTGTCCTCCATTTCTTAACGTGGAAGGTAACAAATAGAATTTACCCACAACAGCCCATGCGGCTGGTGACATAGGTGTCTCCGCCTCGGTGGAGTGCATCGTTGCACAATACCTACTGAAAATCCTCCACTACTGTCGGTAGCAACCCTGGCGATGTTTTGCTGGTCCCGCATTAAGCACCCAGATTCAAGATGTCAGTTATCTCTATACGGCGAATCGCTATGGTATTTTGGGGAGGGAGGCGTCATGATCACAGGACCCTGATGCCCACCTTTCCATAATTGGTAATCTTGGGCGATGTGCCGCGCGTTCAGGATGTAATCAGTTCTGCGCATAGCGCTTAGGTTATTAGTAGTCTAGTCTAAGTCTCCTTGTTCCGGTGTAAGGGTGGGTCAAGTTGTATCTATGCTACTGTATATAACATGCAGGTGACATAAAAATCAGCCTGCGAGCGTCATCACTATATAGTATAGCATCTAGAGGTAACGTCAAACTTAATTGATGTATAGTGTATAATAACTACCATGACCATGAGGTGCTGGCTGGCTGTATAAAACCAGAAGGTTTTTGCTGCGTGCCCACCCGTTAAGGGTTTTACCGCAGGTAAGGTATTCGAAAGGGATTTTGTAAGATGGATATGGTGTAGGTTTTGAGATTGATGAATTTTGTGAGGTTACAATTATTGTACCTTCGGGGTGAAGGGACAGGATGCAATACCCAGCACCCTCGTGTCTTTATTTTAGTTTAGGTTGGGGAGAATTTTGTTACCAAACAACTTAGGAGATTATGTGGAGCTCAGCTTTAGCTGCTGTTAGGTATATTGTTTAATGGGATTAATATATGCTTCTTAGCCTTACGGCTGCGTCTGTCACTCGTGTCCATTAGTGTGCAAATGTCGTCATCAGTGCGCACATGATGGGCGGCCTGCCGTCCTCCAACTAACCACGGCTTTCTTTTATACGACCATTCATGATTCCAGACGGTTGTGGAATGTCCTTTATTAATCAAGATGTCACTAGAAGATTCCACTTATCTATCTTTATCTGCTTGGGCAAGCCCTTTTAACTCCGCGCTGCATTGTCTGCCCTTTATCTCCGTGCTACACTATCTGCCCCTTTGTGTGCGTCAAGCCGCGCTATCGTAATAATGGATTCGCGACAATATGTTGCGTCGTGTACTCGTTGACTAGGCTATGAAGCAATTAGAATCTGACCCGGACTTCTGTCGAAAAATCATCTTCAGCGACAAAGGCCACTTTTGGGTTGATAGTTTTGTTAACAAACAAAATTGCCGCTATTCCTCTAATAACAATCCAATGCAGATTCAAGAACGATCAGTTGATTCCCAAAAGGTTACATTGGTGTGTGAATTTTGGTGTGAAAAAATTGGTGTGTGGAAAAATTGGTCCATACTTTTACCAAGACGAAGATGCAGAATCTCTAACTGTCAATGGAGAAAAATACCGGGCTCTTATAAGGGACTACTTTTTACCCCAATTGGATGGTGTGGATCTCAGAAACATCTGGTTCCAGCAACATGGTACCACATTTCATACTGTTCTCGAAACAATCGATCTTTTGAAGAAGAAGCTCAGAGGTTTCATCATTTCCCGTGGTGGCGATGTTAACTGGCCCCCATGATGATGTAATTTAACGGAATTGGATGACTTCTTGTGGGGCTATGTCAAATCTCGAGTTTATACAAACCAGCCAGAAAAAGTAAATGATCTTATTGTAGCGGTTCCCCTCCTTGTAGTTTTGGATTTATATCACACGATTGAGACGATTTAAAAAGGTTATTCAAATATGTTTAAATGTTAAAAATTATCAAATGGAATGATCTGGAAAAAGTATGAGAAAATCATCAATTAAAATTGTAAAAATTGAATAATATTGATCCGTCGTCATAGCAACGACCCAGTTAATATATAAGAACGAGATGAAGCTGTTTCCTTCTTCTTCTCTATCAAGCTGTTGTGTGAGTAAGACGTACCCGTCAAACTCTAAAATGGACGCTATCGTCAAAAGTAGTTATAGTATAATTGTAATTGTGCTACGAGTAACAATTATCAATTTATAGTGAAAATCTTTAATTACCAAGTGTTAAAAATTCAAATTATCAATAAATCGAAAAGATTATTCAAAGGTAATTCGATAAAATAGTGTTTCATTTGAAAATCCACCATCTTCTTTACATCCGCGACCCGTCCTGGGAAAAAGAATCTTATGCGAACATCAGAGCAGCCGTGGACGAGGTAATACTTCCAGAACATCGGAGAGCTGCATAAATTCGATACATATTGTCTACGCAACGTTGAATTTAACTAACCTCAAATACACAGCTAAGTATTTATGTTACACGATGCGGTCATATATCTGAAGAAGGATTCGCCCCGTCGTGAGGTCTACGCCCCACACACGCAAAAGTTTCGCGCTCCCTCGGTGTGGTGATGCTTGTAGAAGCCAAACCTTAACTTGATGTAGAAGCGATGAACCTTTCGTCTAAAAGCCGTGAAGATGTTTTCGAAGAATTCTATAAATCCTCTCTCCAGCAGCTGCGGCGAGTGATGAGATGTGAAACTTCTCAGTCGTGGTATCGATAAAAAAGGGATTTCACTTTTGGGCAACTAGGAATAAAATAATTTACACCGTTTCAATTTACTTGGAATTATATTTCTCGACATCATTTTCTTCTTTACATGCGACTTTTTCCACTGATGTATATAGCCCTTTACTATATTTTAATTTTCTCCTTTTATTTATAAATGATGCAACGTTTTTTTTTCTTAAATTATTTATCGTAGCGTTGCATATTCGATGTATATTTTAAACGTTTACTAAACGCTCATAAATGATGAACTCCAATAACTTCTCGTAGTTACCGAAAACACGTCTACCCTCTGCGAGAAATAAAGCCAGAAGAAAAAAATTGAGGAATAAAATCATTGGTTCTTTTTTCTGTTTTTGTTGCTAAGCCACCGCAATACTTAATTCTGATTGGCCCTACATTACAATTTGGGATTTCAGTAAACCTAAGCATTTGTTGCATCATCTATATGGCCTGCTTGGTTATTAATTTAAGTTGAATTATAGATGGCCATGTTTACCTAATATGTCCATGTATGCAATATCAGCTTCATTATGAATAACATCAATTGTGTTATTCTTCTGTCATTGAAAATTGAGTCAACTGTATACCGCAAACCAAGGAGCTCGCTGCGGTCACTTAGCTGATGTTCTCTTCCTCAGGTAATGACATTAATTATGTTCCAAAATAGAAAAAAAGAAATAAACTTCTTTCATTTTAGAACGTGCTCAAAATAAGACACTCTTGATGAAAGACGCTTTATGTGGTTAAAAGATAAAAGCACATAAGAGGACCCTTCCTAGAGTCCCTAAAACATTTATTTTCGTTTAAATCTACAAATATGGTGTATGGACGAAATGAAGTATGATCTACATTTATTGTACTTTAAATAACAGAGACAAATTATGTGCTAGACTCAATAATGTAAATGGCTATCAATAATTGAGAAGGCATGAAAAACAATCAGCTTTTCCTGCACAGTTGTTGTTCCAAATCATCAATAGCGAAACACAACACTGGTACTACTAGCACAGAGGAAACACGAGGGAAGAACAGATTGGGGGTTGGGGGTTTCGTCATTGATACAATGTACTTCAAACAGAAAAAAAAGGAGATTGTAAAATGCGCTCTATATATCAGCCATGACTACTGTTAGCACTAATGGTGAGTACGCAACAACATTGTCCTCAGGGCAACAAAGAGTTGATTTCTGATCACCCAGGGAGGAATATAATGCCCTGCTCCAATTCAAAAGAGCATGGGTCGAACTCCGCTCTGCGCCCGCGGCATTATCATTTACTCTGCCCTAGATACTCGCTCTATCTATCTTATCTGTGTAACGCTTCCATACTATTACATTAGGCATCCTTTGTGACTTCGACCACAGCATTATCAAAATGCATTAAAAGAAGTGCTTCCTCAGCATTACTTAAACTTTTTAGAAAATAGAGAAATAAAGTGAAGTGACTGCGTTTGTAAATTAATTTGCTCTTTAAACTTTAATTTACGTCCTCCAACAGTAAGTCATATCGGATGATGAATGAAATGGGTGAAATGATGCCCAAATGAGTCCGGGATCCATGGAGGTTAGAGTTACACGATATTCGTCTTTCAGCATAAGGGAAAAACCCGGAAAAACCTTATTCAGGTAACTCACCCTAAACGAGATAAGAACTCTGGACCTCTTGAACTTAAGAAAGAAACGCTACCATCTATGCTACAGAGGCGGGTTTATTTTTGTATATTATGGCGAAATCCATTATAGCATATTTTGTTTACCTATTTTGGCGAACGAAATGACACAACATTTGGGAGGTCCCGGTCTCTGAACTCCGGGAAGCCCTCAGATCCCCTCAGAGTGAAGATCGAAGGTCCTTTTATTTGACTGCTGGGTCGTATACAAGGGCTGTTCGATAATAAATGATCACATTTTTTTTGGCAACGTACCTTTACTCATCCTCATAATTTTGATGGTCCTTCTCAAAATATTCTCCCCTGAATGCGATGCGCTTGTCCCAGCGTTTCTGCCAGTCTTCAAAGACATGCTGGAAACCATTTTTTGAGAAATCCTTCAAAATCATCTCCGCAGCCCTCACCACTGCTTCTGATGATGGATAATACCTAAATGAAGGCGTTTATTCAAGTTAGGGAATAGAAAAAAAGTCACATGCGTTATATCCGGACTATAGGGAGGGTGAGGGATGCACTTCACGTTGAATTTTGTAAGATATCCAGCAACAACGTTGGCAATATGCGGCCACGCATTATCGTGGTGCAGCATCCAGCCTGTTTCGCGTAAATGTGGTCTTTTTGCGCCTGATATGGACTTGAAATTTTTTCAGGACATCTCTGTAGTATTGTCCAGTTACTGATGTGTGCGCAGGTACAACATGCTGATAAATCATTCCATGAATATCAAAGAATGAGATGACCATAACTTTCCCAGCAGAAGCAACAACTTCTGCTTTTCTGGGGGTTGATGGTGAAGGAGATTTCCACACTGAGCTTTGTTGTTTCCTCTCAGGATCAAACTGATGTACCCAAGTTTCATCGGAAGTGATTACGTTTGAAAGAAACTCCGGATCTTCCTCTAACATCAACTTTAACTGCATGCAGACGTTTATACAAATGTCCTTTTATTCGGCAATCAATAGTCTTGGAACCCATTGCGCACAAACACGTCTCATGTGTAATGTTTCTGTCATTAACTTGTGAGTGGCACCCAATGAAATGTTCAGTATTTCAGAACGTGATCTTAAGGTAATTTGTCGACCCTCTCTTACAATGGCAGCAGCAGTGTTGATGTTTTTTTTTTTTTCGTAAGAGCAGTAACTGGAGTACCGGGTCCACCTTCCTTTGAAATTGATTGTCTCCCCTCTTTAAACATTTTAAACCACCTTCGAGCTGTGCTGTAGGGAAGAATAGACCCTCCATAGGCCACCTGTGTCATTGTATAGGCCTCAACTGAAGATTTGTTGAGACGAAAGCTGAATTTCAAAGCCGCATATTCTTACTGGCGTGTTACCTCCATTGCAGCGGTAGGTGATACTGAACGTGTCTCAACTTGCCTGGTTCTCACAGGTGGGAACCAGCGAATACCAACAATGAAACTACAACGGCGTGTTTGTTTCAGCTAACAGAATATAATAAGTTTAAAGTTTAGTGCGAAAAATAATGACCGTAAAAAGGTTATGATCATTCTTTAATTTGATCAGCGGAATCTTCAATCATCCTTTTCATCAGTGTATTTCATTTTGCTTTTGTTAGCCGATTACCTTCGAAGCTCTTCCTTTAAGCAAAATTTATTTGCACATCAACAGGCTCATGACTCAAAGTATTGGTTTGCTAAGTTGTTTGTGATATAAGTCCAAGTAATAATTACCCTAGTAATAATAGGTTAATTTTTGTTAGTTATTCTACTCTTTTTTCTGAAGCACTTTACTCCTAAGTTGACGTTGATATTTTGACAGAGGTCTGAAGAGAAGTATAAATCCAAAATGACAAAATATAAATAATACCAAAATTAAAAGCTCAATTCATGTGAAATAGCATATTCAGATTATGTGTTTCTTAATGTTGAAGTTTCTGGAAGTTCCATTCCAATCAATATTTTACATGAAATAAATATATATAAGTATACATGAAATACTATATGTAATGGAATATTAACTTGCGTTATGATTGAAGAATACAAATCTTGAAATTTTAGAACCAGCATAATATATGGAAAATATTCCTGGAATATGATACTCATTTAAAGTAACACGTAAAACTAGAAGCGTATATAGAAATATACATTCTGGTTAACGTATATGTTGTTAAAATATGCAGTTAATTTTTAAAAATTTTGTTAGTTACTAAACTCCTCCAATCGCTAACCATTATTCATTGATAAACTTGGATGTTTAAAGTAGGTAATATTTAAACGGGTTGCAGTTAAATTTCAATTATGACATTTGATTTGCACTCAAAGGAACAAAATTATCTCTCTGCTTGAAATACCTATAAGAAACCAATCTTTTGTTTCCTATAAGTTCATGTATAGTTTTGGGAAAAAATCTTAGCTGAAGAGATAGTTAAGTGCAGAGGATCTACCCAAAATTCCGAAGACGCTGGCCTCCTTCTACCCGGGAGCGATGGATACTTCGGGGCTCTTTCCATAGGGCAATACCTGATTTCTTAAAAAGCCTCCCTCCCCATCGACAACAACGTCAAGACAGGATTTAAGTGGATACGCCACTTACGCTCGCCAACCCCGCAGGGAAGACTACCGAAAACCTCGGTGGGGCCGCCTGGTGATCTAGCACACTTTCTACTAGCTCTGCAGGCTAGTACCCGGTACTTATGGGGCAACCCTCTACCCTCTCCGGGCGGCCGTAGCCTGGCCGGAGGTACCCAATTCCCGTAGGTGTCGGGAACACACTGCCCCATCGAGTCCAACCCAATCCGAACAACTCCCCGACGGGAGGGGCTCGGCATTTGGGCCCGAGGTTCCTCTAGTAACGTCAGAGTTACCACGAGTGCTTAGGCTCTGCAGCGCCCGCACCACGGCAGCTGAAGGGGACGGATCCCCTCCCGTACGGGAAATCGTATAGAGACAACCGTATTAAAAGCTTCAGGTAAATGTTGCTCATTATTTTTTAAAATAAAATTAGCAATCACAATCGAAGAATATTGTTTCTGATTTCAAATAAAAAACCAACCTCTTTTGGCTACAAAATATTTTCAAAGTAGCACATTTCGTCTGACACCAGTATTTGCTGTAACACGAATATAGGTGGAAATTTCTTCCGTAAAAGTAGGAATAAGCAGGTACTTATGTCAGTCAAATTTCCAAAAGTCCGTTGAAGCTTAGTTATGTTTGAAAGGGTAGAGCCAGACTGAAAAATTCAATGCCATACCCGGGATTTGAACCATGGATCCGGCTATGGCATTGAACTTCTCAGTCTGGCTCTACCCTTTCATAGTGCGTCCTACACACGGCTAGTGTGAAAGACCAATTAATTTCCATTAATTTTACATTATAGTGGTCTGAACTATAAAGCCCGGGCCTTAAAGTACTTACAGCATAGTAAGTCGCCATTAAGGTAGTTGTCTCTTGTGTTTATGAGAACTCCTAGTGGTTTACCGGGAAAAACACGAGTCAGTTGGAGAATTTAATGTCATGTTGGCACGTGGGCCATAGTAGCTCAAATGGTTAGAGCGGCTGGACGGAAACCAGAAGATCCGTGGTTCAAATCCCGGCTATAGCATTAAATTTTTCAGTCGGGCTCTACCCTTTCATAGTGCGTGCTACACACGGCTAGTGTGAAAGAACAATTAATTTCCATTATTTATGTTTATTCTCCCGAGCGGGATGACTCAGGTGCCTACGTCTATGGCCCCCATTCGGGAGGCCCGGGTTCAATGGCCGTGGCTGACCTAAATGACGCATGGTTTTTCGGAGTTTTCCCGAGTCGCCATGTGAATGCTGGGTAGGCTAATTATATTCCCCGAATTTCCTGTCCATTTCATATCCATTATAATTTCACATCATATCTTATATAGTGGTCTCTTTCAAGGTAGAAATGGCGGCGGGTATCTTGGTGTTGCATGGCAGGATGATAATATGCTCTCGCTAAAACTTCCTCCTTGGGGCTTTCTGTGAAGGGGCTCTTTTCGGACAGCAGTTGGTTGTGATGCTAGTTGTATGGAGGAGTTTCCAAATGGTAAATTGTAGATACCCTGTCCTCTGCACTGTCGTGACTCCGTGAGGCCGCTGACCTCTGTCTCCCCTCAACCATGCAACGGGAATTGGGGTCCGATAAAGTAAATTCTGATTTGTTACTTGGATCCTCTTATACAAGGCATCCATGCCAACATCAGCACCAATATTATGTCCATACGTTCACTTCCATGATTATTTTGAAGTATCAATCGAATTCTAAATAAGTCATGAGACATGTGTTTCAAGGCGTGGTTCGGAATAAAGAAGTCAAATTATTTCGATTAATTCTTATTTTATTATATTTATATGACAAGACTGAAGAACATATCACTCTCCTCAAGATTATTGACTTCTCGTCACTAACAAAACTGAAGAACATATCACTTTTCTAAAAATTATTGACTTCTTGTAACTATCGTTACTTCTCAATTCTGTGATTGGCCGATCCAATGGCACGTCACCACATCACGTCATACCACGTCACACCACTACTACTTCGATCAATCACACAACTACACATATTTTATAAATTCATAATTCCTCCGAACCCAAAAATACTGTTACAACCATCCTTCTTTCTTGGGATTCCCCACTTGGGGGCATAGATAAAATAGACCAAGTTTGGAGCTCCGTAACGAATCCACTCCGTAGCGCCCAATTTCACCCCATATAGTGCCGATGTACACATCTAACTACAACTTTATGAGGCCTTAACAATATAAATTATGTTTGGGTGGTCCTGAAGAACATAAGAAGTCACGTTGAAAAAATCGTTTTTCGGTAAGCATCGTGAGTGTGCAATAAGGTGTGCTTGCTTAATCGTAATTACTACTGCCATACTATAAATCCATCTCAAAATTTCTGTCCTGTATCATTTTCTCCGAATGACAGAGGATATGAAATGATAATGGAGATGAAATTTAGGGACGGGAAATTCAGAGGATGTGAATAACATACCCAGCTTTTGCCTAGCAACCCGGGAAAACCCTCCGAAAAGCCCATGGTTCAGGTAGGTCGGGCATTGAACCCGGGCCTCCCGAATGCGGGCCACAGACGAAACTACCTGAGCTAGTACGCCAGAGAGTGCTCCGATATGCCTCTTCATTTACGTGTGTTCAAGTATTATCAGTGGCGTACTAGCAGTTTAGAATCACATTTGAACTAACCAGCTCAAATTACTTTTTGACTCTATACTTTCTCTGAAAATATTTCGGTGTAGTTCCTTAACGCTTAATAGATGCTCTGATATTCTTATAAAAATACTGTTTTCGGTTTAAGGAGTCCCAAATCCTGTTTTCTGTAAAATTTCGTTGTCGAATATTTAGGTGGAATGCATTACTTTCCCTTAATATTATATATGGTATAGAAAGTGGAAATGGTGCCGAAAGCTTTAGCCCGGTATATGAAGGGAAATTCAGAAAACACGTGAGGCAAAGCTAAAGTAAAGAGAGCTTACTTGTACATGCGTTTTGTTTAACATTTTATTGCTGCTAATGCCTTCCTATGGATTTAGTCACCAGATTGAAAGCTCCTTAGCATTCCATAGGGTGTAAACTGTTACATGAATTTATACTCCTTGAATTTATTTTATCTTTATTTTCCTTATTCGGTAGCGCATAGCACGTAGCAATCGAAAAAGGCTTAGCGTGAAAATTGAAGCTGTTTTTCTCTTCCAAGAGTCTTAGCTGCAAGTCCATAAGGTAATCATGCTGGAACACCGTGTCGTCGAACGGTTAGTGAGTCGATTACATTGCAGTGTAATCTGTTAACTGCTGGTGCCGACGCTACAGCCTTCCCGCTTTTCCTCCGGAACGAATTACTCGGCTTGGATATTGAAAACTTACTCTGAATGAGCCTCACGTACGTTTATCTTTTCTCGGCGTGTTCCCCGTCGACTGCACACCAATGCGAGAGATGGGCATTTAAAAAGATAGAAAAAAAGAGAAAGATAGGAAAAGCAAGACAGAGAGAGAAATATTTACACATCCTCCGCAGGTTTACGATTCAATTTCCTGATAAAAGAAATAATACTGAAAAGTTGAAAATGGATTGAACTCGATGCTTCATGTGCGGAAAGAAAGACGTGCTTATTTGAAGTTAACTCTCCCGGAAATACTTGGGCACGTTCGCGGTCCAATGCGGATCTATTAAAGCCGTGAGCTGGATTCATATTTCAGAGATTCTTTTTTACTTGTAGTTAGCAGATAGAGTCCATAAAGACCAACATTTACCAGATTTCATACATCTTCGTCTATATTCCAGCCATTTCGGATTGAAGCCCATATAAACAGACATCGTCACTGATATATCTTAAGTAGCCTAACTTTTCTCAACTGAGGAATAGGTAACTTCATGCCTAATCTCCATGCTCAAATCCCTGCAATGGATAGATAACACATGTTTAGCTTTTGGAGACGGGTTTATGGTTAAAGTGTGACAACATGTATGTTTCATTTAAAACAACATAGGATAGTTTAAAACTTTAATCTTTGTAATAATAACTGGTGAATTCGCCAGAATGGATATTCCTTTAAAGTTATAACTTTTATGAACTTCTGCTAATCAATCTAAAATACCTTAGCTACTTAATCTTTTAATATTGCCATGACTCACATTAATTTTTCCTTACTTTTGCAGTTTAATCACTTCAAAAACTACACGCGAGCGAGCGCGACATTAACGGACGCGAACTCGCTGGGCATGCATTAAGGATACTTTAAGAGGATCCGGGACTTTAGAATTTGTGAAAGGGAGGGCTAACTACACCACGAATATATAAATACCTAAATCGTAATCACTAATTTATTAATAAACACAATAACAGGGTACTTTTACATGCTTTTCTGGTGCCACAGCCTCGGGCCTTGGAGATGACACAAACTGGACGTTCCCTGTCGCACACAAGTCACCTAGTGGCTTGGCGTGCCCAAGCTAGCCAGTTGCTGCCTGAGCAAGCCAAGCTTTTCCCTCCTTCCTCAACTTACCAATGGAAGATTCTAGAACATTTGAAAAGTGTTGACGCCGCTAACGGCGTAGAGAGGTGATTTCCCCTCGACACTTGTATTACGCAACTCACCAACTCCGTATTATATCACCCTTCGAGATTCTATGAGTAAGCTATTTCCACACAGACATCTGAAACCCTCTTGGCGGCAAACCGACGCTTACGTCATTCTTTTACTGCATTACCATCTAAGTCCCTTTCTACTTATTAAAATTTATTATATTTTAATAAATCCATTTAACAATAACACACGTGCTAAAATATAACACATAACTATAAGTGAGATCATTTAACAAATTCCTTCTCCATTTAAAATATGTCACCAAGTAATACATTTACAATAATTTAATATATTCAGTATCACGCAACACAGCTTAAATAATTAAAAAAACAGAATTTATTTTATTTTGATATTAGGGTATATTATATATTAAGGATATGGCATAATTGTCAAGGAATGCTAAATGAATCATCGTAAGTCAAAATTACATTATTATTGAATGCATAATTATACCGCATTGCTTGAGCCAAAGGTAATTAAACGACGTCAATATATTTTGGTGGCAAGATTTCAACAATAACCCATATTTGTCTAGTACTTCACTCAGACAATTATGAGAAAGCGGGAAACTGCCTTGTGTTTATCTACACCGAGCCACCATGAAACGCCTGCCAGTGTTACAGTTTGGAGGGACGTGATGCATAAATGCTATGAGGAGCATAGGTTCCAGAAAGGGGCATTTTACTCTGGGCAAGTAAACCTTTTTTTACTGAAGTAATTTCTGTGTTTGGCAGCTAGATAACTAGATGAATCCGAGTGTTTAGGAATACATGTAAGTTACTGACGCCATTCATTTTACTTCTGGAAATAAAATCCATAATCAAACTTCCTAAATGTAGCTAAAAAGGCAATGATATGTGCATCACATGAAATTATCAATCATTTATTATTATTAGATTAACGAAAAAATTAACCTGCCAAAGATTTTCTGGTTACTTTGTGAATACAGAGTTTTACATCTGCATACGAACAGAAGAACAGCAAAATCGCATTTGATTTGAAAACCTTGGGTGGCAAAGTTATATAAAGTAATTCGAGTTGCAGATTTCAGTTCGTCAGTGTATTTGGTATAGGCAATAATGCTTTAGGTAGCTTATGAAATGAATTTATGTAACACTGAGACCGTTAGCTCACAGGTAAAATCTAGGAATGAGCAAAATGATCTAGACCTCCAAAAAATGTATTTTGCTGAAAAAGTATGGTCTAAACTTCAGTTGCATTCATGACCATAGATTAAAATTCCTTTTTCCATTTCCACAACACAGTGAAATTTCCAATCTCCAATCACAGTTGTTTATACCACAGCAAGAATAATTTTTAAGGTATTTTCTGTAATTTTATTTCCTTCAACTTTAAGTAATATTGGATGATGAATGAAATGGGTGAAATGATGCCTCTAATGATCCCGGGGTCGTAAATCCTAGAGTAACCAACATTCCTCTTTCAGGATAAGGGAAAAACCCCGGACAATGCATTGTGCAGATAAATCAGCTTGACTGGTATTCGAACTCAGGACCTCTTGACTGTGATGCAGACAGCTACCAGTTATGCAGGCCTCGAAGATCTAAAAATCTGTTACTCATTTTGTGAATAATGCTCCAAACCGTACTCTTATCAAACTGCAGACTGCAGTTCGAGTTTTAGCGAAATTTGAATACCCAAAGGTACATGTATTTCTCAGGTATGATGATCATGTTTATCAGTTTCTCTCAGTTGATCAGTGTTAAGTAATATTATGTATAATCACATGCCTCAAAAACCGAGGCATATTCACAACCCCAAACAACGGAATACCAACTATTTAAATACAGACACCAGTAAATAATAATGTTTAAACGATATTGCTAGAGACTATAGAAATTAGGAAAGAATGGGCCCAAAAATGTTGAGATGCCTTGAAATCTAACAGACTCAAAGATTTATCTTGCTTACACTATCAAAATGTAGAGATAAAACACTGAATTAAATAATTATCTTCATTCGTGATAATCAATAACTTAGTCCTCCAGTTTCTCTTCCTAGTTAAAAAAAGAAGTATTGAATTAGACTGATGCAATGTAATGCTATAGCCGGTATTTGAACCACAGATATTCAGCTTTACTTTCTTTTTTCTAAGCCACTGACCTCCCAGGATGTCAATATGAGAGAGTAGGTGATAAGGGACATCATTATTATACTTAATTACCTATCTCAATGCCCTGACTGAATTCTCTCTTTTGTGAACTTCCTTGCTTATCGGTTATTATTGCGCTGCTCGAATGGTTATCCTAGCTTTATCTTTGTTAATAGAAATCTCTCAGATAACGCAATGATTACTCCACGTGGAGTGAACATATATCTGTCATTTGTGATGCCTGCTCATTCCAATGGCTGAAGTGATGCATTCACTGGTGCTTAGCACACGACCAAGAGCCGCGCCAGTACCCCCCTCTAACTCTTTCGAGAATAATCAGTGCGTTTCGCGTAGCAGGATTATACCGCAAACAATGATTACTTTACTGCTTTCTCACTTTGGAATTCATATCAGTGGAATCAATATCAATATAGTGAAGATGATGTAGATAATGAGTGCTAGTTTTAATCTATAAGGCATCTTACCACGTCTGTCTATTTATCTACTTCGATATTGAAACTCACATTAAATGAAATTGTGTCATGCTTATAAGAATTAAGCACCCATCATTTCACTATAAGAATATGTCTTTTTTTTTCTTTTTTTTCCATGGAGCAAGATGGCTGCGCGTTAATGTGTGAAGCTTGCTTTCAAGAGATCTTGGGTATGGTTACCATTGACCTAAATTTACCTCCGTTTGTGGTGGTGACTTTTCATGGTCCATAAGAAAATGCTGGATATTTGCTTATCTGCTTCCATTTCCTTTCCAAGACTTCTCTTTCATTAACTTTCCTTCTCATATTTTATATATTCATCCAGGTTTCGTGGCTTATGTGGCTGCCGGACACATGACGCGGTCGGTTGCTCCCAGTTAAGAGTAACCTGGATACTCGGGACTCATTGGTCAACGGGCCTGGCTCTTTACTTCTCTGCTTGATGCAGGCAGACTTGTTTCTTAAACTTTATCTCTTCCTGTCGGAAAGTGGCAGCCGCAACAGATCTAATCTATAGAATATACTACAATTGTGGCATTAGGTATAGCAGTTTAAACCATCAATAAGGTTTTCTGGCGAACATGTTTTTCTATACGCTAGCGAAATACAGGGTGAACATAAAGTCTGGATCCATTTTTGAGAAAACGGTTGATTTTGAAATCCTTTTACAGGAAATCTGAAAGATGCTGTCAGCTGATGAACGAATCGCTGTTGTTTCTGTACGTTTGAGGAGATTTACAATTCAGGAGGTTCAAGCGGATTTTGAACGAGAATTCCATAAACCCGATCCTAGAAGAGCTAATATCAGATTACTGATGCAGGAATTTCAAAGAACAGGCAGTGTGCAAGACGTGAAACGTTCGGGTAAACCCCGGTTGACCAATGAAACTGTGCAGCAGGAAAGCGATGCTGTGACCGGAAGTCTAAAACATCAACTAGGAGGTTGTCGAGAGTTGGATGTACCACAATGGAGAGTGTGGAAAATTTTGCATTTCACTTTAAAAAACGGTCATATCCCATCCAAATTCGACATACACTGGAACGGGAAGACTACGCGTGTCGCGAAGCAATATGTTTCGACCTGTTGAGGACAGTTGAAGAAGCCAATTTGTTGCAAAGTGAGTTTTTTTAGCGATGAGGCCAACTTCCATACATGCGGCATGGTCTGCAGAGTGTGGATGAACAACCAAATGCGATCATTGAATTGGAACGAAACACCCCAAGAGTTAATGTTTGGTTGGGGCTGACAAAATCGAAGGTGTATGGGCCATTCTTCTTTGAAGAACTAACAGTGACAGGCATTTCATACCTTGATATTGTCATCCGAACGTCGGAGCTCACGATTGAACCGGCCGGCAGTAGGGTCAGACGGGAAGCATTCAGCCCACGCCTACCCATTTGTCTCGGGTCACTAACTGAAGGGATGATTAGGAGAGCAGCACGAGCCCTGTACCGTCTCTTTCCCCACCCACCAGACGTCTGGAAACCTCGGGATAATTGTGCGCGCCGCGAACCTTCCAGAAACGGCGATCTTCCCTATATAAGGCCTGCAGTTGGCGAGTCAGTTCAGTTCTTGTCGAGCAGCCATGAGGAGCGCCGAGTTAGTGAACGGACCGGAAGTCTGTGTACGTGCATCGGAGGAGTTGTGCGTAATTGCGAGTGAAGAGTGGACCTGTGACACACGAACTGGTGAATTGTAATTGTGTGCGCTACGTAATTCTGTGTAATCGGCAAGTGTTCCAACTGTAAGTCAGTGGAAATAAAGAATATTTTGAGTTTGTGCAATTGGACTTTTAATTTCACGAACCCCAAGGTCACAGTATGTTAGAACTGTTCCTTCAACCACAATTTTGGAAACTATGGTTTTCCAACAGGACGGCGCCCCTCCTCATTTCGCACTGATTGTTCAGGAGTACCTGGATACCACATTCGCTTGTCGATGGATTGGCAGGGGTTCACGCCGCATAAGGGCGCCACGTTCCCCAGATCTGACACCTCTTGACTTTTTTGCATAGGGATACGTGAAATCAGAAGCCTAAAAGGTTAAAATCACCTCTATTGCCATTCTTAAGGAGCGTATCAGGTAGGCAGTGCGCAACATCACACTTGTAATGCTGAACAAAGTCTTTGAGGTGGCAGTGCATCGTTGGAAAACCTGTATTGAAGTGCAAGGTGGTCATATAGAATGCGACTAAGAAAACACGTTCATGGTTTATGTGTTACCAGGTCATATGATTTATGAAACCTGTATTTGTTTGAATCTAATATTACGTTCTCTCGAAAATGGATCGAAACTTTATGTTCACTCTGTAGTATAAAGTACCAGAATAAGAAACGGGATAACAATTGAAAGGTTGCTTAACAACAGTCACTACTAAGACATCAGGTAACACTGAACATTTTGAAATCGCCTATACATATAGCCAAGCATTAAATTAGTTGTCTTTTCAGGGACCAGGATTAAAAATTGCGCCCATTTCTTTCATCCGCTCTCCGTGCTGCTACATTCTTCATTCCGACTACTTCTTAGAAGCTACCAGCAGCACAAACTCTGGCCAACAAAGCTTCCCTTTCATCTCTCCCTGATTCCGTCCGTGGTGGAAACATCCTTAAACTTCCCTGGCACAGGAAGTCAGTGTCACAGACAAATATCTTCCGTCTCTGACCAGCAAGCCCAAACTTTGTTGTCTCTTGGTCCATCTAACCAACATACGGAGAAAACATGGAAACTCCTACAGAAGACGTAGTGGACAGTGGATCGTGTAATCCTCTACGAAGCAAAGTAGAAGATACAGCCGGCTAAGAGAACAAAAGGGCCCTTGTTGAATGAACTCCTACCAAAACTTTCTCGTCTTTCATCTTATAAATGAGTTTCAGGGTAGGGTTATATATGTGCTCCTTTTACAAATAATACACAAAAATGGATTGGATATTAATATATACTCTACATATTAAATTTTGAAGGCAGAAAAAAGAAGAAATTGGACTGCAATAACAAGAGCTCACCCATGTGCGTATTTATTTCATTGGATTAACTTGAAATTTACCTACTTTAAGGATGCCCAAGACTGAAAATTTGAAATCCTGAAATAATAACCCCAACCTTTTAAGATTTATACCACAGATGTAACTTAGTGCAAATATGATACAACCTAAATTTTGTCAATTTCACTGTGATAGTTTGGAAAATGTGGCCAAATGTATTTATTTTTGGTTACGTCACCTAAAATGTCCCTGGGGATAAAATAACTTAAATTTTGGTCTAATATTTTAACAACAGGTTTCCAAAACATGCATTCTTAAAATTTTCTCTTGGTTTCTCTGTGTCTCAGTAACTTTAGGCTCTAGAAGTTTTTAAATCTATGAATATGGCTTTTTTGCCCAAAATTTAAATTTTTGTGATTTGAACTAAAGAAAGTGTGCTTGAAAGCATCTCACAATAAAACCCAGGGAAATTTCTATTCACGTTGTTCCTATGAAGGTGTGCATTAAGTTTTATTAGTCTAACACTAAAACTGCGACGCAAGGAGCATTTTAAATGATGAAAAATGCTGAATTTTTTTATAGCGAGAAAAAAAAAGACAAAAGATTAGAACTCATATCAGTCACTTGCATTCACGTAACTTTCAAATTAGATTAGAGCATATAAAAATGGCTCGCGGATGCCACCTGAACATTCTTTGTATTCAGGAATACAACACTATTTTATAGACTAAAAAGAGGAAAACGTGCAAGTGTTCATGAAATTTCAGTAATACATACCGTTAATGAACAAATAGATTTTAACTTGAATTTTTATCATATTAAATTACAGGATTAACTGACCTGTACAGTTTTAGCTAACGCCAAATTTCACCAATTCTGTTTTCTATGACTTCGCTTCCGTTGTTTACTTCTTTTACCACTTACCTGCAATAAGCGAAGGAAGTAATTGCAGATCGTTTGGAAGGTTTTACACCAAAAAAAAAAAAAAAAAAAAAAAATAGAACTCCTGGATTCAGTTCTCAACTGGTGTGTGGACAGTAATAATTTAACGCAGAAACTACTGCCAACCTCAGTAGCGTGGATGGTGGAGTGTCTACCTCACGTTCAAGAGGTCCCGAGTTCGAATCTCGGTCAGGGTGAGTTAGCTGGATAAGGTTTTTTCCGGGATTTCCCGTATCCTGAAAGACGAATGTCAGGTAACTCTAAGCTTCATGGACCCCGGATCCATTTGAGCATCATTTCACCCATTTCATTCATCATCCGACATGACTTAAAGTTGGAGGACGTAAATTAAAAAAGAAGAAGAAGAAACGCAGAAGCCAAAGTAATGCAAATCAAAAGTTATCACCACCGTTTTGTAAGTGAGTGAATGCCATTACTGTTAAGTTATTTAAGTTATTTACTGTTAAGTTAGTTAATTATTCCAACGCTAAAAACTGCCACCAATAAATCGCATGACATGTTAAAATTTGGTATAACCGTAAGATTAAAAATGAATAAATAATTAAAAGAATTCAGACTATACAAAAGCAACAATGAAATAAATTCTCAGCGGATTTGTGAAATGAAAACCATGTGTTGACTACCTCTTTACACATAAAAATACGAATAAAAAACAATCTACAAAGAAAAAAGAAAGAAAGAAAGAAAGAAAGAAAGAAAGAAAGAAAGAAAGGAAGGAAGGAAGGAAGGAAGGAAGGAAGGAAGGAAGGAAGGAAGGAAGGAAGGAAGGAAGGAAGGAAGGAAGGAAGGAAGGAAGGAAGGAAGGAAGGAAGGAAGGAAGGAAGGAAGGAAGGAAGGAAGGAAGGAAGGAAGGAAGGAAGGAAGGAAGGAAGGAAGGAAGGAAGGAAGGAAGGAAGGAAGGAAGGAAGGAAGGAAGGAAGGAAGGAAGGAAGGAAGGAAGGAAGGAAGGAAGGAAGGAAGGAAGGAAGGAAGGAAGGAAGGAAGGAAGGAAGGAAAGAAAGAAAGAAAGAAAGAAAGAAAGAAAGAAAGAAAGAAAGAAAGAAAGAAAGAAAGAAAGAAAGAAAGAAAGAAAGAAAGAAAGAAAGAAAGAAAGAAAGAAAGAAAGAAAGAAAGAAAGAAAGAAAGAAAGAAAGAAAGAAAGAAAGAAAGAAAGAAGTGAAGGAGGGACGGAGAGAAAAATGGAAGGGAGGGAACGAATTTTTTCGAAGAGTTTCTATGCCGGAAGGTGCGATAATGTCTAACCATTCTACACAGCTTCGGGTTGATATCCTTTGAAGCTTCAGCGGTTAATAATATTAGCAGTCCTTGCGGTTGTGACGGTTCTGAAGAAGTATTCTAATCTATTGGTAATTTCAGTATCAACATGTAATCAGAAAAACATAATTTGACGCACTCTGGTTAAACAAAGGAAAGAAGTTAAAGCAATAATTATAACATGTCTTATGTGAGAGGAAGAGGAGGAAAGACGAAGAGAGAGAGAGAGAGAGAGAGAGAGAGAGAGAGAGAGAGAGAGAGAGATGAAGAACTATACATTTTATAAATAAAAGCATTCATATTTCAGTTCATCTTCTACAAGGAAGGGAAATATTTAAGATTATTAGATTATTTTAAATATTTTAAATGTTTTAATAAATTATTTTAGATTATTTTAAATAACCTCAAGTACTAAAATACGTTTTACATAAAGCAGTTTTACTGTTTCCTTTACCTGATTAAAGAATAGCTATTAAATGGTGATTAAATGAATGCGTTTAATATACTGTTACGGCGTCGGCGATGCCTACCGTGGGGAAATTAAATGACGTTCAAAGTATTCCACTTCTTTTGTGGGAAACAAAAATACATATATAGACCATATAAGGAGAGCTACTAGTTGAACGTCACAAAACCAGAAAAGCAATCTGCATTGTTATCGCGCAAGGAAGATTTAGACCATTCGAACTGCAGAAATCGAGACCATCCCACCTCTAGAACATTCTCGTCGCAACCGGTACAAAGCTTAGAAGCTACTTGAACTGACAATTTAGAGCGGAGCACAAAGGACCCGAAGTCAGAGTTGTGAGGAGTGAGGCACGTTGCAGCTTCATAGTGATGAATCTGCAAGCAGTAACAGGAGAACCTAGCAATGAATATCGGAGTTGTGTCCGGGTCGGCAAGTAGGTCAGGTACGTCGGAGAAATTCCAAGCAGCGCAAGTTGGTGGGTGCAACAGAGACATAATGGGACATTGAAGAGACGCGTTTAAGCATCGATAAAGTTTCCGCAATTGAAGCAATCAATTCAGAAAATGTCAGCTTTTTAGAATGCTGAAATATAGTGTTAAATTATTTAAAACTGGATTTAAAATTACAGCATAAAACAAATGTCAGACTTGAAATTGAAATAATCCGAAGTGAAGGTCCCTGCTGCTGTGAAATTTCTTGTTCATTCACATAAATTTACTCACCGATATTTTATAATTGTTACATTTGAGTGATTACTCTTCGATTACACACACACACACACACACACACACACACACACAGAGAGAGAGAGAGAGAGAGAGAGAGGGGGGGGGGGAGGGAGAGAGAGTTCGAATAGGTAAATACACATACAAATTCTTCTATTCTTATATATTCTTTACAATCAAAACTTATTCTTCCGAAGAAATTTTAGATGTCTGCAATACTTATGTATTTGGGAGCTGGGGTAGCGCAGTGGTTACGTTCATGGCTCCCATGCAAAGGGTCCCAAGTTAGATTTTTGGCTCTGGGTTGGCGATTTTAAGTTGGCCCTATCCAAGCCTTCACCTCTGTCTAGCACATGTGAAGTGTCCCCTATGCCCAAAGTGGTTCGGAGTCCACGGAATAAACTGTAGGTGCTCTCGCCTCACCGCCATCTTCACTATCACTCTATCAGGTGAGGTAATGGACACCGCCCTCTGGGTGCCTCCATTTGAAAAATGGTGTCCGGATATCACGTGGTGAGGCGAGGTAACCTCGAAGGCCAAGTTTGCCATCTGTTGGTAACAAACCATACTTCCCTATCTTCAACAGACCATTCCCTCGTTTATTCAGACTGATATATAATTTCAGTCATTTTGTCACCGATGTTTCCAAGCGTTTAAAAAGTATTACTACATATATCCATTTTTATCTGTGACTATGTTTAGAGTTACAGTCTTTTCCTTTGTTTGTTTGCCTGGTTCTTTGCCTGAGGTGGGTCCGTTTGTATATCATTTCACTCATCCTTCTACTTCTTGTATTGCTATATATCTGGGACCCCCCACTTTTTTTGCGCGCGCGAGGTAACTTAAAGCCTTTTGCTGCCGTAATGAGACATCATTTTTCACAGCTAACGCGTAGCACCTTATAACTGTCCGCAAAGATTTTCTGGTCGAATTCTGCTTTTCTTCCTGCGAAAACTTTCCCCTCCTTCGTTGCTTCTTGAAGAACGAGGCATCGGAAAGTTTATTTACCAGCAATGGAGACCAAACCGGGGCGCTCAATGTCAGAAGCTAAAAGACTTATGAGATAGTTTGGGAGAGAGAAGGTTTAACATTGAAACATAGGATATGTAGCTGCCCCTTTGATCCTGGGACTATAACAAGAAGTCACGATTCTGTGGAAAACGGCAGCCTACTGATGGACTTGGAATCTTTCTGGGGGGAAGGAGGGGCAGCAAAGTTCAGTGCCTATATTGGCTTCTCTCCCAACATCAATTGCCATGCCATCCGTTGGCAAAGCACGAGGGGGAGACTGCCAATAAATAATCCCAAGAAGAAACCAACTTATTGGACCTGCCCTCTCTTTGGTTAATTAGCTCCAAAGCAATTAGTAAGGTGGCCTCATTTGTAAAATACTCAAGCGTAACCCATTTTTTATCCTCTATTTATTTTTATCTTTCCCTATAGTAAAGTAATAGCAAAGCAATTAATGCCTCCACATATCGATAATTAATAGTAATATTCGGGCAATATATGTTTCATCTTAGTTTTGTTTAACAGTAAGCACTAAATTAAAGGAACAATCACACTTTCTTCCTTCACAAATATATCATGACAGTATCTTGCTGTCTATGCTAGATTAATCAACATATATTACCTTGCTTTTAAACGATAGGCTAATAATGATCAGAGTCATTAAAGTTTAAATCCAATTGACATAGCAATTAAACAAATAGCTACTTTTTTTTCAATAACGACGATCTATATGATCAGGATCATTACTGTGCGCGAAATTTCATCCCTCAATATAAGTTTAACATGTCAAATTTCTGCTAGAAGTGGTTCGCTTTTAAGCACACTTAAAAATGGACGTGTCCTGGGTATGAACCAGTAATCCAGTTTGGATCCGTAAGCAAAGGCCTCTCGAACTACGCAGACTGACAAGCACAACAGTTGTTATAAACTTAACGTTATAAATCTTTATGCTTCTGAATATATATATATATATATATATATTTATATATATATTTATATATATATATATATATCTATTTCACGATATTTAAATGACTTAAATTAATATACCTGTATACAAACATATTCTTTTTACTCAAAATTAAAAATGGCTTATGAGAAGATGCGAAGCAGCATGTCATTCCATGTGATAATGTAAACATAAAACATGGAATACTCCGATAAGATTTAACACTAGCAGAAAGAAAGGAAACAAATAGGAAAAATAGACACAAAATTTACATTTTCATAAACCGAAAAATGTGCATGGAATACTTTATTTTGATTTCCAAGTTACACAGACACGTAAACAACCATTTTCTATAGCAACATGCTGAACCGTTTCCCTACATCATCCGTCAATCGAAGTTATTCTTGTTTTATTTCTATAATAACCCAATTAAATATTAGATACATTTTGATATTTTCTATTAGAATATGAATGTTGCTTTATGATAGCATTTCTTCATTACTTTCTAACGAAGTATGTTCTGCCAATTAATGTAAAAAAATTATTTTGGCTGTCTATTTTTTCATAACTCGACGAGTTTTTGTAATACACCTCCTCTAACATTAAATCATATATGACAATGAATGGAATGGGTGAAATGATGCTCGAATGAGCCCAGAATCCATGGAACTTTGAGTTACTCGAAATGCGTCTGTGAGGATAAGGGAAAGCTCCGGAAAAAACCGTATCCAGGTAACTCACTTCATGCTCCTACGTCTTTATAGACTTTGCAGCGGTCTTTAAGAAACTTAGACGCTATGTCTGAATCATTCATACAACATAATTTACCTCTGATTTTCGCAAATATCAGGGATTAATTTTGACCTGATTTACACATTTTTGTCCATGCTAAAGAAATGCTTGATGTATCGCATTCACATAACTTTCTCGGCTTGTTCCTGTACAAACTATTCTAAGAAAGCTTCTTTATTGAGCTCTTTTATGTTAGATAACAGAGGTAAAACATTTGTAGAAATGGTTTCCTTCACATCTCCTTGTAGATACAGCAGAAACAGTTGACACATAAGGTTTAAATTATAGTCAAATGTTTTAAATGCTGGTCGCTAAGTGTTGGTTTTGAAATTTCGTCCTATTTGTATGACCAGGACAAAAAAAATCCATTTTCCATTTGAGAAAATAAAGGTTGTTGGAAGTTTCAAATTAACAGCCGGATATACTTTAAATGTATATTACCACGAACAAATATATTTGACAAATTTTACTATTCTTACGGTTTAGCAATTATGCAAAGATAATTCGAATGAAAAGGATTTCCGTGGCTATTTCCCCCCAAAAAATGTATTATTATGTCATAAAATTGCTTTAAACAAAGAGTATTTTAATCCAGATCTTTAAGATTGTTTCAGAAAACTTTGAAACTGAAGTTTTTAGAGAACACTTTCGTTCAACAGGTATATGTGTCGCATTGGAGTGAAGCAATGTTCTTGAAAATTTTACTATCACGTGCTTTGTAAATGGAAACATTAGTGTTTAATCAATTCACACACACAAACACACACAAAACTTATTCTGAAAATTCTTTTTCTTCATTTTCCCTAGTTTTAGCACTATCGTGGTGTTAGGAGATTCTACTCCCTGTATACTTTATGCCTGATCAGCCCGTTGCCTGATATGACAGTGAGAGAAGTAGATGACAAAATGAGGGTGAAATAAATGAATGGTGCTGGAGTAGTTGGTGGAATTATGACTCGGGAAACTGGAGATTCCAGTGCAAAAACCGCCCCTGCGCCGTGTTGTCAACCATTATTGTTACATGCGTTTGTCTGGGATTGAACACAGACCGCGTTTTTGAGAGTCCATCTGTCGTCCATCATCGCTGGTGAGGTGTAGAGTTCGAGGTCAATTTCATTTTTCTTCCTTTCCCTGATGTTGTGAGAGTGGAATTTATTGAATGTTCTTGAAAATCTTATATTATTTAAAAGTGCTGAACCCAAATACAAAGTTTCGTTTTAACCGAATATATTATACATCTTAAAGGGTGGACCCAGACTGAATAATTCAATGGCATAGTCGGGATTTGAACCACGTATTTTCTGGTTTCCATCCAGCCGCTCTAACCATTTGAGCTACTATGGCCAACGTGCCAACATGACATTAAATTCTCCAATTGACTCCTGAATTTAATGTCATGTTGGCACGTTGGCCATAGTAGCTCAAATGCTTAGAACGGCTGGACGGAAACCAGAAGACCCGTGGTTCAAATCCCGGCTATGGCATTGAATTTTTCATTAGGGCTCTGCCCTTTCATAGTGCGTTCTACACACGGCTAGTGTGAAAGAACAATTAATTTCTATTAATTGTACCTAATAGTGGTCCGAACTATAAAGCCCGGGCCTTAAAGTACTTGCAGCATACTAAGTCGCCATTAAGGTAGTTGTCTCACGTGTTTATGAGAACTCCTAGTGGTTTACCGGGAGAAACATGAGTCAGTTGGAGAATTTAATGTCATGTTGGCACGTTGGCCATAGTAGCTCAAATGCTTAGAGCGGCTGGACGGAAACTAGAAGATCCGTGGTTCAAATCCCGGCTATGGCATTGAATTTTTCATTCTGGCTCTACCCTTTCATAGTGCGTCCTACACACGGCTAGTGTGAAGGAACAATTAATTTCCATTAATTGTACCTAATAGTGGTCCGAACTATAAAGCCCGGGCCTTAAAGTACTTACAGCATAGTAAGTCGCCATTAAGGTAGTTGTCGCATGTGTTTATGAGAACTCCTTGTGGTTTACCGGGAGAAACACGTTTCAGTTGGGGAATTTAATATCTTGTTGGCACGTTGGCCATAGTAGCTCAAATGCTTAGAGCGGCTGGACGGAAACCAGAAGATCCGTGGTTCAAATCCCGGCTATGGCATTGAATTTTTCAAAAGGGCTCTACCCTTTCATAGTGCGTTCTACACACAGCTAGTGTGAAAGAACAATTAATTTCCATTATATACATCTGTTGAAATGGGTTGAATACTGTACTTCCCAACTTACAACGCAGTAGGAAAAGAAAATGGAGAAATTGGAAATTTGCTTAAATGGCATACTATATTTTCTTATATATGTATTTGGTCAAAGGTGGGCTTTTAAGTTTTATTTTTAATAAGCAGTTTTTTATAAACTATTTCAAATTGGTTGTATTTCAATATAAGAAGTATGTGACTGATGCACTTGCATAAAGTTTGCCATTGTAAGCTGTTATTTATACACGTATTAAACCTTATATCACAAATATTAATTGCATTCTGAAAAGAGTTTTTACTACCAATATTACTTCAGCAATTCTCGATCTGCCAGTGACTTAAATCAATATTTTGGCTTTTAAAGGCGTCATTTCTTTAAGGCTGATTAGCATTAGGGATCAGATTTTTGTTAAGAACTCTAACGAATTTTACTTTAAGAGTACTTTATAAGTTTTGACGTGATCTTTGTATTGCATATACTATCTTAGGCAGCCTCGGTAGCGTAGATGGTAGCATTTCTGTCTCACGTTTAAGAGGTCCCGAGTTCGAAACATGGTTAGGGCGAGTTATATGGAAAAGATTTTTACCCGGGGTTTTCTTTATCCTATAGACGAATGTCGGAAAAGCTCTATGAGCCCCGAACTCATTTGAGCATCACTTCACCTATTTCATTCATCGTCCGATATGACTTAACTTTGGAGGTCGTAAATGTAAAAAAAACAACTTCTTTTCTGTTAATATGAACGTATTTTTCATATTAGTTTTAATATTTAAATAAGCAGTTACGTAATCTTTGGTCATTTGAAGTATATAGAATGCGAGTTATAGCAATTTCCGAGGCTTACTTGTTTTTACGTAAAGGAAAGTATTCTAATATTATGAAGAAGATAGTTACATACTTTATTTCCCTGCATTTGTTTCCGCAAAACAATATCGTTCAATTCTGCTTCAATTTGCTGCTTTTATCCTCTGGTGCCATTCTGCTAAAATTATCACACTATCCCTTCCATATTTATGAGGTAGAAATTACTTAATTTCTACAGATTGCTTGTGGGGGGAAAAACATGGCACGGATTATTGTGTTTGCAATAATTACATTTCGCAACTCAATTTTTCGAACGTGTAGCAACGTTTCATGAATAATTATAAGATTTTTAATGTCCGGTTTATATGGAACATTCGCACGCTCTACGTCAACGGTTTTGCTGATTTTATAAGTAAACGCTGTCTGCAGACTTTTATTGACAAGCTAGCAGATATAGTACTTCCACTCACACCATTACTTATATTAACTGCAGAAATAACAAGTGTTTTGAGGAATTATTATAGATCACTAGGAAATAGACATTAACTATTTTATATTGGAAGTCAATCCAGTAACTTAATAATATATTATGCAACGGGACTATAATGGTAGTAATTAAAACGCGAGGCTAATAATTATGATACAGCGTTTTAATTAACATTATAGTCAAGTTTCATTCGACTGTTTATTCTCGATCATCTATCTAAACTAAAGGTTTCTTTTCTCGTTTGAGTGATGCTACAATCGTAAAGTGAGACGTAGTACGTAGAAATATTAATTATCTCCCCATTAACAGCTGTAAACGCGTGACACAGTTTAACCTAAAGAAAGGTACAGACAACCTGGAACAAGTTGAATTAATGAAATATCATTTGCAATTAATTCAAATGATAATATAATTATATTGGGCATATTCCAAAATTTTACAATTTACAGCTTTTGTCTTTACCTTGTTACTACCTTGGCTTACATGACACTCTGGTCTTCTGCTCTTCCAGGCAGCTCTTAACCTCCATACCTCCTTGTTACTTAATTAGTTCCATTCTTCCCCCTGATATTCCTTTCTTACATTCTTTACATTTCTTGCCCATTTTTCTTGTAAGAATGCACCAATACTTCTTACCTTCTTTTCCTCCCTGCCCGTTAAAAGTTCTATAGCTACTATCCTCTTTTCTACTTTCTCCCATTTTTCCTTCCAAACCTTTTTTCTCCACATTGCAACCTCCTCGCATTCTGTTACATAGTGTTCTATGCTTTCTTTCCCCCCACACAATTCACAAACTCCCTTTTTCCTACCACCTATTATCCCTCTTAGAATTACTGTTCCTGTTCTCATTCAACCTAACCCTTCTCTCTCTTGCCTATTGTAGTAATCCACATGTGCTTACGTCCCCAATTGCTTCTCCATATTTCCTATTTTTCTATATCTTCTATTCTGCATTTTACCAATTTACCCACTTCGCTTGTACTCCTTTCCTCTAATCCTATATATAGGATAATATATATAAATTATATATATTAAAGTGTAGAGAAAGGGTAAAATAGACTTCTGTTAGATGTCATATCTTTAGAAATAAGCTATATTACTTGCATCGTTTGTTTTATTACCATGTATTACTAAAAAACTGAAGTAGTGATCCAGGTAAACATGGCTAATATTGGCTGTAAATGGATCAGGTAATCATTAATTGATGATCAGTAATTTTAATTCGCGAATTTTGTATATATTCAGTCAAGAAAAATTCAATTTACAAGCTTATTCAGCTTGCATTCAACAGTAAATTAGGTACACATGGTCACAGAAAACTTATTGACTGCTGTACATAAGTGAATTTTTGAAATGCATGAATATTATAGGGGAGAGCTGTGCAGTAGCGGTCACTACTGTGATTTCCCTTTTCACCGTCATGCGGCAGATGTTTCCAGTAAGCAGTAGTAAGCTTGTGCATCCACGTGCGCTATAGTCGCATATCTTCTCTTCAGTTCTTTGTCTGCTCTAGAGCTTGATGGTGGTTAGTGTAGCTCATAGCGCACGAAAGATATTTTGAGGCCTATAGCAGTGTTATATTTGCGATCTCTGTAAATCATTAGCTAAACATCTTTAAACATCTGAGCAGAAATAGTGACAACAAGTTCGCACATTTTTGTATTTTACTATTGTTCTATATGTGGCAGCGCAATGTATCTCTGGCAACGTATATTGTAACAGAAAAGATAGTGGCCAAAACTGCAATACAACCTGTACAAGTCTTATAGGTCTAGCTTTTTTTTTTTTTTTTTTTTTGCTTTCGATGTAATAAAGTACTATAACTAAAAAATAAAAATCATTACATATAACATGTATTGGGGTAAGAGAGTAATATAGTATTATTCCGATTAACCATCACAATTACTGAGTAAGGTCAAAAAATTAACCCACACCGATACTGCACGTCCTTACCCTAAAATGAAAAAAAAACTGTAATTTTGGAACACTCTGAATTGGAGAAAATGTTGACAAATAGTTTTATTTTAAAACTGAGTCTTTTATCGTGGTTTATCATCTAGAAAAAATGTGATAAATGTTATATCTTCTGTCATCCAGGTGTCCGTATCTCATCTAGCATTATCTTAGATACAGAATGTATTTTTAAAAGAAGATTCTTAGATGGTGAAGTAAATAGCGAAGGTTCTTTTACTTTATTGCTCTGTAAATAAGTGAAATTAAAATTAATTTATTAAATAAAACATTGATGAGATTTAACTTGGATATATTTGCTACTACAGTTTTCTGCAGCACCACAGAAATAGAATATTGCTCATTATAAGGGGGATCTGCCCAGTACCGCAAAACTAAGAGTTAAAAATTCAAATAAGATGCAATGGAGGACTAGTAGCGTGTTACTATTATCATGAAGCTAATAACATAAAGAGAGTGCATTAGTAATGAACATTCATGAACGTGAGTCATGTTGACTGCAAAAAACGAAAGTAAATATTAGCAATAACTGCGCATCTCAAAAAGTATTTCCCAATTCCGGACAGACGTAAATAAACACACATAATTAATCAAAAGATAGTTGTTATTATCATAATTATTGTATTTTTGAGATAAAAACAGAACACGTAATATGATAATATATTTTTCAATACGTTCTCCAGAAATTATCACAACAAAATAAAAATGTCTTAGAACTAATGAAACATTTTTAAACACAGTGATTAGATATATAAAATCAATGTTCTCTTGCCCTGTACATTCAATATGTGTCCAAGCCTTGCATGATACACACTGAACCCAAGCCTCGTCTGTGATTTCTAAGCAAATGATACACTCTGTTAGAACACTTCAATCAATACTGGTTTTGGTTCCAAAATTTAATTCTTTTTAGTCTTCGAAGGGTCTTCTCTGTTTCCATTTTCTGTTGGTACAGAATTAGAGCTAGGTTCTCTATTTAAACTTTTATTAATTTTAGTCTTGCGTCCCTTTGCTCTTGGTTTCTTCTTCTGTTTTTGTGCCCTTTCCTGCAACATCAACTTATACAGAGTCGATGTTAATGTTTCAGCAATATATATTGGTACTCCCAGGCCCATTGATCCTTCTATCACATCCTTTATTGCTTGTTTTATATTTTCTTCTAACCATTTTCCTTTCTTTTTGGCCTCCATGTTGACAGGAATGCCTATAATCTTATGTTAGTGCAAGTTCAGGGGATAAAAATATACCTTCGCTTACGGTACTGGGAAAATTGCTGTCGTAAGGTACTGAGCAACTCACACGTATGTATATATAACGTCATAGCACAGCCCGATTCTTTTAAACCGACACGGTATTTGGTGTTTGTGTAGTCTACTTAATACCAAATATTATGAGTACAAATACTTAGTTCTTCACCGGATACGGCAGTAGCAATGTCACTAACAGTACAGCTCCAGTTCACTATACGATTTCTCTGAAAAATAACTTCTGATTCAAAGGCCATAGAGGAGGGAAAACTTTACGTTGGTAACAAAGACAGCTTTGTGTCTAAATACACACCATGAGGTTCTACTATCTATCGGCAACTCTTAGATACTGACACCGTGCGGTACTGGTCACTGTGCGGTACTGGGCACATCTGTCCTACTAGTATGTAACAAAAACATTGAAATCGGTGAATACAACTGTTTTGAGAGAAATGGTGTCCATTTTCCAATGTTACACGTGCCTATCTATTTTTGCCCTTAGCAACAGAGAGGCGAAATACAAATGTGTACGTATATAACTATACGTTGTTAAAATAAATGAAGCATCGACATCGAAAATCCCATACGGCGTGACATCACAACCAGGCAGAGCATATCGGCACTACAAAATGCTGCACAACAAATTAGTTTCACTAAGAAAGGGTTCTCTCTCTTTAGCGTCATACCTCCGGGACATGTATCGCAATTATTCCCGGGCGTGGCTCTTCCGGCCTCCAAATGATTCAGCCGTGATGAAACAGAACAAGAGTCAATCGGCACGTACTGCAATCGTTACTGATGCATGCTCTCTGTGCTTTTATATCCGCAAATATGACTACAAGATTGAGCAGTCTTGTTATTTTTAGGAAAGCGTTTATACGGGAGCTGTTCAATAAAGAATGATCAAAAAAAAATTTAAGGTCATAATTTTTCGCACTAAAATTCAATCTTAGTATGTTCTAATAGCTTAATGTGAAACAAACACGCCACAGTAGTTTCACTGTTGGTACTCCTGGTTCCCGCCTGTGACAACCAGGCAACTTCAGACATGTTCAGTATCGCCTACCGCTGCAATGGAGGTAACACGCAAGGAACAATATGCGGCTTTGAAATTCTGCTTTCGTCTCAACAAATTTTCAATTGAGGCTTAAACAATGTTACAGGAGGCATATGGAGAGTCTGTTCTTCCCTAAAGCAGAGCTCGAAAGTGGCTTGAAATGTTTAAAGAGGGGAGACGATCATTTTCAAAGGAAGATGGACCCGGTGCTCCAGCTGCTGCTCTTACGGAAGAAAACATCAACACTTCTGCTGCCACAGTGAGAGAGGATCGACGAATTACCTTAAGATCACTTTCTGAAATACTGAACATTTCAATGGGTGCCACCCACACGTTGGTGACAGAAACATTACACGTGAGGTGTATTTGTGCGCGATGGGTTCCAAGACTGTTGATTCCCGACAAAAAGGACGTCTGCATGCAGTTACAGTTGATGTTAGTGGAAGATCCAAAGTTTCTTTCAAACGAAATCACTGCTGATGAAACTTGGCTACACCATTTTGATCCTGAGAGCAAACAGCAGCGCTCAGTGTGGAAATGTCCTTCATCACTAACCCCCAGAAAAACACAAGCGGTTGCTTCTGCTGGGAAAGTTATGGTCATTTCATTCTTTGATTTTCACGGAATGTTATCAGCAAGTTGCACCTGCACACACATCAGTAACTGGTCAATACTACAGGGATGTCCTGAAAACATTACAAGTTCATATCAGGAGCAAAAGAGCACATTTCCGTGAAGCAGGCTGGATGCTGCGCCACGATAATGCGCAGCTGCATATTGCCAATGTTGTTGCTGAATATCTTGCAAAAATCAACGCTAAAGTGCGTCCCTCACCCTCCCTATAGTGCGGATTTAGTCCTATCTCACCTTGTTTATTCCCTAACTTGAAGAAACGTGGGAGGCATTATTCATAATCAGAAGCACGTGGTGAAGACTGTGGAGGCGATTTTGAAGGATCTCTCAAAAAATAGTTTTTAGCATGTCTTTGAAGTCTGGCAGAAACGCTGGTAGAAGTATATCGCATTCAGGGGAGACTATTTTGAGAAGTATCATCAAAATTGTGAGGACGGTACTTTGCCAAAATAAAAGTTGTGATCATTCTTTATTGAACGGCCCTCGTAGGTAAAAATCTAACACGTAGCGATGGCTTTCGATACCGAAGTTATTAATAATTGTATGAAGAAATATTAGAGAAATAAGTAATTGCAATGACTAACTTCCAGTTATTAAAATCAGTGCGCACTATAAAAAACATAGGGTACAACCCTGATAAAGAATAAGAATTCATCAAGCTAAGCACGTTATGTGCTGAGGCAAAGCAATTGAAGAAGGTTTTTTTTTTTTTTTTTTTTAACTCGATAGATGAAAAATTTCCTTAAATTGAGTTATCGGCATCATTTCAAACTTCTGCATCGTCCTGTGAAATCAGTTTTTCAAAATTCGATTCATCTCCTGTAGAATGTATGGAATATTAGCATCTTTTAACTGAAGCCCTGGCTCAGTTAAACCAAAAGTCCATAGATGCAATCTTATGATTTTATGATCCAGCGTGTAGCAACCTCAATTCTATGAAACCCATATTGGCATTGACTGCTATGCAATTCTTGGAATTATCAATCATTTCTGCAAGCTTTGTACACTGCTGCAAATTGGCAATAACTACAAACTCAGGTTGTGCGTTTGGATTCCACATTCATTTCTGAAAGCTTAGTTTTACTTACATGGCTTTTTTATTCTTAGTTGTGACACTGCACTGTACTATGCACAATGGGCAGGAGATCAGATTCTGAAATTGTACCAATCGTAGATAGGATAGGTTGGTAGACGGTCTCAGCACCTGCTGCTGGGACAATTTCGAAACCTAATTCCAGGGTACTTTGGGGACTGACTGATGGGCTCGTCGTCCTGCAGTAGGAGGGCATATCCGTTGCCCTGGCCTGTCGGGAGGAATCTCTGATTAAAACTCGTAAGCTTTCACGGCCGGTGTCAGTATAATATAAAGTATTAACCGGGCTTGCAGACAGTGGTCTACTGGGCTCCTTCATCTTCCCAAGAAGATTGGGAAGAGGAAGAAGGAGCCCAGTAGACCACTGTCCGCAAGCCCGGTTAATACTTTATATTGATCTCTAAGTAAGCACTAGGGACCCTGCCCTCTGCACTGTCCTGGTTCCTCGGAGGACACCGTTTGTCTGCTCTTGTCTGATCCTTCCTCCCACCACATGGGAGCACTGGTACAGTGAATCAAGACTGGTCTCCGTGCCGAAACCCCTCCTTAGTGAAATCCTAATCCTAATTCAAATCCTTGCAACGTGGGAATAACATAAAGCGGCGGAATAATACGGTTTTCCTCTTTGTTTACATCGCCATTTAAACTAAGGACAGCGCTTGTATACCTAAGTATACGTTATCTGGTATTTAGCTTTAGAACAGCAGTGACTTTCTGTTTTTCTGTTTTGAAAGATACGAACTTGAACTATTGCTTCAATCCTTAGGTTACACTTTCTCAAGAGCACTTACATACAACCTGATGAATTACAAAGCTTATCAATATTTCATGGCTTTCATAAACAAAATATTCCTTAAGCTAAATGATTCATCTTGATGTTTACTGTTTGTCAGCTTGATATTGAATTTTGTTATGCTTTTGTAAATTGTATTATATTCATATATTTGTAAACTATATTCCTAATACACCTTTGGGTAAAATAGGGATCAAAAATTGGATAATAAAAAATAATGAACAGCAGCGATTTCGTTTGTTTTCAGACTTAGACAAAAGGTTTACTACTGCAAATAAAATGAGGAAAAATTTATTGAAAGTAACACGATATGCGATTTTCGTCAGGCAAAGCATTTGTGGCTCCCTATAAACAAACTCATGTTTTAGAGAAAGTTGCTTTTTGTTGTTTTTGTTGTTGTTGGCTCTGCATATGCGGGTTACTCATAAAGAAACGCTGTAAGTCCAAACTTGGTATTTCAATTTAATTTCTTACCAATGATGCAATACAAACACTAAAAAGAATCCTATTCAGTCTTAACTATCTTAAGGGACAAACTCTAATTCACCATTCTAAACGTTTATCTTTATTTTTTATTTTCTGAAAAATGGGTGAGTGATTCATAGATGTCATATATTTGAGATGGTTTCGTGATAAGTGCAATATGTAGCTTGAATTTTCAATTACCACACAGAAAATGTCGGTCTCTGAAAAGCACAGTGCGTGTACATTTACTTTTATTGACCCCCATTTCCGGGATATCTGTTGTTCACTGTGTATAAGAGATTTGATATTCCTTTTCATTTTTGAAGCTGTAAGTATTCAATTGTTTCTCACGATATCATGGGAAAAGCATAGTGCTTTAATGATAGCAACCAGCTCATAGTCATTTAGCTCTTGCTTCAGTTTCTTCTATAAACCACGTGTCTAACAAAATGTATGATGGCACCACATCTGTAACAGTTTGTCTTAATGTGTTTTTAAAATAGTTTGTGGAGAAAATAGAGATATATAGGTAGATAGATAATAGAGAATACAAAGGTATCATATCCGAAGTCCCTTCCCACACTACCCAGGAGCTTTACCAGTATTATAGTCATCTCACTCGCTTCTAAACTTCATTAAGTGTCACAAAAATAAACAATTAGTTGCTTAAGGTTGCTCATTTCCTTCATTCCTTCCTTAGTGACTTCCTACTTTCCTCCACACCTCCACTTCCTCCCTCCCCCTCCCCCTCCCCTCATCACCCCCTCTCCCCCCTCTCCTCCCTCTCCCCCTCTCCCTTCCTCACTTTCTCCCTTTCTCCCTTTCTCCCTTTCTCTCTTGCTCCCTTGCTCCCTTTCTCCATTGCTCCATTCCTCCCTTCTTCCCTTCTTTCCTTCTTTCCTTCTTTCCTTCTTTTCTTCTTTTCTTCTTTCCTTGTTCCTTTCCTTGTTCTATTGTTCCCCTTTTTCTCCTTTTTCCCTTCTTCCCCTCACTCCCTCCCACTCTCCCACCGTTCCTTCCTTCCTTACTCCCTACGTATCTTCCTCAATTCCTCCCTTCTCCTCACCCTTCCTACCTTCACCGCCTCCCTTTCCCACTTCCCCGTTCCTTCCTTCCTTCCTTAATTAATTAATTAATCAATTTATTCATTTATATTTGTTTATTTGCTTAATTTACAAAATTTATTCACTTATTCACTTATCAATTCATTCATTCATTCATTATTGTCAAAATGCCAGATCAAAACTAGCATCCCTCATTTTGGTTAAAGTAGGAACAGTGCTTACCTTAAGTATCAATAATTATTTTGGTTACAGTAAGGATTAGTTTTCTCCGTTAAGTAGCTTAAATTTATACGCTTAGGAAAACATCCATATAATTTCTGAAGAAAAAATTATTAAAATCTGCTTGCCGTGAAGTACTTGGAATAAATGAAAATAGTACTTTAAAACATAAGCGAAATGCTAGCGAAAAGGCCAAAGAGAAGAAAAAGCAAAGAGTACAATATTGTCCAATATGAAAAGGAGGGTTAGATGGATTGGAAGCGACAATATTTGTTCAGGTAGGGATATTACACAGCACTGTGAGAAAACAGCGCGACAAGATGGGGCAGTGTTTGCTTTTCCCATTCCACTTCCAGCTTCCGTCTCCTTAGGAATCTGAAGGCACCCACGACAAAAAGAAAAAAGTAAGTTTCTGCAGCTAGGCAAACAAACTTAAAGCAGGTGGCGACAGATAATCCTTATATGATAAGTTTACGCTTTTTATATTCTTTATATAGCAACCTATCTTCAGCATCACCACCACCAGCAGCAGTGTGAGCCTATAAGCAAACAAGACCATAAACTTCTGTATCTGATACGGATTTCAGCTCTAAGAAAAGAGAGATATAGAGTGGCGACTTCAACACTAAAGAGCAATGTATCGAAAGAAACATTATTTTTATACTTTTAAAGGCTAAAGCACGCAAAAAAATCATTAGTTATTTAAGGATTTCAGTTTAAATTTAGCTTTAAAGGAAAATACACTACATTTATGTCAGATTCCATACATTTTCTCTTCTATTATCACGATTACTAAAGAAAGCACATTGCGTATGACAAGAAATCGTGACACTTTGCAGACTTCATGGAAATTGAAAAGGCCGTTTTTTGAAGATAAAACACGGCTGCTTAACCAATATGTAAGAGCAAGCTACAAATAACTGCCGGCCCTCGTAGCCATGGTCGCTAAAGCCTTTGTCTCTACTGTTCCGCCGCGTAGAGGGTCGCGGGTTCGAGTCCCGCCTTGGGCATGGGTCTTTATGTGTATAGTGAATATTTGTAAAATTATGAAAATAGATAAGAAAATAAACGTAAATAATGAGAAATATATATACTAAAAATAGAAATAGATTGAACTGGTGAGCTATTTTTAATTTTACCAGCAAGTAAATTTATTTAATATTGTAATTTGTCTATATTTTAATTAACTATCGAAATTAGTCAGTGTAACTAAGAATTCTTTGAAACAATTATTACTAGATATACAAAATAAATCCATTTATCAGGATATACGACCTATTGGGACAGGATATCTGTATTAGTTTTCCTATCCACTACCGATTTAATTGTCTCGAATAATGACAAATCTAAACTTCTATTATCACTATCGTCGTCATCTTAAAATCATCATTACATATTTTATAAAATTAGTAATAAAGCAAATAAATATTCAATTAGTGACACCTGTATTCAAATGCAACTACCGTGAAGGAGACAATGTACGTTAGTAGGACATGCTTAGAAATTACCCATAAGAAATTACAATGACCAACATAATCACAATCTACCACAGTGAAATTTCAAACCACCGAATGATTCGGTAGGTACGGAATTCCTTATAGAAGCTATAACTCACGAAGATTTTTCTGTAATATTTTTTCTCAATTTTCATTCTTCAAAAGTTGTGATTTCAAAATGTGCTTATCTTCCAATATAATGTTTCAAAATGCAAGCTTCTCAATGGCGATTCTAAGCAAAATCCCCTGCAATTGTATAACTCCTAAAGCAATTTATTTTGCCTGCCTCGGTAGCGTGGTGGTACCGTATCTCTCTCATGTTCAAGAGGTCCCGAGTTCAAATCTCGGTCAGGGTGAGTTACCTGGTTAAGGTTTTCTCCAGGGTTTCCCTAATTCTGCAAGACGAATGTCTGGTAACTGTAAGCTCTGAGAATCCTGGGCTCATTTGAGCATAATTTCACCCATTCCATTCATCGTCCGATTTGACTTAACGTTGGAGGACGTAAATAAAATAAAATAAAAAAAATCCATTTTTGTAGCATGTTTCAAGGTAATGTTCAACATTTCAATTTTTGCAGTATATTTGCAATATGCTGTTTGCAAAAAATATATATATCTGTTGTTTGCAGATTCAGCTTTCAACAAACTTTCTCAGTTCCAAATTTTACATTTTCAGTAAAAAACTATTGATGTTAATGTATACTAGAATCATAAGAAAATAAATACATATTCACCCAATAGACTCTTACCATGTGTACACATATTTATCAAGTTGAATGCATGTGCATGGAAACTGAAGCTGAGACAACCGTTAGAAATACAATATTGTTAAACACTGACAAGTGTTGCGGAATTAGCAACTTCGTGGCCATATCAACCAATCTCCCTGTCAAACTTACGAAGCACTATGCCCTTCCTTAATGATTTTATAGCGAAAAACTGTATCTAACGATCAACTAACTAGTTAAACTGAAGGAAAGCTTAAGGATCTCACATAAAGCCAACTTGTACTTCACATTTTCAGTCTTATTTACAAATAATTTCAAATGAGTTTAAAATACTTCTTTTATAATGTATCGAAAAGTAGCATGCTTGAAACTTCAATTGGTAAATTTTAAATTTCTAGTTATACGAGCCTATAGCTGACTTGTTATTAGTATAGTTTAAAATAAACAAAAATTTGTGCACATTCATGTTTTGCAATTAAAATGCAAAGTGCGTGAATCAATTGTAGCGATCCTGAGAAACCCCCTGCGTCTCAGTCTCCACTTAATTTACATGAGCTTACATTGTCCTTTACAACAGATATAACAATAGGTACTTCGGTGAGGAGCTTCAGAAGCCACTAATTTCCATAATATTCTAAATAATTTTGAAATAAAATAAAAAGGTTCCATAAAGGATATAAGAAACTTGTATATAAAGTATGCAAGTTAGCAACTCTGTCCGAAGAAATTATGTAACACTGATTTCCAGTAGGAAACATTTCGATAACTTTCAGTTTGGATTGGATTGCTCAGAGGGGATTCAGCATCTCGACCAGACTGGTCTATTGTAACTACGCCCCAAGTGGGGCACCCCCTGGAGGGAGGATGAGGTGAGGGGAGACAGAGGATGGCCGACCCCAAGGAGTCACTTCAGTACAGGGGCGAGGTCCCTATACTTTTAAGGAAGACTTGTCAAGTTGTTAAAAGTGAGTTATGTTTTATATAAGAATGAGTAGCTGGCATGCTTAATTTGTAAGATTACTCACTCAGACTGGGCAGGTGTTCACCATTCCTTCCAAAAGCGCTTTTCGGTCTTTGCTTCAGACCATCTTCAGTGGATGCTGCTCCAACTACTGTCGGTGGACGCAAACTTGACTCTCCAAGAAACTTAAGGCTCCTTCCCTTGACGATCTCCTGATTTTCAATACCAACATTAGGGACTGGAACATTGAGGCTGGACACAGACGATTGGTTGTCACCTGTGGTATTAACTGGTTGGAGTTGCTTCATCTCTGGATGTGGAGAAGTTGAACTGTTGGATTGTTGCGGCAAATATACTTCATCTTCTATCTCAATTTCTGGAACGATATCCTGATTACCAGTTGTCTGTTGGAGAAGATGTATTTTCTCTTCCATCTGCTTCCTGGGTAACCTAGATTGGTTGAAATCTGTGTTAGTTTTAATTTCATCTATATTATTCATAGTAATTGGTTGAGCTACGTCGGTGTTGACTTGTTTAACTTGTTTAATAAATTGTAGAACACTATTCAATGCTGGTATATCAAAATTCAAAATGTTCTCTTTTTCACTATTTAGAATATAACTTTTTTCCCAAATGCCCAGTTCATTAACAGCTTGTACACGTTTGAATAATTGTATGCTTTGACCGCTTTCATGGTTGCATTTCCAGAAGTGATTGGCATTTGTTTCTCAAGTGTTCCGTTTGACGAGTTTTAAGACTTCTCTTAGTTCGTCCAATATAGTATGATTCACAGCTGTTACACGGTATTTTGTATACTGCAGATAATTTTAATTTATTGATGGTGTTACTTAAAAGATTTTTTAAGTAGATTCTTAAGACGGAAGTTATTTTTGAAGCTAATTTTATATTATAGTTTTGGAAGATTCTTTTAAATTTGTTGAAGGTCCAAGGATGGTAAGTAAACTTCTTATAAATAGCTGTGGTTTCTGGTTTCTTTAAAGTAGTAATTGATTTTATGTGATTTTTGTATATATGTTCATTAATGATTATAAGTATGGTTGATTTCTTAAAACCATTGATTTCAACAACATGTAAAATGTGTTGTTATTCTAGTTGATATTCAGATTCAAGCATTAGAACATTTATAAATCAATGAATTAAGCAATGAAACACTGCTAATTGATGTGATGTTGGATTGTAGTTGTTTGCTTTGATATAGTTATATATTTGAAAATTTTTAAATCCAAAAATGGTAGGCATCCATTTTCTTCTATTTTCATGGTAAATTTTATAGGTTCATCTTGATTGTTGGAATTTTTAAAGCTTAATCAGTTTTATCCTTGGGTAGAATGGCCTAAATATCATCTACATATCTATACAATACTTTGAATATGACTGAGTGAGTAGACGTTACTTTAATTTCTAAGTTACTCATATATAAGTCAGCTAAAAATGGAGACAATGGATTACGCTAGCTAAACCATGTGTTTAAGTGTATAATCTTGCATTAAATGTGAAAGTATTCTGGTCAATGCAACTGGTAGTAAAGAATAGTAGATCATGAATTTCAACTTCATTTATGTTGATTGAGGTAAGCCACTCTTGTAGTAGTGAAGAAACCTTTTCAGTTGGAACATTCGTAAATAAGGATGTGACATCGAAGGATACTAAAATGTCATTTTCAATGATTGTAATATTCTTAATTTTTTCTATAAGTTCAAGAGAATTCTTAATGCTTCTACTTTCAAATTTGTTTAAAGATGAAAACTTTTTGAGACCCATTTTGCAAACAGGTAACAGGGCGAAACTATGTTTTTGATAATAGGTCGCATACTGTTATCTTTTTTGTGAGTTTTTGGAAGGCAGTAAATACGTGGTAGTGTTGGATTACTGACTTTTAATTTTTTCTTTTGAGCTAAATCAATACAATTAGCTTCATTAATAACTTTGTTAATGGTTTTAATGTTGACTTGTAATGTGTTTTTTTTTTTATCAGTTTCTGAATAGTCAGACTTTTTAAGCAGTTGCATAGCTATATCTTCATAGTCAGTCCTGTTAAGTAATACAATTTGATTTCCTTTATCTGCTTTTACAAATATGATGGATTTATTATTTATATGTTTAATTGTCTTCAATGCTGGAAATGTGTTTTTACCATATTGTAATTTTTGAAGGATTTTTGTTCATTGAGATCTAACATTATCTCTTTCTTGTACAGGAACATGTTTAATATTTAATTCAATGTCCCTATGCTTTACCAGATAGAAACTCCCAAGCGGTGGATTTAGGACAGTCGGCCTCTACTCCAGGTATCTTCACAACTGGCATCCCGCCTGTCGTGGGATTCTAAATCGGCCCACAAAGCTGGCTCTTAGACGAGCGTCCATCCCGCTGGCGGGGGAAGCGTTTATGTGTCAGGTAGATCGGTCACAGGAACCGAACCCTGGCCTATAATTTCAGTTAGGTATTGTCAGAAAAATTACTAATTAATTGTTTTGCGAATGCAAAGAACTTGGAATATTCTGATAAACTGTTTAACTGTATTTTTAACAAGAAACTGTATGAATGAATATGAAATATCATTTCGGGTGAGACTAAAAAACAGTTTAATAGCTATTTAATAATTTATTCATAACCTTGCCTATCCTTTGTAAACTTTTCAACTTGTTAATCACATCTTTCAGCACCAAATCGTTGAGAAATGATACTGATGTTAATATGTCAAGTGCCAGAAAGATGTTAAATTTATACATTTATGTTTCATATTATCTTTAAAAATATGAGTTTTGTTTTGAATTAATGAGTTATAGATGGCCATGACTGAATAGAGTAGTTCACAAACAGCTGAACATGAATGTTGATATCTAATATAGATAAATGGTAAATATGATAAATTAAATAGAAAGATAAAATTGTAAAATAAAATTGTTGTTAGCACCTTATATTTGGAAAATCAGAAAATTATGTAATTCAAAATTAATGTATTGGCCACAGGCAAAAGTGATGTAAACTAGAATATTTAGTTACCATGGTAATATGGTAAAAGTCAATACGTGAAGGGGACAAGGTAGCGTCTTTTGCATGGTGATCGCAAAGTAAGCAGACGCGTGCGAGACGCGCGTGCAGAATGCTGCATGAATTCAGCAAAAAGCAGGTAGCAAACCTGAGATTAGAACAGTTATAATTGTTCATCAACGTGAGTAGAAGTTTGGATACAGTGGAACCTTATTTTCAGAAAACAAATGTTTGGAAAGCGAAGAAATCGCGTGGGTGTAAATACTACAGAAATCTAAGAAAATTATTGTGAAATTTATGAGCCCGCCTCGGTAGCGTGTTGGTAGAGTGTCTGCCTCACGTTCAAGAGGTCCCAAGTTCGAATCTCGGTCAGGGCGAGTTGCCTGGATAAGGTTTTTCCGGGGTTTTCCCTTACCCTGAAAGAAAAATTTCGGTTAACTCTAAGCTCTATGGACCTCTGACTCATTTGAGCATCATTTCACCCATTCCATTCATCATCGGATATGACTTAGGGGAATGCAGCATAGAAATTAGCTAAAAATAGGGGGATTTTTTTTTCAGCTACTAAAATACCTTGAAACTTATAGTAACATAATCCAAATAAATTTATGAGTTTCAGGCACTTAAATACCCTCACATGACAATTTAAATGCCTGTTCGCATGCCGGTCCTTTGATTCACAGAATTCTGTCATTTGAGTTCGATTGAATGTAATAAATTAATACATTTGAAATTAGCGGGAAAAGGTTCTGGTAGAATTTTGTGTTGGTGTGATGGTCATTTCTTACAATATGGAGCACCATGGAAACAAAACACTGGCTAAAAAAATTTAAAGCAAATAATAATATTTATATTTTTGCTTTTGTGTGAGGTTCTAACGGTCGGGATTTTCTTGTGTGCCTTGTTAAACTGCATACTGTTTATATGTAATTGATGAGTTTTAGTGTGCCATTTATTATTTATAAAGGTATTTTGTACATCAAAACGTGCATATAACTTATATAGGTTATAGTTTAAACATTCTTTGTAACAACTGACCTTCTGTTTACTGTGTACTTAGGATCATGAATATGCTAAAAGATACATGAGAAGAAACACCTAAACATAACACAACAATGGGAACATACTTGAGGCCTAATGTGGTAAGGAAACCAATGCTTGTGCACCAAAGGCTGGCATCAGATGAAATCCTAAGGAGATGTACATTGGGTAAGACACAAAATGCAAATGAAAGTTTGGTATGACATATAATTGCCCAAAAGAAATATTTGTTTCAAAGAAGAGACTTTAGAATGCTGTGACATTAACCATCAGTGAATTCAGTTTTTGTTGTTGTGCCTCACTAAAGCTGCAGTCAGACATAATGGACACAGATTTCACCAGCATCTCTAAAAATTAGCCAAGGGAAGGACCAATTACGCTTACTTCATTCAGCAATTTCTGCGAGGGTAACTTCTAAAACATCCAGAAGGAAACTGAAATTGAAGATAACTGCTGCAGAAGAGAGAAGGAGGGTTTCAGTCTCCTTCACGACATGTAGCTGAGAAGGAAAATATTTTGGATTTTAAAATTTTATTTACTCAGTTATAGTTTTTTCAACATTTTTTGTCATTCAAAATGTTCCGCACGACGCAGTTTTGATTCAGTCCCTCTAAAATTTTCAACCATGTTCTTAGAAGGCAAACAAAGATTTTTACCATATGAATTTTTAATATTTATTATATTTTTAAAGTTATTGATATAAAAAGTCAAAGGTTTAATCATTGTTTTGCCTTTTTTGTTTGCTCCACAACTATTCTTTCCTCCGTAACTAAAGGCAGTATAAGAAATTCATATGATAGGTCTTTTCTTCATAACCATCTGAGTACTTTTAGAAATAGAAAAATTAAAATTTTGAAAGGTTTCATCACGGTCAGCGGTTTTAATTTTGCCCAAATTTTGAATTTCACAAATTAATTACTCAAAAACTGTTGAAGATATAAAAACCAAGTTTTTAATGCTGTGTCCACTGTGCATCAGAACTAAGTGATCAAAATTTCAGCTATATTGGTTGAAAATTGCTGGATTTGGGGTTTTCGGTGCTGCGTCCGCTTAACATTGGAGGAGGTAAATTACAACAACAACAACAACAACAACAAAAATATAATTTTATGAAAATATGTTTGATCATCGCAGAATATAGACGTTCGTGAATTGCAACGAGCAATAATAAGAAATACTTCTTCAAATTGTGTACGAGAAATAAGAAAGGGACGTCGCAACGCGGGGCTACGAATACATCATAGCGTCTTCAGCATCGAGAACACCATCCCTCCACCGTGAAACCGTTACAGGAATTACATAAATCGTCTGAAGTGCATAATGTAGAGATATTGTAGCTATCTGTCTGCGCACACGTGGTACGTTACTTTGGCTGGAAGAAATTCTGTAGAGCACAATGGAGTTCTGTGTTTCTATAAGAAACAATAACAAGAGGTTTAGCGACGGCTGGCAAAAGGGCGCGTCGCTTCACACCGTCCCCTCCACGTGACGATAATGCGTAGCGACGTTCAGGCCTATATAACATCACACAGCAGAAACTGCTAGTAGAAATAATCTGGTTATTTACTTAATGTTACTTCCTCTAATAGAAATGTGTCATGAAAATATTTATTACTATGAAGATTTACAGATTAGTTTGTCATTGAAGATACGAAGAGCTGAGGAGTCTGGAAACCGGCCTTCAAATCGACTTATGAAGTACAGATCAATACAGCTTGATAATCAAGTTAAGCAGTTACGTTTCTCTGACCCAATTAATGTTCTATACTCACGCCATCTCCTGGTCTGGTATTTAATTTACTAAGAACAATCTTTTGTTCAGTAATGCGAACTTTGATAGTGTTTTGTCTGTTTATATTTGTTTTATATCCAATGTTTCATTTTTGGTTATAACATTTAATAAATATCCTGATTATTTTGTGTAATTTACCTCCTACATCATCAAGTCATATCGAACGATGAATGGAATGGGTGAAATGATGCTCAAATGAGACCGGGGTCCATAGAGCTTAGGCTTACCCAACATTCGTCTGTAAGGTTAAGGGAAAACGCCGGAAAAACATTATCCAGGTGACCCATCCTGACCGAGATTCGAACTCGGGAGCTTAAGAACGTGAGGCAGACACGCTAATATCTACGCTGCCAAGGCGGGCTAAATATCCTGATAATGGGAAAGATGCACACTCCCTTAACGTCGATTTCTAATAATCTTTTCACCTGGCTGGCTGCCCGAGAAGAAAGTGAGCATATCGTCGCCAGGAAAGCTTCAGGTCTTATTTTAATGCCCGATTTCACCATCAGATGTTACATTTGACGTTAACAAATGTAAACTAACAATTGTCACAGCGCTTACACTAATGTTAAATTTCTTGCATTTTACCAAACTGTTTTCTGAAAATGTTAACAAACTTGTGTTAACTTGTAAATATCACAACTATAGAAGGCTATGGATGAGTTGTATTATTTTCTGAACGTACTGCGATGCACTTTTTTTTTAACTTTGTCTGCACAGGCTGAAAAATAGCGGATGAACAAAATCATAAATAAAGCCGTGAGACTAATTTCTCATCGACGGAGAAAGAATTGTTAATTGAAATGGTGACGAAGTGTAAGGATATCGTAGAAAATAACAGGACGGATTCTGTAAATGTAAAAGAGAAAGGTGTCACGGGGAAAATATTGGAAGAATAATTCAATTCAAATGCATGTGTCACTACTACAAGCACCAAACAACTTGTCAGTATTACGTAAATTTAAAACGTGGTGCGAAGAATGACAAGTGACTTAAACTTTCAAGATGGAAGGTGGACAGTGTATTTTCCACATAATTCATTGAATTCTAAAATCGCAAAGTTATTAATACTTGAAACAAAGGCGAGATTGGCATATTCCTTTCGATGCACGTTCTAACTCTGTATTACGTAAATTTAAAACGAGGGGCGAAGAAGGGCAAGTGCCTTAAACGTTTCAAGACGGGAGTTGGACAGTGTATTTTCCACATAATTCAGTGAATTATAAAATCGCAAGGTTATTGATACTTGAAGCAAAGGCGAGATTGGCATATTCCTTTCGATGCACGTTCTAACTCTGTATTACGTAAATTTAAAACGGGGGGCGAAGAAGGGCAAGTGCCTTAAACGTTTCAAGACGGGAGTTGGACAGTGTATTTTCCACATAATTCAGTGAATTATAAAATCGCAAGGTTATTGATACTTGAAGCAAAGGCGAGATCGCCATATTCCTTTCGATGCATGTTCTAACTCATTATTACGTAAATTTAAAACGAGGAGAGAAGGACAAGTGACTTAAACGTTTCAAGACGGGAGGTGGACAGTGTATTATCCACATAATTCAGTGACTTATTAAATCGCAAAGTTATTAATACTTGAAGCAAAGGTGAGATCGGCACATTCCTTTCGATGCATGTTCTAACTCATTATTACGTAAATTTAAAACGAGGCGCGAAGGACAAGTGACTTAAACGTTTCAAGAGGGGAGGTGGACAGTGTATTATCCACATAATTCAGTGACTTATAAAATCGCAAAGTTATTAATACTTGAAGCAAAGGCGTGATCGGCATATTCCTTTCGATGTATATTCTAACTCATTACGTAAATTTAAAACGAGGTGCGAAGGACAAGTGACTTGAACGTTTCAAGACGGGAGGTGGACAATGTATTATCCACATAATTCAATGAATTATAAAATCGCAAAGTTATTAATACTTGAAGCAAAGGCGAGATCGGCATATTCCTTTCGATGCATGTTCTAAC